>OZ024740.1:407925613-408373113 GCA_964016885.1 Eledone cirrhosa | reverse complement strand
ACATATATACACACAAACAAACAAACACACAAACAAACAAACTTCCAAAGTTACAGACATGTGTACAACAAAACTAGAGAATAACTTATTGTCTGGCTTTGATTGTTATTTAGAGTAGTCAACTAAGTATTCCAAAATAGCAGCACAAGTATCAGTGAATATCTGATAGCATCGCTGTGACAACTAGTGAAGATTTCATTCATATATATATATATATATATATATATATATATATTTATGTATATATGTGTGCATGTGTATATTTATATATAATATACAATTGTATATATATATATAAATGTGTTTAACTAACGTCTTAGATTACTGTTAAGCACTCCTGTTTTACAATATAAATAATTAAACACAATTTACAGAAGTTGTAATACATAAACATTTCTTTTATTCTATAACATTTGGATTTATATATTGTTGGTAATTCTTGGAAATTTTGGTAAGTTTAAAGCTAAATTTGTCATTTAATATTTTTTGTCTTATGAGATTTCCAAAAAAAAAAAAAAATGAAAGAAATATGATAAACAATTGTTTTCTGTGATATTGATTTGTTCCTTAATGTTTACAAATGTATAGTCTATGGGAAAGTTGTGATGGTGTTTACATAACTATTATTGACATGTTTTAAACTATTTTGATACCAACCCAGCCAAAACTGGCTCTGGTTCTATGAAATGAAACTATTCACTTTTAAACATTTTCGTGATCATATTTCTGATGAAATACTCCCCATTTCAATTAATTAATGAAGAATTTTGAAAGATTTACTAAAATTATTAATCGTTTCATTACTAAGATAGTAACCTAACATGGTTCTTACATGAAATTATGTTGGAAGATTTTAATTTAAATTAGGAAGATTTATTTCATGGTACCAGAACAGATTTTGGCCATGCTGGTTTTAAAAATGTTAAATTAAATTCTCTGAACATAATTTATACAAGAACCATATATTAACTTATTATCTTAGTTACGAAATAATTAATAATTTTAGTAAATTCTTCAAAATTCTTCATTATTTAATTGAAATGGATGTATGTCATTAGAATTATGGTAACAACATGGTTAAAATACTTTAATCAGAAGAAATGGACTGGACCTTTGAAACTGCTGAAGTTGATGTGGTTACTGTTAAATATGAACACCATAAAGTTGATGTTTGCAAAACAAAATAAAACAAAACAAAACAAAAAAACATGTGGTATGTGCACATGCATGTGTGTATGTGTGTGTGATTTATATATATATATATATATATATATATATATATATATTAATTCAAAATATTAACAAAAATAGACATTCGTGGATCAAGTATATTTTATTATACATATTTCAGAGGTACTGAGCTAACTTCAACAGTACGTCCTCATCAGATAAAATAAGATGATGCATGACATGCCCTGACATAGTAGATGGTTAAGATTCAGTCATGGTAGTCTATTGTAAAACTCATTCTTTGAACCTTGTTTAACCTTTAAATATATATATATATATATATATATATATATATATATATATATATATATATATATATATATATATAGAGAGAGAGAGAGAGAGAGAGAGAGAGAGATGGCTACAATATAGGTGACAAAAGATGACAGGACAGTTATGTCAGATAAGTATGTTGTAGTTCAAAGGAGCAGATGTCATTGTCATGCTGGAAGAATAAACAGATTCAGGAACCAATGCATGTATAAACCAGTGGTGGTTTTGGTAAGTCAGCCTGCCAAGCAGCATTAGTAAAATCTATCAGATAAATATGTTTTATTAATAAACATTAAAAAAATTGTAAACAAATATTTTTAAAAGAAATGAATCAGTTTTAACTAGCAATAAAAAATTGGCTTACTCCCTCGTTTTGATAAAAATTGTTTCTACTTTAGGCACAAGGCAAGCAATTTGAAGGGGAGGGGAAAGTTGATTAAATCAACCTCAGTGATTACTGATACTTTATTAACTCTGTAAGGATGACAGGCAAAGCTAACCTCAGCAGTATTTGAACTCAGAACATAAAGGGCCATAACTGCCTGCCGCTAAGCATGTTGTCTGACGCTCTACCGATTCTGCCAATCCACCACCTTTGATAATAATAAACTGGGTTCTGATGATTCATACAGAACTGTATAAAAGTAAACATCTTCAAACAAATACATCAAATGATCAATTTTCTAAAAATCTTCTTTCCTTCATATTTCTTGTAAGTTATTAATATTAACCAAAAGCTTCCATGGCTGTCAAATAATATGTGTCGCCCTCCCCCTCGTGTTTACAAAACAACCAAGAATACAACAACCAGCCTTTCATTCATTCATTATTCTTATACAAAGTGACATTTCCAATATAAATTAGAAAGTTATGAGAAAATAGCAATATCCTTTACTGGTCGGTTGTATCTGATATCTTGGAGCTGGGTTTTGTTGTTGTTGTTGTTGTTGTTATTACAGCTCACACCTATGCAGGTTTAGCTGGCCTCCTCCTAGGTATATCTCGTTGGAGGTGTCTTGGGTGATTTAATGAGAGGGACCCCAGTCCTATCATCTCATTTCTACAGCTGAATAAACTGGAACAACGTGAAATAAAGTGTCTTGCTCAAGGAAACAACACATCACCCGGTCCGAGAATTGAACTCACAACCTTTCAATTGCAAGCCCAATGCTCTAACCACTAAGCCATGTGCCTTCATTAAAGCTGGGTATCCTTTTAAGTAATTACAAATTTGATTTCTAACTTCAATAGAACTGATTTTACAGAAGAAAAAAATATACAAAGCTGAAAGAGGGCCGTGCATTCTGAAACTAAACTTTTCTGAGAGCCTACTCATTCCATATAGCTGATTCTTTCCATCATATTCTATGTAAAATCCTTTATTAAGTTTTGTTTTAAACACCCTTCAAATGCTTAATTACTTTCAAAATGATTTCATTAGAAGTATAGTAAAGAAAAGGTTAAGTAAAATCAATTATTTATATTGCACAAGTTAGAATTCCATAGCTATGATTTTCTTCTTCAAAACAGCAATAGATAATGATGAACATCATCAGCATCAACATTGTTTTAATATCTGCTTTCCCATGTTGGTATGGGCTGAACAGAACTTTTTGAGGCAGTGCTCTATAGCCAGATGCCTTTCCTGATGCCAACTTTCATAGTTGGCTCTTATGACATGGCAGGATATGGTGTCTATTTACAAACTATTTTCTATATCTATCAATGTATGAAACACAGGTTGAGTAAGTGGATTAGTTCTCTAGTTATATTGTTGTTAAACATTGTAGATCCCATAATTAGTGTTGTAATAATTGTTTCTACTTTTGGCACAAGGCCAGCAATTATCCCAGTGTATTACTGGTACTTTATTTTATCGATCCCGTAAGGATGAAAGGCAAAGCTAACCTCGGCGGGATTTGAACTCAGATCACAAAGGACTGTAACTCTGTAATAATGATGATGATGTAGGAACCTGTGCAAATGCTGTAATTTTCCACCATGAGAGAGTTCTCAAAAGTGTTTGATAAATTCAATTACTGTGAGAACTGAAAAAAATATCACATTTTTGGCCCTTGTCCTTCATTTAAGTGTGACTAAAATAGATAAAACAGTGTGGTTGCTTAGCTGTTGGCAGTTCGTCTTCTAGTTAGTACCCCTCATCCCTTAATGGGCAAAAATGAAACAATTTTCATCCTAGCTTCTACTTTTCAACCATAACCTATTGATGTATGTAGATATTGCTCTAAGGCACAAGAAATGGATGGGATGTTGTGTGGCAGTGTTGACATGTTTTTCTAGTATCAAGTCAGTTTTAGTGGTGACTGCAATGGAGGCCTACAAGGTGGACTTGGTCAAAACATATCAGTTATTGTTACTCTACACTTATAATTTTAGTGATGAATATGTTTATGATGGAGATAATGAAGACAATGGCAGTTGTGATAACAGTAGCAGTATTGATGGTGGTGTTGGTGGTGGGTAGAGGCAGAAAATTAATTAAACAAACCTCAGATTTGAACCACTACATATTGTAAGGATTCTCTGGTGAGATTAAGTTCACTGTAATCCAGAAATACATGACATCACTGCTATACAGACATACATGTCAGCACAATCTAATGTGCTAAACCAAATATAACAAAGTATTACAATATTTTCATATTTCCTTGATTTGCCACTTAAAACAGTCAATGTGAACATACACTGAAAATGTAAGCTAAATATTACTTTCAAGCTCTGGCACATTGCCACACACATTTATCTGTGAGAAAGTGGACACATTGAATTAACCTCAGTAAATTACTGATACTTATCACACACTTTCAAAGTCAACCATAATGTGATTTAAACTCAGAACACAAAGCAGCGTAATTAGATATAACCTATAGTAATATTTTTGCTACTTTACCAATACTCAAGTGTTATATATTAATTACAATATTGAATATAATGAAACATTTGCACTCTTCATTTCAGTGTTTGCCTTATATTTTTTGTTTTACCAGGAAAATGAAATATGTTAAAGAAATCAATAAATACAATTGAAAGAAATTAAACATCTACTTTCACATTTGATCCATGCTGGCATAGGTTGGCTGGAACTTTTGAGAATGAACAGTATTCCATTCTAAACTACTGGAATTTTAATATATATATATATATCGACAGTTGATCAATTTTTTGTCAAATTGGACCGAGGAAACAATGTTTCCATTGGTCTTTCCAATTAATAATACTATCTATCGGTCGCAACTCCAGGTAGAAGGAGCAATATGAAATAAAGTGTCTTCCTCAAGGACATAACACATTACCCAGCCCTGGAATCAAACTCACAACCTCACGATTGTGAATCCAATTCTCTAACCACTCAGCCACGTGCCTTCTCTCTCATATATATATATATATAATACAATGCCTGTCCACATACAAACATACATACACACACACACAAACATACACACACATATACATAAATTAATTAATTAATTATTAGTATAGATTAAAAGTTTAAGCAAATAATTTCTGCTTTCACCCTAAAGCACGATCGTCTGAAACTGAGAAATATCAATCTGTGGACGCAGATGTAAGTATTTAAAAAAAAATTATGACTACATATTACCTTTAACAAATAAAGAGACATTATGATAACACATGAAGATGTTCTCTTGAGATACAGAGAAATGTATGCAAGGAGAATAAAATATCCAATTACGTCATTAAGTGAAGTGGGAAGAAGAAACTCCTGCTATGAAGAAATCAGGAGACTATTCATTTTAGAATAGAATAATTTCCAGCTGCCATATATGGAAAATGATATTAATAGAAGTAATGTGATTAAACATAAAGATAATGAAGGAATTAATAATATGCGTAAAAACGCCAGCAATATTAATAATAGTAATAATGGCTTCTGATTTAGACACAAGGCCAACATTTTGGGGGGAGGAGAAGATCAATTAAATTGACCCCAGTGCATTACTGTTGTCTTACTATTTTTTAAAAACAATATTTGGTCGTAATTTTTTCAAAATATTTGCATTTGTGTACAGGTTCAGAAGATAATGCTTTAGGGTGAAAGCAGAAATTGTTTGCTTAAACTTTTAATCTAATAATACATAAATATTCTACCGGATTATATACATATAAAACTCTTTGTATTGATTACTACAAACTAGTAAAGATAATAATAATATAATTAATGGAAACAGTAAATTAAATAATGGCATGCACCCTTCTACACTTGCTCCTAGCACTAATGGCCATATTCTGTATAATAAAAAAAAAATAACCTAATAATAATAAGAAAAATACTGTGAATATAATGCATAGTAATAATACTAAACCTAACATCTATAAAGCTAAACATAAAACTGAAGGTAATAATCAAAATAGTTTAAATCTCACTTTAGAAATACATCTATTAGTAACAAAAATAAAAATAATAGAAGGCTTAATTTATATTTTAATCCCCCTTTCAACTTAAATGTATCTACAAATATACCTAGAGTATTCTTCTCAATTATTGAAAAAAATGTCCTGCTTAATCACACCTAACATTGCTAATCACATACCACGTAGTAATAATAGGAAAATTAATAAATATTTTACTTCTTATAACTTAAATAACAATTTACAACCATTAGATAGGCTTAACAATATTGTACCTAATAATACACTCTAATAACTCTTCACATCTTTACCCACAAAACTCCTTAATCAATAACTGTAATTGTAGACTTATTAATGTATGCCCTCTTAATGGGAATTGCCTTATTAAGAATATTGTTTATTCCTGTATTGTCACGACTTCTATTAGCTCCAAAACCTATATTGGCTCTACTTCGAACAGCTTTAAGACGATATAATTCTCATCTCCAGACATTCAAAAACTCTAAGTTAAACTTGCAACCTCATTGGCTATTTTTATACCACATTTGAAGAATAATAATACACCTTACACCCTAACCTGGAAGGCGATTGCCAAAACTTCATCCTATAAACCTCCCAATAAAATTTGTAACCTTTGCGTTCTCGAGTCTCATATCATTATTTACTCTAACCTAAATCTTTTCCACTCGCCCTCACAAAATCTCCATTCTTTTCCCTATTTTAGAACTAGAATCACTGTATAATAATTACTTAAATGCACCTTTAAAACATAAAAGTTTATAATATATCTAACTACTATATAGAGTCAATCAGTTTTCACACATTCCTTCACAGATTCCTACTTTGACTAATATTTTTTTATAACTACATTTTATTATAACCACCACATCACATTTAGGCACTTTAATAATACATTGTTTCCACACCATATTTCACAACCCTCTCTTATCCTTACTTTTGGCTAATAATTTTATAACAACCATTGCCTCACCCACTATATATATTAATATTAACTATTCAATACCAGTAAAATTAACTTATAAATTTCTTTATCCTTTAATAATGCATAACATTTAAGTATACATAGATAGTTTCTTCCTCTGCAATTTGTAAATTTCTTATATTTTTCAAGTTTTATAGTTTTGCAATCATTACCCCTAGTCTAATTCGATCCTTATATATCTTTATGTATTAAATTTTTTTTTTAATATATTCATTTTCCTTATTAACTGTCTAATGTCTAGTATTTCGTACATGAATTACCTCCCCTTTATTTTGATTTAACCGGGTTTTTAAGGATTGACTTCAAAATATCTTTAATTTCTGTTATGTTATATGCTTTATACTCTTGATAGTATATGACTTTTTCTCCTCAATCGAACTGTATAATGCCTTAGGTGATATGTCTTAAACACCTCACTTATAGTACTTTCATTTATATTGATTTTTCACTTTAAAGGCTTGATTGTTTTATTTATTCTCCACAACATAACTTTTTTGGACGTTTATAAAATCATTATTATGGCTGAATTGTGTGGTCAAACCTATAGTCTTAACTTGTACCATTATAAAGACCAAGATCTTTCACCTGTCTGTAATCCTATGTTATACTACACTAGCATCTAATCTTATAAAATGCTTAAATCCTTAAGTTTTATTTTGAAATGCAAGTTTTCCTCTGTCTCCTATTACCATCCTTTTCAGCACAGCATCAACTGTGTATATGGACTTTTATTGTACTTCATTTATCTGTAACCATAAGTATTTTACTTTATTTAATCACATTTTATCTGCACCTGATCTGTTATCTACTCCTATTTTTCACATGTATTCCGCCTCAGTTGCTTGGTTACCTTGTATAAATATTAATGCTTGCTCTTATCTAACCTCTCATAATATGTATCCTCCAAATGTAAATGTTCCTGAAGCAAAGGTTAGATTCTATATTTGTATTTAACTTTTGTAATAACTCTGAAGATTCTTGCCTTGTGCTAGGATGAAACGGTCGTTAGTTATTAAATTGTTTCAGAGGACAAATTACAATTCAATCCATAAGATTGAGACCTATCAATATTTGAATCAATAGGCCTAAGTGATATTAAAATCGAACTATGGTCGGACCTCATCTTCAGAACGTAAAAAACAAATTTCAAAAATACATATCACTTATGGAGGAAACACTTGTCTTCCATCTTTTATGCATTGAGGACACTGTCCTTTCACTACTGGCATATAATTCTCACAAACTAATCTCTAATCTATCCTTCTTGATTGGATTAAATACTCTTTGTTAATTATTTACATTGTGTATATATAAATATATATTCAGCTTGAAATTTAATGTTAATAAAATTGAGATGCCTTCATAATCACAATGCTGAGTACTAGCAGTAAGGTGAAAATTGAATTAAAAATAATCCAATCAAAACTGACATTTTAATTCTTGTTTGAATTTATGGAACATTATTCAATAGAAAAATATTTAGTTCTTTTAATCCTTTTATTTCATATTCCCTCATTTAATTTTATATAGACATATTTGTTCTATTAATTTGAAATTTAAAATTGGAGGAAAAAAACACAAAAAAGATACAAAGAACTCAAATTGAAGTTCTCCCACTGGATTTACAAAAAAGAAAGAAAAAAAAAGAAATAAAGATGAAAGAACCCTATTCCCTAAAATACTGTGAAAGAATAGATGACACCCCTACCATGTTCCTTTGCAATCAACATCATCATGTTCATTATAATCAATGTTTTTTGAAAGAGCAACATCATTTAATCGTTTTGATACTAACCTGCTCAAAGTATTTTAAAGTGTTCCTCTATTAAGTAAAACCTTCCAGCATAATTTTATATAAGAACCATATAAGTTTATTGTTTTATAAGTTACCATCTTAATAATGTTAGTAAAGTTCTTCATTAATTAATTCAAATACAGTGCTTTTCATTAGAAATACAGTAACAAAAAAGTTAACATCCATTTTCCCTGCAACCTTGTGGAAATTAGTTACTGTATGTTCTGAGTTTATACTCTGCTAACATCAAATTTGCTTTTCATTCTTCTCTACAAACATTTCTAGCCTTATGTCTATGTTAGGGGTAGAATTATCATTTTATATCCTTTTTTTCCATGTTTGCCTGTGTTTAATAAAGTCCAAAGCTTATCCTAGTTTCATGAATATTAACCCTTTTGATACCAAACAGCCACAATAGATTTTTCATACAAAACTGCTCACTTTAAAATGTTTATTCTTATATTAAAACTTTCCATCATAATTTCATTTTAGAAATTTTTCTTAAATATTAGTTTACTAATGAAAAAGTTAGTCATTTTATTAAATTCCTTCAAATGTTTGGTTATTTTCAAAATTAATTGAAACACAGGCAATGTATTTCATTAGAAATGTGGTAATGAAAAGATTAACCAACTCAAAGTATTTAATAGGACACAAATTAATCAAAAGGCTAAACTCCAACTGCTGCTGGTGAACTAGAGCAATGTGAAATGAAGTGAGCCCAACACTATCCCCTAGGCTACATGCCTTCACATTGTGTCTGTCAGATATCATTATTATCAATTTTGTAACATTTATTTCTCCATGCTGGTATGAGTTAGATGTATTTACCATATAATCAACGATTCTCATATCGAATGACTTAAAATGTCTGTTTTATTTTTCTGGAACTGTATTGGACTTTATTTTTTCATGTCTTTATTTCAGTATATTTGCTACTACAATTAATCTTCCACCACCCAACCAACATCTATCCTCTTAACATTTCCATCTTGGTCACATTTCACTTTAACCTTTTCAAGACAAATGGTCAGTTACTTTAGATTCTTACTTGATAAAACTGACTAAAATTACATATTGATAGCCTATACCCTCCACTCTTTAGTCTGCTCAACTTTAGCCTCACTCTCAGATTATTTGGTTTTCAGTCCCTTTACTTCTCCATTTACTTTATTTTTATCTAATTATTTATATATTTTTCATTTACTAATCTGTTCATTTATTCTCTCTCTATCCCTCCTCACTCTCTTTCATATTTGTTTGCTTTCTCTTTCTTTCCCCTTCTTTCTCAGACATACAACTTTTTTCTGTCTCTCAGTACATACTTACTTAGTACTGTTACAAGATTGAAATTATCTGTTAACCCTTTCACTACCATATTTTTAATGAAAGACACTGCAGTTGATTTTCAATTAATTTTGAAAATATTAAGCATTTGAAGGGACTTAGTAAAATAACTAAGTCTCTCATTATTAAGCTGGTGTTTGGAACATTATTTAAAAAGGGTCTTGGATAACATTATGATGGAAGGTTTTTTTAGATAAATATAAACATTCTAAATTATATAGCTTTGCATATTAGAACCAGGGGTGATTTCAAGTGGTTTGGTATCAAAAAGGTTCAAGAATCTCCTCCTAAAATGGGCGTGTGTTTAAGAAATTCATATGGTTTTGAATTTGATCCAATTGAGCATCATCTTGAGCCAATGACTTTTACCATAGTCTTAGATTGACCAATACCTCCTGAGTAGAATTTGGTAGACAGAAACTGTGTAGAATCCATCATCCTTATCCTCATTTAATATTTGTTTTTCTATGCTGGCATATGGTACACATATTCACATACACATGTATATATACATAGGTATGTACATATATAAAGTGTAGAGGTGAAAATGACTGAGGGGAGCAATCTACAAAGTGTATATATACATGTGGAATTTCACATTCTAAATAAGACTAGTGGAAAAACCTCAATCAACTGAAACTAACCTTGCAATTTCAAAACAACAAAACTCCCTTGTGAGGGTGTGTGTGTGTGTGGGGGGGGGGGGTCAGATTGGGAGCAGCAAACAAGGAAGAGAACTTCTGTAGTCTGAACTTATACAAATTTTGCGAAGTATTTTTAGACAATGCAGTGGGAGTGTAACTTACAATTAAGCTAACTTGATAAAAGCAAGGAACAAGTTTAGATCTTATTAGATCTCTTCAGCAAAGCATATTTACTTAACAAGTTGGCTTGACTAAAATGGTCAAGTGCACTGAATATGTGTGTCAACAAAATTCCCAACTACATGAACTATATCGCTCGCTCTGATCGAAAGACAAAGATCCCAAACTTCATTCACTTGTACCGGTCGCAACTCCACACAGTAGGAGCAATGTGGAATAAAGTGTCTTGCTCAAGGACACAATGCATCACCCAGTCCGAGAATTGAACTCACAATCTCACGATTGTGAATCTAACTCTCTAACCACTAAACTATGTGCCTTCACTTATGAACTATATACATACAAGTAAAGTCTTACATTTTAAATATGGAGAGTGGAAAAAACTTCAGCATATATTTCCCCAAAGAAAGTTTTGGTCTTGAAATTGTAACGATAGTCTCAGTTGATTTGAGTTTTTTTCCATTTGCCATATTTTCAAAGTGAGACTCTGCTATATGAATGTACATATATATCATTTTACACATATGCTTTCCCATGTTGGCATGGGCTCACAGATACGTACATGCACACGCGCACACACAATATATATATATATACTTTTTATTTTTGGTTGGATAAAATACTAAAAAATTGTAGCCGTTTTCATTGGCTTCTATAAACACCTTTCTGAAGAGCTTTCACCCCTTTCACCACAGAACATCTCTTTACTTTGCTTTTAATGATTTTTTAAAAAGTCAGAACCAAGCTTTTTTTAACACTAATGTATTTTACTTCATTTTATTTTGTTTTATTTCACTTTATTTAATTCTTTATTCTGCCACTTTTAACAACTGTATCATCTTTTGCCTTTCATCATTCACCAGTTACTGCCATTTATCATATTCCTCACTCACTCAACTCAAATTATTATTATTATAATTAATGTTTAGTTGGAGAAGAACAATGTTCATGACGTTTTTCAACCCTCTGTGCCTTGTGGGAAGAAAGAAGAAAGATGTTGTCAAACTAGAGACCTGGTCTGAATGCATGCAACAGATTGTACTCTGTTAAAGACACCCAAAGGCCATGGGTAAATTTATTAAAAAAAAGCATCTGCTAGGATTTGGTGACAAATTTTCTTTTTCTAGGTTGTCAACTAATCTGACCTCCAATACACTTTCAATCAACTTTTTTTTCCAGAAATGGAAGCGGGGACCCTCAGAGTTTTCTTTGGTGGGAATTTTTCTTAGGTTTCCCATGTGTTTTCAACGAATCTGACCTTCACTCACTCACAATCAACCTTTCTTTCCAAAAACAGAAGTGGGGTGACCTTCAGAGATACAGATAAGTACCAGTAAAGGACCTTCTAGGGTTCAGTGAGGAAATTGTTTAGGTCAGATTCATTGAAAACTCATGGAAAAACCAAGGTAAAAAGAAAAAAATTCCTTCCCACCAAAGAAAACTCCTAGGATCCCCACCTTCCAGAAAAAGTCAATGAGTTAGAAGTAAGATTAGTTGAAAATATGCAAAAAGAAAAAATCTAGAAAAAAAGAAATTTCTAACCAAACTCCAGTGGGTGCTTTTTTATAAATTTACCAGGCCAGGTTATGTTGTTATCAGAAGTAGGCCATTGTGAAATTTGAACTCAACACAAATAAAGCAAGATATTTCATCTGTAGCTCTAACAATTCTCTTAATTTACCACATTGGACTAGCACTTTATTTGATAAAACTTCAAAAGTATGAAAGGTAAAGCTAACTGCAATGGGATTTGAACTCAGAGTGCAGTATGGAAACAAATACCACAAGTCATTTTGGCTTATGTTCTAAGGGGTGGCTGTTGCAGCAGGTGTCACTGGCCATTAACCGCAGGAATGCTTTTGTGGTCTTGTCCGCGGAACAGAGCCCCAACACCACCGTGCCCTAGGCCTAGAGCCCATCACCCTCCCCTTCCCCTCTTATGTGACCCTACAGCCCTTGCCTTTTTCATCCTTTTCCATTTTCATAACCACAAAAGACACTTGCATATTTTACAATAAAACATTTTACAATGTAACTCATACATTAATTATGCATTTCTTTTACCTGCAATTACCTGATACATTTCCATTTCAATCGGCAACTTTTGAACAGGTATTCATTAATTGTTACACATGCATCTATGCAAATATGTGTATGTGAATATGTTGAAAGCTTAAACATGAAAACTGTGAAGGTATATCAGTAGACAAACAGGATCACACATGATTTTGAATATGCATGGATATAGATTAAATGAATATAGGTGCATGTGGGTGATTATATGTGCATATATATATGCATATTCATGAATAATGTGAACATACACATGTGCAATAGAGTCTGTTCTTTAGTTGCCTTTATGTGTAGTGTGTGTGTGTGTATGGTTACCACATGAGTGTATATATATGTGTGTTTGTGCATGAAAAGCAAATTTATGTACATTTGTACAAGCATGTAAATCTGTGCAATGTGTGTGCATTCATAGCGCCAGGTATGTGAATGATTACATACCTGTGTGAATGCATGTATACATGGATAATTAAGTATGATTAAAAGAATTTTGCAGAAAAGTTATCCTCCTTGGTCTTTTAATTGCGGGCAAACATTTATATTCACAAACCCTGTCTTCTATATTCTCACCTTACAGCCCCAACATAATAAAACCATTAAAATTTGTTTATATTAATACATTACAGACTGACTTTATCATATTTTGCACATCATCCGGTGGCCTCACCCGAAATGGACTCAACAATTGATCTCCACGTGGGTCAGTCGTTCATTGCCGTTGCCAAGTCTTGGATTTCAATACCAGAATCTCTGGAGATGACATCGGGGTAGGAGAGCTTGCGCCCCCTGTTATTAGTGACTGCTTGATAACGTTAACATTAACATAAGATGTCCTCATATTTTCTATATTATATCAATTTACTGCCTTCTGACCTTCACTACAAATATTATCAAACTTTAAATAATCATATATTCACAAGGCTTATAACGTTTTCCACTTTGTTATATGCTTCTATCTCCCCTCACAAGAAAATATGAATAAATCACACATCCACACTAACAGGGTCACCCAGGTGTACTAAATACATGAAAATAATGAATCCCTTCAGTTTCCACTCAAACCCAATATCATTTTCGAATATTCAAAGCATTTATCTGAATAATTTTCCCAGTAATTTTTTCATCTTTTTCTTTTTTTTTATGTTTCTTTTATTTTGTTTCTGCCTTTTTCATAAGGGTTTTTTTCTTATGGGTTTTTATCCTATGAAATAGCATGGCTTAGTAATTAGAGCATTGGGCTTGCAATTGAAAGGTTGTGAGTTCAATTCTCTGACCGGGTGATGTGTTGTTCCCTTGAGCAAGACACTTTATTTCACATTGCTCCAGTTTACTCAGCTGTAGAAATGAGATGATAGGGACTGGGTTCCCTATCATTCCACTGCAAAGTGGTCGAGGAGGTGCCACGGCAAAAAAGGCACCCAGCACTCACTGTAAATGAGGTTGGTGTTAGGAAGGGCATCCAGCTGTAGAAATCAAGCCAGAATCAGTTCCCGTATGAGCAAGACAAGGTCAGCCGACCGGACACTGCCCACAACAGGACAACCCGTCTAACCCATGGTAGCGTGGAAGAACGGATGTAAAACGGTGATGATGATGATGATAAATGAAATACTGGCTACACCTCCTTGATGTCTGAAGATAAAAAACCATTAAATTCAGAGTAATGGTTACTGAAGTTTCAGCTTTCAATATATATAAAAACACTCTACATCTTGTATTGAGTGCCCTATTCTTCATGTTTGTGCTACAGTATGTTGTTGGATCCCCATCAGTATTCCAATTGTTTGAACATCAGAACAGCCTGCTCATTAAATTAATATGCAAGTGACTAAGGATTCCACAGACAAGTGCATCTTCAACTTTGTTCTCAGAGAGATTCAATATGATGCAGCATGTGACATGACTAGCCCTTTGAACTACAGGTACAACACATTATGAAAGCTGAGTTGACTGGAGTAACATGAAATAATGTGTCTTGCTCAAAGACACAACATACTACCAGGAATCAAACTCATCCTTATGATTGTGAGCTGAATGCTTTAAATATTAAGTCATGTGCATACAAACACACACACCTAGACATACATATATAGGTGCAGCCATAAGTGTGTGGTTAAGATCACTTTGAAACATAGAAACATAGTTTGGGGCTCGATCTCTCTATATGGCACCTTACAAGTATCTTTTACTACAGACTCATGCAGGTCAATGGAAACTATGAAGCCAACCATATATCTGTGTATTTGTCTTTGTTTTTTCTCACCTCTTCTCTTCACTGTATATTTGATATTGCTACCATAGACAGTGATATTTGTTTATAGCCCACATAAATAGAAGCCCAGTAGCTTAGTGGGTAGACATGCAAGGATTTAGACCTTACTTAAAGAAAACAAGCAAGATTTGGTGCCAGGAACAACATTAGAATTCTCCCTCAAAAATGTTTCATCTAATCTGTACAAGTGTGGGGAAACAGATAAAAAAACCAATGATGATGATGATGATTGTGTGTATTTTTCATCAATGTATATTGGCAAAGAATATAAACATTAATGAGAAAATGGAAAAATGTTGCTATATTTGATCTGCACTGAGTTAGATGTCTTTATCAGTGTTAAGAAGTTTAGCAAAAGCAATGTTGTTATAATTGACATCAACAAAGCCTTTATCTGTCATGAATAAGCATTTACTGGCAAAGTTGTTGGCCTAGAGTTTTCATCTGTCTCTCATTTCTTGAATTGGAAGTTTCTTGCTAGACTACACCAGGGCAAACATGTAAATAATTGTTTCTACTTTTGGCATAAGACCAGCAATTACCCCAGTGCATTACTGGTACTTTATTTTATTGACCCCGTAAGGATAAAAAGCAAAGTTAACCTTGATGGGATTTGAACTCAGAACACAAAGGGCCATAACTCTATGCTGCAAGGCATGGTGACCCTCTACCGATACTGCCAATCCACTGTAAATAATAGCATTCTCTCAGTCTTAGATTTACTCAAATGTTCATTGATGTCACCTATACTCCTTTTTCTGTACATTAATGATTAGCTTTCTTTCATTTCTAATAATGGTTTCAGATTTAGGCACACGACAAGCAATTGAGGGGGGGGGGTCAATTAAAGTAACCCCAGTGTGTTACTGGTGCCTTATTTATCGACCCTGTAAGGGTGAAAGGCAAAGCTAACCTTGGCGGGATTTGAACTCAGAACATAAAGGGCCGTAACTCTATGCCAGTAAGCTTGTCCGACATTCTTCGGATTCTATGAATCCACCGCCCCTTTCACTAACAACAAAAACACACCCTTCTCTCAAGACAATCCTATTCTTTATTCCATCTTAACTGTCTGTATTATTCAGACGTGACAGACATATCTCAACAAACATACTAATTCCATGCAATCACATGAAATGCTCATTGCTTATGTAGACAGTAGTAAGATATCTAGTCAACAAAAAGAAACAACACTATTAGTATCTAAGCAATACACAAGACTTATCATGGATTATGCTAGTCTGGCCTAGAAACATGGTAATCTATTCCCCCCCCCCCTCCCACCACAACCAAAATATAGGCTACACGAAACAGAAAGTTTTGTATCATTATAGATTCAACAAAATGAAAATCCATGAAATAGATAACGATGTGAAGGTGCAAGGAGCATAGCCTAAACATTGCTGTGATGTACATCATAAAAGATAAGTATAAAACAGCAGCAACTGATGCATTAAAGTTGAGTCAATCTCTACTGTGGCTACCACCAGAACATAAACCATACTAAAACTAGATAGTGGAAAGAAAAATAACATGACATGATTACTACACTTCACTCAATACAATAAACTGTTTCATGTCAGAGTGCATAGTATGGTTCTCTAATAGGTGAAGATGTGATGCCTCTAAAACAATAGATCTGTGAATCCCAACTAGTGATTTTACTAATTGCTTATATGCCATACATAGGTTTGCTCAAGTAGAGCTGTCCTGGAGATAAACAGAAATAATACAGAAATAACACCAATAACACATTCTTCTACCTCTTTTTAGTTCATTCATTCTCTTTACAGTCACTACTATCACTAGTATGGTTATCTAGGTAACAGAAAGTTTCAACAAAATCTAGTGAGATATCTTGGCAATTCATAGGCTTCAGTGGCACGTCTTTACAGATTACTTCCTGTACAAAGCTAACATTTAAGATTTCACAAATTATACTAATGCTTCTAAAGCACATCCACAGTTTCTTAAATCATTGTGGAATTCTGATCAACCAAGTAAAATATTAATCTGGGTGTAGATGCTTGTTTGTAATCTGAAATAGGGTTCATATGCAATTGCTGGGTTGATCAAAATGATTGAGGAATCCACTCTTTGTCTGCCATTGCACTTATTAAACTACTGAAATCAGTTCTATAACACTCCACTACTTACAATAACAAATAATACCTATCAATAGCAATTATTTCTAACTAAGTGAATCAAACCGTTAAATGTTAAGTGATGATGATGGTAATGGTGTCTTGGTTGTGCCAGTGATGAAATATAAACCACTGACATTTCAGCAACAGGTCCTATATTTTGGTAAACACATCAACAACTGTTTGATATTTCAATAGTTTTGAGAACATCCGTACACAAAATTAAACTACAATAGAAATACTGACCCCTTTTATTTTCCCCTCCCAAATATATCAGATTTTAGTCAACAAACTAGAAATAATCCCCTAGATATTTCAGAGCTTAGTAAACAAAGTAGACATTTTCATAGCCATAAATTAGAACGTTGGAAAATTTTCAGATAATTTCTTTTCCCTTGTGTCATAAATATTAGCACTCTCTTCAAATGACAATGCTTACGTTTTACCTTTTACACCAGATTTACTACACAGTTTTTCAAAGCACTCTAAAACTAAAGCTATTCTACTGGCAAAAAATCCGAAACATTTATTTGAGGACAATACTTTAGTGGAAAAAAATTAAAGGTCATCTATTGAATTAATAGCTAAAAATGTCAATTCCTTCATAAAACAATGTTCTTGTCTTTTGTCTTAATAATTAATAGAAAAGCAATGACACAAATGTGTTCTTTCTCTTCCTTACTATCTAGCAATTTATGATCACCAATAATGTTTTTATGATCATTTTATTCTCTTTAGTATAGACCTGTACAAATCTATTTTGATTTCCTCTGTGTTTTTGTAGTGATCAACCATGCCAACATCTCTTCCTTGGTCTATGAGCTGGCCCTGCTAACACAAAACAATCAGTTGTTGAGTATATACATTAATTCATAATCCAGGCTTCTCATCTGCTCACTGTCTATCCATGTGTAGTGTTTGTAAAAAAAGTTGGTGGAATGTAAGATTCTTGGATTCATGATTTAACTACCTTCTTGAGTAGGACAGTTAAATTCACAGCCAGGCTGGTATTAGAATTATGTTTATTTTCTTCATAGCTTATACTGGCAATGCAAAGAAGAGTTTTATGGCACTAGAGCCACCCAGGATATCCACAATAACTTACATACCAACACATAACTAGGTACATATATATACTATTTATTTGGGCCAAACAGTCCCCAGGAATAAGACAAATTAAAGATGTAACATCGAACTGCTTCAAATGCCCCAGACTGGCAGATGTGAACAACTGAAAGCTATTTAGATATTCCTGCTATACTTCTGCTACAAATTATACAATTCTATAGAGAATGTACGCTTCATTCTTTTTATCTTATTTCTGCAATCTTCTAGAGGGCAGCTATATTTCATCTCTTAAACATTATTTCCTGTCGTTTGTTGTTGTAAAATACACTTGTTTGTTACTAGAATTCACTAAGAATAGCAGCTTCATGATACCAATGTCAGTTCTCATAGATAGCACTTCTGTTCCATTTTACCTCTTTACACACTACCCTGCTATATCTAGTACCATTAACCCATTAACATATATTGCAAATGTACTACTACACTCGTGATATTAACAAGTTAAACAAATAATAAATTCATGTTCCAATATTGAAAAATTTCTATATGGAGAACATAAACACCACAACTATAATTATAAGGCTAATTAAATAATAATTTCTTGCTTATATACACACTTTTAAGATTCTTAATTAGTGTAACCAGCAAACCATTGTTTACTAATTCCTATTAATTATTATTTAATATGCTCCACTGGAAACTAAACTAATTAGCTAATATAATGTAAAATTCAAAATGATATATTAAATTAAATAAAATTCAATAAGATAATTAAAAACATTATTTACAATTAAAAGGGCAGTGGATTGGCAGTATCAGTAGAGTCGAACACCATGCTTTGAAGCATAGAGTTACGTCCCTTTATGATCTGAGTTCAAATCCCGCCGAGGTTAACTTTGCCTTTCATCCTTACGGGGTCGATAAAATAAAGTACCAATAATGTACTGGGTAATTGCTGGCCTTGTGCCAAAAATAGAAACAATTATTTACAATTAAAATATATTTGGCTAATAAAATTACATATATCTAATTTTCATTGTCAATATTATGGGAATCATGTTAATGATAATTAAAAATTGCATGATATCATGGATTAACAAAATTGTTAGAGCATTGGAGCATAGAGGCATTTGTTTTGGATCTTTACTTTCTGAGTTCAAATTCTGTCAACAACTTTTCTTTTCATCCTTCACGGTCGATAATATACAGTAGCAGTCAAGTACTGGGGTTGATTTAAATTGACTTTTACATTCTCCTAAATTTGCTGGTTTGGTGTTAGAAATCAATTATACCAAGTATGAATTTGTAAAAGAAAAGTGTATGTTAATTACAACAGCAGCAGTTATGCATTCTGGTTTCTTGCTCAATGCACTCAAATAAAGTTAATAATTCCTCCAACCCAGCAATTTTTTTACCCATATACATCTGATATCAACTCATCACCATTAACTATGATAGATGTTTTCGATATTCAGCTTATATATAAGAAAGTCAATGTCTGATTGACAAATATGTGAATGGGAAGGGAATACCAGAGTATTACAGTTCTGTGGAAGAAGAACTGGGTGAACTGTTTAGTGTGTGATCTGTTAGGATACAGTAAGGATTATTTGGGGACTGTTTATTCTAGATCAGTCATGGGCAACCTGCGACCCGCAAAGTTTTCTGAATGGCTCGCCTAAGTCACCTAAGTGAAATCTTTCTGATTTTTTTACCCAAACTTTTCAGTCGTAATTTATCTTTCTATCATTTTTACGATCAAGGAAAGCAATGTGTAGGAATTCTGAAGAAACAAATCAAAACAACCCGAGTTACAACCCTTTTTTAAAATGTGGGCACGAATCTAATTAGCGCTTGCGGCCTGCCTCGTGATGAGCCATATCTCAACCGCTTCTCGAAAAAGGTTACCCATGCCTGTTCTATATGGTCAAACAAATACAAAAAAGAAACAATACAACATGGGGTGGAATCTAAAAGTGCTGTTTTACAGTTGAAATTTTATTTCAACTTAACAAAACATTCTATTAGTTAATGTGGGAAACACATTATAATGGGACAGGTGAATTGGCAGTATCGGTAGAGAGTTGGATTATGCTTTCCAGCATAGTTACGTCCCTTTACGATCTGAGTTCAATTCCCGCCGAGGTTAACTTTGCCTTTCATCCTTATGGGGTCGATAAAATAAAGTACCAGTAATTGTGCCAAAAAGTAGAAACAATTATAATGGGACAGGTTAGGTTTTAACAATGACTAAAGATTTATCAAAATTAAAATGTATTTTAATTCTATGTTTAATAGCCAAGCATTAGAACCCTCCGAGAAAAATATATTTCATAATATGATTTCTTTATAATATGAAAAGTGTATAGGAATATGTTATTTCCTATCATATTTATTTACTCAAAATAGATTTTCTGCTTTCAGTTATAACTTAAAATTTAATTTTTAGTATATAAAAACTTTGGGAACTTCAAGAATATACAATACAAGCATTTTAAGGCCATTTCCCTGCTAAAGCAGTTGATAGCATTGCAGGCCCCATAACAGGCTTCCTACTCATCATGGAATCCTTTCTGAAACAAGATTTTATGGCTAGATGCCGTTTCTGTCACCAATCCTTTTAGTTGCACATATACAGTAAAATTATTCTAAACAGGATATACACAGGAATTTGTAAACAGATTTTCCCCAAAAATATTTCGAGTATGTAACAATGAATGAAACACTCATATTGGAATTGTGCCAAAAATGAGAAGATGCTCTGAACTATTGTTATATAAGAAAAGTCAATAGTGTGTTTTTTTTGCTGGCACCAATGATATACAAACTAACATCAATCTTCCTCAATTACAAAATGTCATGAAAAGAAACATTCCTATTTTATGGTGAAATTGTGGATAATAATAGATACATTAAACATTCTTTTTTTTAATAGGAAAATGTTCATAAGAATATGAGTAATTATTTATAACATTCACACAATTCCCCATTTTGTAGAAATGACTGATGTATATTTGACCCACAATCTTAGAGAGGAACAATGATCAAGTAAACTCCAAAGCTCAACCAGGTCTCACATTCAGGTACTATTCACATCTATGAGATTAAGCTGTCACTGCATACATATACATTATAGACTGCATAAAAAATAATTCAATCCAGTTAATTGCCATTAGTCAGTTCATTTCTTTCTAAAGTCATCTCTTTCTATCTCATCTAAGGTTTTATAAGCACCATGAAAGTGGGAAAAGTGAAATTATATCTATTGCACCAATGTAACACTACCTGATATTATCTATAGCAGCATCATTACAGTCAAAATTATTTAAAAAATAATAATGAAATGTAAAGTCACAAATAAGTAAATAGTGAATATTTATAACAGTTTGATAAAATCTTAATTATCATCATCATCAACATTTATCATCAATTTTCCATGCTTGGGCACATCAGAAATCAAAGGTAGTGAATTTTAACTAAGAAATCATATTTTTATCATTTTCTGTCGGGGGTTAACAAATAAAATTAAAATGTTTGAACATTTTCCAAACTTTATTTTATTAAATACAAGACATGCATTAGGCTTTGTTTGCCAGTAAATCTATTCAAATAAAATAGTTAATACTATTCTATACAGAGAAGAAATTATTTTAATGTCCATCTTCTACTGTGGGATATCATGGAAACAAGATTTTATATAATTTCTTAAAAATAAGCATGCAATCTCGATGATAAAAACATCTATATTGACTATGTGACCTTTGCATTGCAATCAGGTTCTTCTGAAAGTGTGGAAACTAAATCCATACATTCAGCTAAAAATGAAAATATAACATTTCAGTACTGAGGTTTTTGGCATGAGTTCACTAAAAAAAATTTTTTTATATTTATTCCTGCCAAATGTATTTTTATTCTTATTTCCTCAAATAGTGTCATTTTTTTGTATTTTATTATTTGATAAACATCACAGTCCATAAATAGAGACAAAGTAAAAAGAAGTGGAAAGAAATGAAATTAATATAAGAAAAATCCTCAAGCCAATACATTTTTTACACTTTTTATATTATAATAGCTTAGTCAAAGGATAAATGGCAGGACCTATGAGATTTTACAAGAAATCAGATTGTGAGAAGAATTGAAGAACTTATCAGATCAGAAAGATCTGACACAAATGCTTCCAACAGTTTGGATTTTGCTAAAGGCATTCAAGGGCCAGGTGGGGCTATTAAACTGGATGATAAATGAAGTCTACCACCCAAGAATAAGAATAGTCCTTCCAATCAGTTTCTATAGTTTTTGTCTACCAAATTTCACCAGTCTTAGGATTTGGTAGAATACACAGTGAGGTCAAACTCATAATTATATAGTTTCAAAGTGAAATTCTTAACCATACACCTATGACTGCATCTATTTATAATGTCTTACTTATTTATGGTGTATCCAATAATTATATGTGTCTGAAACTTAATCCTTGAATTTATATTACATATTTTTCAGACAAGAGATTAAAAAAATTTTATGCAAACTGAAATGACCACCTAATTTTAAACCACCATGTTATCTTTAACATTATCTTTTCATCTTTATATTACAGATTTCAATGAATAAATTTCTAAACTTAAACATAATGGTTTCAATGGATTGGTGTGCAACCATACAGTTCATAGAGTTTTGTCTTATTTATAGCTTCTATAATTATACATTTATTGCTCCAGAATATATTACAGTTAAGATAATAAACTATCGTTATTATTACTTCCACAGAGTGGTGGATTGGCAGTATCTGTAGAGGGTCAGACGCCATGCTTTGTAGCAAAGAGTTACGGCTCTTTATGGTCTGAGTTCAAATCCCGCCGAGGTTAACTTTGCCTTTCATCCTTACAGGGTCGATAAAATAAAGTACCAGTAATGTACTGGGTATTTGCTGGCCTTGTGCCAAAAGTAGAAACAATTATTACTTCCACAGAGTAAAGAAATTAACAATAACCGCTTCAAGACTTGAGAATTGAAAGTGTAACAGAGGAGCAAAAGATGCTGATCTTTCATTTAAATTTCTATAATCAATAAGGGTAAACCACACAGTTATTCCATTCAATATGAACTTGACACTAATTATGTCTCTTCTAATATCCCCCACTTTCTCAATCGATCATATACTTTTTACATCTTTCTATTTATTCCTCATCATAGCCCGTCCAGACCCATGCTAGCGTGGAAGATGGACGTTAAACGATGATGATGATCACCATAATGGTTTGAGTTTCTACAGACTAGGTAACAATATTAAACATTTTAGGTAACAAGTATATCTTCTAAAGGTTGCCCATGTTAAGCATTCATTAATCATATGCCCTTCAATCTTTCCATTTGTTCAAATGTTTAATATGGAATAGTTATATAAATAGAATCAACATTTCATCAATGGAGTAGTTCAAATGTTTAAAGCAAAGGTATAATTCATTGATTATTTAATCAACATTTTAAGTTAATTACACAAATATATCCATTTAAGGTTTGCAACTATCACATTTTTTTCTATTTGATGGTTTGACTTTAAAGGGTAAAAAAATATGGATCTAATGAATATAATCAAAAGTATTAAATGATTTGAAAGGGTAACTTTGAAAACTCTTCTGAGATAAGATAATTTTAATAGCTATCACTCATTCTAGTAGTCTTTTTATGAATTCTATTCAAAACACAAACCATTGATTATTTATATGAAATATTTCATTGTCAGTAGAAAGGCTCAAGAGACAAAATTATTGATTTATGAAGACATTCTGATGACATTTTAGTTATGCTCTATTAACAGATATTGGATGATTTTCGTATAGAAGTGAATCAGAGATTTGGGCTGATCAGTATATTATTTACCAAACAAGTTTCACTGATCTTCAATGTAAAAATATAGGACCCTCCTACCCCCTACTTTCTTTCATGTAATCTGATAATTTTCAATTGGTGTATGAATTGGTGATGTTATATAGATTTCCATTTGAAATAGAATTTCATATAGGAATGAAAATGACTCCATCAACCAATTAATTCTTTGTTATATGACTAGAAAAACAAAATAATGGACACACCAAGGGAATGTAAGACTTGAGTCTAAGAAATTATTTTCATTTGATGCATAATCCCAAAACTCTTGCCTCAGAAATCACCTTTCAATATATCTCTGTACGTAAAATACTTTGAACATTTGGTGGAATATGGTTTATTCATTTATGAAAAACACCAATTGAAAACATTATACCTTAAAAAAGAAGAAAAGATAGTCAAGATTGGAATACCTTTCATTATACATTTGCTCATTCAGGGCAGACCAACAACAGAGGGCAGCACTGTACCTATAAACAATTTTCTTTGTATTCCTACACAAGGTAATGATGAATGAATTTAATGTTTATTAGTGACAGCATGTAGCTAGGGATAGAACTAGCCAACCCACATTCAGCAATGTTGATGATGATGATGAGAACAATAATGATGATGATGATGCTGATGATTAGAAAATCGATTTTTAAAAAACTAATTGTTAATTCCCTGAAGACGAGCAGAGCCAATGGTCTTATAAGACAGGTGTGATAATTGGCAGAAAAGGAAATCTAGAATGGATTTAGTATGTTGTCTATTGATCTAAAAAATATGTGACCAAAGTCTACAGCATACTCCCTATAGCAACAAGATTTAAGCTAAATCAGAGGAAGAAACACTAGCTTGATGTTCCCATATTCTAAGCAGAGCTAAAACCATTAGTTAGTTATACAGTTATAAAACTTATAACTATTCAATAGTTATTGCATGTATGTCTGTTGTATGTTTACGGATCATATTCCATGGTGAGTCAAAGTTCATATAACAGACACATAGCCCCTAAAGTTCAAATCAAAAGATATTTCTCAAATTTGATCTGTTGTTTTAAGAATTAGAGAAAATCTTGGCAATCAGAATTTTGAAATGGAGATAGATCAATTAGGGGTTATATATTGAAATGTGATAGACACATAGATACAAGCTGATAATTACAGCATGGAACACTATAGGTTCAGGTTACACTCTACAATAAATGTGAGAAACTCCATAACTAGACAGTCAATGATAAAGCTTGGTTTTGTTGATAGATATATAACTATTTTTTTTCTTTGTGTTGAACTATCTGCTTTTATTTAAAGAAATTCTTTATTCTGTGTAAAAACAATGTAAATATAATTTAATAGAAAAAGAAAAAAGTTTAGATTGAGAAGAAAGAATGGAATGAAAAAATAAGAAAATATAAAACAAAACTGAAAAGAAGGGGAAAGTCAAAGGCTTTAGTATCACAGAAGAATAGGGAGGGTAATGGTGATTGGACTCTGGGCCTAGGGTGCAGTGGCAATGGGGCTGCCCCCTGCGGACAAGACCACCCACCCCTTAGAACATAAGACAAAATGACTTGTGGTATTTGTTTCCATACTGCACTTTGAAATCAAATCCCATTGTAGTTAGCTTTGCCTTTAGCTTTGTGAGTAAGTTGGGGGCAGGGAATATGTCACAACATCTAGCATCCCAGATGAGGGATCTATCTCCTATGAATGGGAAGAGGGTGATTCCATTGGGGCGCTTGCCATCTCTGCTAGCTCCAGTTGTGATGGGAAGTCACTTGCATCCAGGCTCCTTCTCAATATGTCATTGAGAGCGGCATGTCAGGGGAACTGGCCAATGATTCAGTATTCCAGACACATGTACCCGTAACATAATTCCAAGCTGAATCAGCATAATGCAACATGTGACAAAGATAGAGTTTTGAAAAACAGGTGCAATCCCTCTGACAGCTTCTACACAATTTCTGTTTACCCACGTTTTTGTTGTACATATCTGGGGTGGTGAGTCTGTGGATTGCTTCTAACTGTTCGATAGGCAACTTTGATGTCATACAGTTAACTGAAACAACTCAAGACAAAGAGATAACTTACAGCACCAAAATATATAAATGATATTTTATATACATAAACATGTTATATAAAAAAGAGATTATGTATGATTACTGATTATATACTATAGCTTAAACTCAAGACAATGTTATAGAATCTTCATATAATGTTATATAATCTTCATCATCATTTCACGCCCGCTTTTCCCTGCTTGCATGGGTGGGACAGGTCCTATTCAGCACAGCATCATCTCCTCTGTGAGCTTCAGCAATCTGAGGTCAGCTCTCACCACCTCTGCCCATGGTTTTCGTGGTCTTCCTTGACTATGTTTTCCTTCCACTGGGATTTCTTGGCACTTCTTTACCCAGCAGTCATCCTCCATGTGCATCACATGTCCATACCAATGTAGTCTTCTCTCCCGCACACTACAGTTTATCCCTCTTATACACAGTTTCTGTCTCAACTCGTCTATTATTGGTCATTCACGCACATTGACATTGCACATCTATGGAGCATGCTTGCTTCATTTCTCTCAAGCCGTCGCATATCCTCTGCAGTTGCTGCCCATGTCTCACTACTGTGCAGCATTGCGCATCTCACACAGGCATCATATAACCAGCCTTTCGTTCACAGGGAGTAACCCTTCTTTGTCAACAGAGGAAGCAGCTCCCTAAACTTCTTCCAACCCGTCCTTATCTAGATACTATGTCCTCTTGTTGAATACATATTTATTTTCTGTTTACAACATGATGTTAAAGTAAGTTATATATTGATTATTTAGGGGTTTGTATCACTAAAACTTTAGGACATGTTAACAGTCATAAATGAATAAATCAATGTTTTTTATGAATGAAACCAACAAAAAACAAATAGCATGAAATAAAGTAGTTGAAAAGATGTTAATACTTAATTGTTAGATGTATCGTTAGTAAGTCAATGTTAAACTATACTAATATTGAGTGTACAAACTAAGAGCTTTTCTTTTCTTTAAAATAAACATTGAAATAATTATATTACTACTACAACACAACAAATACATACTATAATCAATAATCTGAAAATAACTACTTGAACAAATTAAACTACACTTTGAAAGAGTTGAGACTGACAGTCAGAAACAAAGCAGGTTGGTGGAAGTAGTTGGAAATGTTAAGAGATAAATTATTCTTTACATTTTTACTTGTTGACAAGTAACCATAATCAGATATTTCTGTTGTCTATCATTAACAATTGCATCAAACACATGTCTTTCAAATCTAATAATATTTCAAGCTGCCACATCTCACAGAAATACTGTGGTCATTGAGCTTTAAACTTTCATTCATCTTTAAAATACGAGCAGTCTTAAGAATGTTTCAGATTGTAGACTTTTACTTGAAGAATCTTGGGAGATGGTGTCAATTAATTGGACAGATCCCAGTCATTGACTTATTCTATCAACCCAAGAAAGATAAAAGACAAAGTTGACTTTGACAGGATTTTAACTCAGAATGTAAAAGGGTGAAACTAAACATCATGAAGCATTTTGTCTGTTACAAAATATTCTGCCAATCTATAATCTCAATCAGTCCTGCTTTATTATACTTATAGTACAGTGTTAAAATGCCCTTAATAGAAAATTGTTTGATTATTGTTTTTGCAATAGCTTTTATTATTAACTCAAATGTCCCCCATTTTAAAGATCATTTTGGTCAGTTGAGCTTTCTAACATCAAGTTTGAGGATGTCACCACCAATTCCACTTTATATTATTGCAGATATTATCTTTCAATCTTTGGGTTCAATGAAATATATTCAATGTAATCTGGTCAGATGACAAAGGTTTCATGCAGATATAACTGCATGGTTAAGGAGTTCACTTCACAACCATGTAGTTTGGGACTCAGCCTCACTATATGGCACTTTTGGAAATAGTTTTCTACTATAGGCCCGAGCTC
The DNA here is from genome assembly GCA_964016885.1 of Eledone cirrhosa. NCBI lineage: Eukaryota > Metazoa > Mollusca > Cephalopoda > Octopoda > Eledonidae > Eledone > Eledone cirrhosa. The sequence goes on along the minus strand of OZ024740.1, from coordinate 408,344,843 downwards.
ACCAATGAATGCTTTGGGAGTGAAATTTGGTAGATGGATGGATGGAATGTGTGCAGAAGCTTATATATATGTACGTGTGTGAATGTGAATAGGTTATGGTGTTTGACACACAACTGAAAAGTCATAAGTTCGATTCCCAGACCGGCTGCTGTGTCCTTAAACAAGACACTTTATTTCACATTGCTCTTGTTCACTCGGCTGGCAAACGTAAGTTCTACCTGTAATTCAGGGGGCCAGTCTTGTTGCATTAAATCTCCTAACATAAAGGATGCATGTATTTGTGAAATGCTCAGCCACTTACATATTAATTTACTAAGCAGGCAGTTCCATTAATTGGAAATGACGGCGATCCATCAACACACACACATATATCATCATCATCATCATTTTACGTCCGCTTTTCCCTGCTTGCAAGGGTGGGACGGGAACTGATTCTGGCTTGATTTCTACAGCTGGATGCCCTTCCTAACACCAACCTCATTTACAGTGAGTGTTGGGTGCTTTTTTGCCGTGTCACCTCCACGACCACTTTGCAGTGGAATGATAGGGACACCAGTCCCTATCATCTCATTTCTACAGCTGAGTAAACTGGAGCAATGTGAAATAAAGTGTCTTGCTCAAGGAAACAACACATCACTCGGTCTGAGAATTGAACTCACAATCTTTCGATTGCAAGGCCAATGCTCTAACCACTAAGCCATGTGCCTCCATTATATATATATAAGAGAGAAAGAAATAAAAAAGGGAAAAAAAAATTTTTTTTTTCTTCCTAATAATCGTCTTTTTCTCCCTGTTTTCATATATATATATATATATATATATATATATATTTATTAAAATAACAGATTAAAGTTTAAGCAAAGAATCGCTGTTTTCACCCTTAACGGGATCTTCTGAAACTAACAAAGTCAATCTGTAAACGCAGAAGTGGATATTTAAAAAAACGTTGCAACCACACCCAATATAAGTTACACTGGGAGATCCTAGCTAGGGCTAGATCGTATAACGGAAATAAAAGACCATGTGACCTCTGCGCCGCTGAGGCCCTGGAAATACTCTACGCCACAGACCACATCTTAAACAAAAAATCTGAGGCAATTTCGGCTTGTAAAGATAAATTGCACAAAACTTTCCTGTATTACAGCCCCACGTTATACCCTAACGGATAGCACGATCTATACACGGATATTCTACGTCTTGATGTGGTAGCTAAGTATATGTTATGTTTATACCATAACTTATTTGCATAGGTAAGTATAAATTACCTGTATGTTTTGTGAAGGTACGTATACTTTCTCGTACGTATATTTGATTGTATATGTTATGGCGTATATTTTATATATTCTGGTACATATGCTTTTGATTATGTGTATACGTGAGTTTTGCGTCTGTGTGAGTATGCGGGTTCGTACGTATGTAGGGTGTGTGTATATGTGTAGTTCGTGTTTTGGTTGACGTACGTTTCCGAACATTTGTGTATTTACATGTAGGTATGTGTGTGCGCTTGTTATATACGTATTTATTTATATACGTTTATTTAATTATTTGTATACACGCACACACACACACACATATTTATATGTGCGTGTATTTGTATACCTATGGCGAGTGTTTTCGCGTATGCTTGTGTATGTACGTATTAGGATGCGTGTATGTATTTATTTAATTTCAATTACCTCTGTATTTTATTTACTTTATTCTTAACTCTGAAGCGGAGAATCATTCGGTTTCCTAGTTAGAATTTTAGTCTACGACTTCGGCTATACCATTTACGTGGTTTTGTCTTTGCGTGCAATTGTTCTCCACGCTCCACATATAACGTATTATCTTCGTTTTTTCCGTTCATTGCCAGAGAACGTCTCTATGCACCACCTAAGAGAATATTAGTCTACGACTTCTTTTATACCATAAACGTGGTTCTGTCTTTGCGGGTAATTGTTTTTCACCACTCCAAATAAAGACGTATTATATTCGTTTTTTCCCGTTCTTTGCCAGGGAACGTTTCCACGAACCAAAGTATCGTCTTCCTGTCTTCCTCTGGTTGCAACGTTTTTTGAAATATTCACTTCTGCGTTTACAGATTGACTTTGTTAGTTTCAGAAGATCCCGTTAATGGTGAAAGCAGCGATTCTTTGCTTAAACTTTAATCTGTTATTTTAATAAATATTTGCTCTACGGTTCTTATATATTTGATATATCCTTATCGAGCCCTCTTTGGATTTTAGTCTTCAAATTTATTATTATTACTATATATATATATATAAATATATATATATATATATATATATATATATATATCCGATAAGAGTCTGTGAAAACTACTTATCATGGACAGTTTAAGCGTACGGTGCTATGTGACTCAACAAGAGGTTTACGTGGGTGACGAGTTTTTGACTTCGCTTGTATTCCTATGTAAATATATCTTGGAGTAATAAAAAAGTACAGATAAGGAGATTTATTTACAGTCTAACAATTGTTTCCATGATAGAGTTGTCTATAAATGGCTAAACACTGAAGACAGCATAATTCAATTTAAAATACATATAACTCCAATCATTTCATCAGAAACTATTCAACAAACCTAATTCGCAGCCCATACATAACAATCTTCAAAATCATATAGTAGAACCGGCGCATAGGAAAGCATTTCTATGCAACTGCCACTTACCTGACAAATGCCCTCTACTAAACAGATGCCTGGAGAAAAACGTATTATACTTGTGTACTATCAACTCAGGTAGCTTGGCATGGTATCACATTGGTTCCACAGCTGGTGTTTTAAAAAAACGGTGGTACGTGCACAGACATTCTATGATTAATAAGAATCAATCAAATAAAACAACTCTTGCCAACAAAATATGGCAACTCAGGAATGCAGGCATTGAATATGAGATCAGTTGGACAATACTGTCAAAGCTAAGGCCTATCAAACTGGTATGTCCCATTGTAGGCTCTGTAATATGGAGCTCTTCCAAATTCTTAATTTTAGTAAAACCCTTCTTAACAGTAGATTTGAACGAACTATCTTTTGCTGGCATAAATCAGTAATGAAATTCCTGAACTTTAGACCAACTTAACTCCATCTTCTACTCCTTATTCCTTTTTAATACCTTTAGTACCTATTAAGATATCAGATTATCACACACTTTATAATTCCGAATGAACAACTTCAGAACATTTGTATTTACATCATTATTTTCATTTTATTTGTATTTACATCATTTATTATCTTATTTATACACCTACATCTTTCACCATTTGTCTTTACATTTCTCTACTTAAACCTATTTCATCTCGATCATTTTCTCCTATCATGTAATACATCTCAAACTAGCTAATTTACTTATTTAAATATCCAATTATTTATTTATTATTATTCATTTATTTATTTATTTATTATTTATTTATTTATTTATTTATTTTCATCTCTGCGTTTCACATATACTATTTTATATAACAATAGATGTAAATTGTTTATTTTTTCACCTATCTATTTATTTATTTATTTATCTATCATTTCATCTTATTTATGCAATTATTTATTTATTTATTTATTAATTTATCTCTATGCTTAAATCTCTATCTCTTATTTGTTTTCATCCCTCCAATAATGTATATTTGTCCGTCTGTTTATTTTCTTTTTCTCTCTTTCATATCCCGTATTTATCATTAACTTTTATCCCTCCCTGCCTCATTCCTCCCTCTTAATCTTCCTCTATCTCTTTCTTTTCTTCCTTATTAATCCTTCTTCTATGCCTTTACTACCCCCCCCCCCACCCCCTTCTGTCTTTCTATCTGTATCTTTATTATTAATATTATATTTATTTATTTTGATGTGATAGTTTGATTTCGTAAATTTGCCGGTTATACATTTAACTATATCTTCGTCCTCTCTTTCTTCATCTTCTTCTTTTCTCTCTCTTTTCCATATGTCACCCTTCCTTTATTTCTTTATCATTAATACTATTATTAATGTAGTAGTTTTAATTTTTAAGTTTACCGTTGCGCATGTATTTTGTATTTCTTAATAGTTTCTGATGAAATAATTGAAGTTATATGTATTTTAAATTGAATTATGCTGTCTTCAGTGTTTAGCAATTTATAGACAACTCTATCATGGAAACAATTGTTAGACTGTAAATAAATCTCCTCATCTGTACTGTTGACCATGTTATTCTTCACTTTTATATATATATATATCATCATCATTTTACGTCCGCTTTTCCCTGCTTGCAAGGGTGGGACGGGTCTTATTCAGCACAGCATCTCTCCACTCATCACGGTCCTTCGTCATCTCCACCATGAGCTTCAATGATCTGAGGTCTGTTCTCACCACCTCCGCCCATGTTTTTCGTGGTCTACCTCTACCACGTCTTCCTTCAACTGGCATTTCCTGGCACTTCTTCACCCATCGGTCATCCTCCATGCGCATCACATGTCCATACCACCTCAGTCTATCACCTCAGTCTATCACATCAATATATATATATATATATATACTAGTTGCTCGGGTATTAAATAGCAATTATGTATACCATTTATGTCAATACTTCAGAGCTGCTTCGAAAACTATACTTTTACAAAATCATCGGCTTTTTCCAAAAGGGGATTCCTGCCCCCAGGGGTCCCCTACTCAATATGTGCCAATTCTGAGAGTTCACATTCATTTGTAGAACAAAGGTAGTCCATGTGTCAAGTTTTGTGAAAATCGGTTGCGAACTCCAGAAGTTTTGACGTTTTGTTGCATTGCCCTGCAGTGCTTCAGTCGACTCCAAGGAGGTGGTTAAAGGGGGTTATCTGCCGGGAGGCCCTATAATCAATATCTGGAAAAATAAAAGCACCCATGACCATCCGGAGTACATAAGTAACCTATGTCTTAAGTTTGGTGAAAATACTGTAGAAATGCATAAGGTTTACACACACATGCGTGTGTGTGTGTGTATGTATTTGTGTGTGCGTATGTATATGTATGTGTGTTCTGTCGGCGCATACGTATGTACTGGCTTAAATTTTCACTATTTACTTTTACTATTTTAAGGCAAAGTTAAAATCCCGTCAAGGTTAACTTTGCCTTTCATCCTTACGGGGTTGATAAAATAAAGTACCAGTAATCATCATCATCATCATTATCATCGTTTAACGTCCATCTTCCACGCTTGCATGGGTTTGGACGGGAGTTTTCCCACTTGAGGCAAGATTGGTTGTCCTGCTCGCATAGGACTGTCTGGCGGGTTTTCTACGACTGGATGCCCTTCCTAACACCAACCACGTTTACAGTGTGGAACTGGAAGGTTTTTACCGTGTTACCTACACGGCCACATTACAGCGTGGACTGTGCGTATTTTTGTCATGACACCTACACGACCTCATTTATTTAGGACTGGATGTTGTGGTACCAACATAACTTTACATTGAAAGGGGTGGTGTGGATGGGGTGGAGGGTGGGGGTGTATTTTGTTAGAGGTACCTACTGACTGTAGTAGGTTCCGCTTTGTACTTAGACAAGGCGGGTCTTCTGTATGACTGTGTAGCACCAAAGCTCTCGGTCCAGTGACATTGTCTTGGAGAGGTGTAAGTGTGTGAGGTCGGAATTTATCAAGTCGTCCCAGGTTTTTCTGGGTCTACCTACTCTGTGGCTACCGTCTATTTTTAACGCCCTGCACTTTTTTATACAGCTGTTGTCTTTCATGCGCATCACGTGACCGTACCAACGTTGTCTTCTCTCGAGTAAACAACATCTGATCCCTCTTATTCCTAATTTCTCCCTTAGTTCGTTTATGCTTTGCTGTTCACGTATATTACTATTACACATCCAGCGGAGCATGCAAGCTTCGTTTCTCTCCAGTCTGCATATATCCTCTGCACAGAATGCCCAGGTCTCACTGCCATGTAACATTGCTGTTCGTATGCAGGCATCATACAGCCTGCCTTTCATTTTTAGAGAGAACCCTTTAGCGGCCAATAGTGGTATAAGATCTCTGAACTTTGTACTGGGTAATTGCTGTACTGGGTAATTGCTGGCCTTGTGCCAAAAGTAGAAACAACTATTTTAATAACCTCTGTCATTTTCGTTTACAATTTTATTTACATCATTCTTAAACTCCGGGGCTGGAAATCATTCGGTTATTTTAAATAGAATATTAGTTTAACGACTCCATTTACACCATAAACTTGGTCTTGTCTCTGCATGAAATTGTTTTTCTCGGTCCACATAACGACGTATTATCTTCGCTTTTTTTCTGTTCATTACCAGGGAAGGTCTTCATGAACCAAAATATCGTCTTCCTGTTTTCCTTCGTTGCAACGTTTCTCGAAATATTTAATTCTGCGATCACAGATTGAATTTTTTAGCTTCAGAAGATCCCGTTAATGTTGAAAGCAGCGATTCTTTGCTTAAACTTTCTTTCTCAACCCCTCTCCCAATTTTTCTCATACCCTCTCTCTCTCTTTCTCTCTCACTCATACCCCCTCTCTCTCTCTTCCTCTACAGAATGGAGAACAATAAAGAACGCGCAGATCTCTCTCTCTCTCTCTCTCTCTGTCTTTATATATATGTGTTTGTGTGTGTGAACCAGCATTCGTCGCCATTCTCTCTCTCTGTCTCTCTATCTGATTATCTTGTACTTCTCTCTGTATAACGACCTATCTCACTCTCTCTCTCTACATCTCCCTTTCTCTCTTTAGATGTATATGTATATGTGTGTGTGTGATATATATATATATATAGAGAGAGAGAGTTGCAACATCTATGTAGTTTCATAGATTTTTGAGGGTAGTAGTGTATTCAAATAGGCTTGTTTTCAAGTAAAAATATTTTATTCATAGTTGCACAAACAACATTACTTCAGAATGAAAATATAAACAGAGTATATAAATAAATTTACAGTAGAATAACATAACAAATATTTTTTAAATATATATACATAAATAACATTACAAATGCCTCGGTAACACAAAGGATGATACAATGAAAGATATATTCCTTCAATGCTACAATATTTAAAGAAAATGTAAAGGAAGGGTGAACAACGGAGCCAACACCAGAGCAAAAGACAGCAACGTCGCAAGTACCGGGCAACCTCTCTAATGATTTTTGAGGCAAGCCAGCACACTCGCAGCGTTGCCTCAGGTGATGGCGAGGCTGATGTGCTGCAATATTGTTTTAAAAGACTTTTTAATGGAAATGAAGCAAAATGGAAGCTTAATGTTGAAACTTCGAACTCATGAATTTTGCAGGTTAAAATTTTGCTGCCCCGAAAACTGTTCGCGTATTTTTGTACGCGTAGTTTGTTTGTAACGTAAATATATAAACAAATGACGCCATAAAAGGGAAATAACTCGTCTCTCATCTCTATTTATACATTTGAACTGAAAAATCAATACATTACAAATTCGATTTTTGCACTTGGCGTGGGTCGATTTGAAAATTCTTTGACCGATGTCTCCGCCGGACCTTCATCTATAAGTGTAGCAATTTTACCTAAATTTGAACGAACGGTTTAGGAGGAGATGTGTGCCAACTGTTTTAGTAGACAGACAACCTCAGTTTTATATATATAGATACACACACACACACACACACAAAATCATCATCATCACTGTTTAAATGGCGGTGAAGAGAGAGCGGGGTCATTGTTGACTGAGGAACGTGGAATCAGAGATGTGAGTGGAGGGAAGTAAGTCACAGAGGTGGTCTTGAAGTGAGGGATTGAGTGGGCAACATCATGTGGTACCGTCGGTAAGGTGCATTCATTTTTCCATGTGGGGATGGGTTGGGTAAGGAAGGAGGAATAAAGGATGTGAAGGGGAGGAAAGACAAATTGGGAGGGTGTCATCAGAAGAGAGGGAGAGAGGATGGAGGTTTGAAAAATGTTATATCTGTCTCTCTGCACTGTCTCCATCTACTAAATTTCAATGTATTAGTCAACCTGCCTGAGGTAATGTTTCTATATGATTATTGAAATCCTGGTGCAGCAATGTTTATCTGATTAATTGAATCCTGCAATCAAAATGCAGATATCTTTATAATCAATAAACACTTATTTAATGAAAGACTACAATTTCTGGTTCATTAACATTCCATATCTTCTCTCCTCTTCTATAACAGACATTAGTCTTCAGATTTTGTAGTTTTCATATTTTTCTATTTAAATTAAAACAGAACACTTATTTTTGTGACTTATAACACTTAAATTCTACTTCATTTTCTAAAAAACAACAGTAAATTTTACAAGCAGTTCTTTATTATTTACACTAACTTAAAATGTTTCAAACTAAATTAGCTATCACATTATCTCACAACAGAGGGCTGACTTATGGGCAATGTGTCATTCTAATTCAAATATTAGATTAAAATCTAGTATCTATTAGCTATAGAATGATAAAATAACAAAACAATATATAGTGATTTTAATGCTAATAAAAATATAATAGTTAAGATTATAGCTTTCAAAATAAGAGTTTTCTTCTGATAATCTTATCTCCCAGATCTCACTTATGTTTTGTATTTTACACACTTCATATCTGAGCTATTGGTTTAGGAGTTTATGTTATGTTGATTGAGGGGACAGAAATCAAAGTGAAAACCTAAAACAGATGAAACTTGACTCATCCTCTTCATTTACCACATTGACTTCTATTATAACCATTGAACTGAAGTAAAATTCATTTTAAATATAAATTATATATCATTAATGTGGTTAAGACATTTCTCTTATACTTCTATTCTTTCAATCCATATGTATGGTTTATTTTACAACAAATCATCTCTATCGTGTTCTAGTAGAGGTGATGATAAAAGGTATTCACCACCTTCTAGAATATCTACAAATTCCTTCTAGTTCTTGTTTAGCTTCGGCATAAATTAATATTACCCATACATCTAATACATTGTTTCTGATTTGTGGCCCATTTAAAGGAATTTATTTGTTTTAAATATACATAAATAACATTATAAATTGCTCACAATTCCTTTAGAATGAAAATATAAACACATATAACAAATACAGTTAACTATTGCTAGGAACCTCACAAATACAACACACCAAAATATATTAGCAGAGTGAGAGAAAAGAGAAAAAAAAAGGGAAACAAAACAAAAAGGACCATCAATTCACCACCAAGTGCAACAATCGACCGCACATCACAAGAGTCAATGAAATATTTTGAGGTAAGCCAATACGCTAAGGCACTGAAACAACCAGGTACCATTTTATAACTGAAAGTGAAAATAAGGAAGGAAAATGTCATAGCTAATAATATGTTCCAATATAGCCTAGAAACATAGAGAAACAAGAAATCAGTGCAGAAAAAATTGCTAAAGACATTTGAGAAAATAAGTCTTTTACAGGATTTGATAGTCAGATATTGATTTCTTACAGAAATGCTGAAGCTGCAAATCTTGTGCATAATCCAGCCTCCTTTGTTCCATCACTCATGAACATGGTCCCAAGATACTTGAACTTCCCCAGCTGTTTCAGTGAAACTCCACTCACGAGTAGAGTAGAGTACACTGTACAGGCTTCCTTGAGAGGACAAGTGTCTCTGTCTTCATAGTACTGATTTTCGTTCTAAACATTTTCTCATAACAGCATAAACAAATGGATGTAAATATGATGATGATGGTGGTAGTGGTAGTCATCGCTGTTGTGGTGATGATGATGAAATATTTTGAGCCTGGAAAGTGATTGCTATCATGAAAACTTTTCTATTAAATTCAGAAAGACAAAAATAACCAAAAATATCAGTGGGTAAGATAATAAGGATATGCAATAACGATACAGAGAAACGATTATCACAATAGTCACTAAGAATAGAATCTTTTGTAAAATAAATATGAACTAAAAGGCCATTAGCTTTTATAATAAAAAAATTTATTATTAACTTATGCATCATTTTATATTCAACTGGCTATTTCCTTTATAGATTAGGGTATTTTTTAAAAATGATTCAAAACAAATTCTAAAATGTTCTTTCTTTTCATGATGGTGTGTAGTTAGAATACAATCTTCTGCTGTGTATATCTGAATAGATTTCCATAAAAGAAGATGCTTCTCAGTTTATGCATAATAAAGTTTTCTGCATGTCATGTTAATGTTAAGAAAAATATAGATAGAGTGTATTAAACTTTTAGTGACAACTAAATACATCTACTAAAAGAAGATAGGTATATATGTGCTTTGAATAACTATCACATTTTTCTTTAATGTAGATAGGATGTGTGGGTGAGTTGTTTAGAGATGTAGGTAGTTAAATAGATAAATGGTTTTAGTTTATTTTGTGGTTCGAAAATATAAAAATACTGAATATACTGTATGTTAAAATTGTATAGAATCTAGTATGTTAACTCTGTTAATAAATATCATGATGAGCGTCACCAATATTTGTAGTAAGGTTAAGTTCTATATTTACTATTGGGTTTAAATTGGGAATACTTTAGGAGGATCCTAGAACAGAATTCAAATTTAGAGAAACTCACTGAATCTTTAGAAAAACATGACAATTTTAAATGTGAATTAATTCATTCTCAAAAGTAGAGAATTCAGAAACACATTTGCATAAAATACAGAAAATGAAACCCAACAAACTGCTACTTGATTATAATAATTAAAAGCAGTAATAGCTACATTTTATAGAGATTTAGCAGCCTTGATTTTATTCAACCATAGAATTTGCAACAGATGTGATTTAAAACTGGTTTCAGTTCAATATGGGATCAACTATGTTCAATTTGTTGTTATTACAATTCATGGAGGTCATACATTTTCTCAAAGACATTATTTGCCTGTGTATTCATAAACATATATGTACTTTCATTATACACATCTATCAATGACAGCTGTTTAGCAACAAAGAGCATTAGGAAACTAGTCAGAGACAGAATATTTTGCTATGTTGCATCTCTAATCAATTCAAACAACCAGAACTTCAAGTGAGATTCTAATCTGCATCATAAAAGAAGTGAACATAAAACATGGACAATACTTAAAAACTATTATAACATGAATTACACACATAAAGTGGATAATTATAGATCTTCTGCACAGTAAAGCCTTATAGTAAAAGTGTGCAGTGATACACTGGTCTAGTGAATCACGTCAAAGCAAAACTATAAAAATGAGCACCATGATTTATCAAAGCCTCTAATAACAAAAAAAAAAAACAAGTCTATGTCTCATTAACATGCAGGGAAATTTTGCAGCGCACTATCTCAAAATAAAATTTTGCAATAAAACAATCCTTCATATCTTCAGCATCTTATAAAAGTGGAGATGAATAACATGTAACTTTGCAATAGAATATTTACTCTAGTTTTCACAATTAGTCTCCTATTGGTAACAACAGTTATAGTTCCCTATGTAAGATGAAGTTATAGCAGCCAACCACTGTGTGTCATCAATAATGGTCTGAAACTATTTTTCTCTATTAATTTAAAAACCACTTTCATTACAAATAATTTCCAAAACTATCATGATCATCATAGAAAAACTAAACTATATTGCTAAAATAGTTTCATAGCTTAATAAATAAAGCAAAATTATAATTCAAATGCAAATTAAATTATACTTGTTTTCCTGACTTCAGAATCAGTTTTTATTGCTAATTTTGAATAACATCTCTCACTGTTGTCATTTGAACATTTAATATAATAAAACATCTAATATATTTGAAAATATGATCACTCAACCTGCTAGAAATAGCAGCAATATACTCCACAAACCACATCTATCATTTTAAAAAGGGAAGAAAACATTGGATAACATAGTCCTCGATATATTATCTGAAAACATGGGCTGGTCACAGCTGGAATGCTCAATTAGAACTGACCAGGGGCATAACAACAACATTAACATGGTGAATGAATGATGTGGTCACTCAAACTTCTAGAAACAGCAGCCAGATCTCTTTCAGATCTGTGTATGAAAGTAAGACAGGATAGTCACAGTTGGAATATCTTTAATAATAGGTCTGCTTGATCAGAGCTGATTGATGATAAACATTAACCTTCACTTTGAAGCTCCAAAATTTAATTTTTATTTTTACCTTCTGGGTTTGATCCCATACTTGAGCAAGTAACTTTTACTATACACTCAGGTTGACCAATCTACTTTATGAATAGGATTTGGTAAACCAAACTGTGCAGAAGCCAGTCGTATACCCTGTAGAGTAAACCTGTCTTATTACTGAGTATGTGTGTGTTTGTGTGTGAATATCCATGCCTGTGTTTATATTGAGTCCCCTTATGTTTTGTAACTTAGATGTTCAACAAATAGAGACCAATAAAATTAATACAAGAGTGAAATAAGTACTGGGTTCCATACAACTGACTAAACCCTTGAATGTGTTACTCCAGTAAGGTTGGTTGCAGCCCAATGATTGAAACCAATACAAGAATACATTAAATCAACTTCAAAGTTCCAAGATCTGAATACATTATAGGCACAGGCATGGCTTTGTGGTTACAGAATCCACTAAAGGCAGATGTGGCTATGTTGTTAAGAAATTTGCTTCACAACCACATAGTTACAGGTTCCATTACACTTTGTGGAACCTTAGGCTAATTAATGTCTTTTAATATTGCCTTGAGAATGAATTTTATAGACTGAGACTGTACAAAGTCTGCCATCTATGTGTGTGTGTGTGTGTGTGTGTGTGTGCAATCATGTTTTTTATGTCCTGCATCAACGGAAGTGCAGCAGCTCAACATGCAAACATCAGTACCCAACCTAAAAATCCATCTATAGAATACTGCCTAAAAAAATAAAAACAACAAATTTCGTCCAACCCATACTAGTTTGTAAAACTGAGTAAAACTGATGATCATCATTTTCATTACACTACCATTCTCCTCATCATAAACATCAGTAGGCCTGTATTTAACCTAACCAGTATAAATCACAACCTACACTGTTGCAGCAATCTTCTACATAATTGGTTCTTTAATTAGAAATATAACTTTAGATAGAAGTATTACTGCTTCTATATTTTAAATAACATCTCTTATATCAGTCTCTTCTTAATTTTAAACATTGTTTATCTAGATTATCTACAGCATGCTGTAGGATGCCAGTCGATCGCATTTTCAGCTGAATGTATTGGAGCAATGTGAAATAAAGTGTTCTGCTCAAGAACAGAACACACAACCTAGTCCAAGAATCAAATCCACAGCATTATGATTGTAAGTCCAACACCCTTACCACTAGGCCACGTGCCTTGATGAAACAAGGATATATCATTAAGATTTATGTATCTAACAATCTGAATAATTTCATGAAGTGTGATTGGACAGTATAAGGAATTCAATTAACTGAATAAGAATTCGTCAATAGACACTATTTTCACGCAATTTCATTGATTAGATAGGCCTAAGGATTTAAATAAAAGATTTATGATTGCCCTCAAAATGACAAACCTGTTTCCATTCAGGTGGTTTAGTAGTGATAGAGTAACACCTCTTATCTAAGGTTATAGTGTAAGACCTATAGCCTCACATAGCATACTATTCATGAAATGTGAGTTAAAGAAGAAAATATTTTTGTTTTTATTGAATGAAAAGAAAGAGTGAAATGGTAGAATCCAAGAAAATTCAGTTAGTGTACAAATATCTATCATTATTTTAAGTTTGTATAGTGGTGGTGGATTGGCAGTATCGGTAGAGAGTCGGACGCCATGCTTTCCAGCATAGTTACGTCCCTTTACGGTCTGAGTTCAAATCCCGCCAAGGTTTACTTTGCCTTTCATCCTTACGGGGTCGATAAAATAAAGTACCAGTAATGCACTGGGTAATTGCTGGCCTTGTGCCTAAAGTAGAAACAATTATTTAAAGTTTGTATTGAAATTGTGTGCAGAGAAGAAAAATTGATTGTTTTGTTAAAAATATCGATCTCTCAATAAACTAAATCATACAAACTTAAAATAATTGTTTCTATTTTTGGCCGGCAATTACCCAGTACATTACAGGTACTTTATTTTATCGACCTCGTAAGGATGAAAGACAAAGTCAACTTCGGCGGGATTTGAACTCAGATCAGACGCCCCTTTATGATCTAAGTTCAAATCCCACCGAGGTTAACTTTGCCTTTCATCCTTACGGGGTCGATAAAATAAAGTACCAGTAATGTACTGGGTAATTGCTGGCCTTGTGCCAAAAATAGAAACAATTATTTTAAGTTTGTATGATTTAGTTTATTGAGAGATCAATGTTTTTAACAAAACAATCAATTTTTCTTTTCTGCACACAATTTCAATTATTGTCTGTAAATGTTATTTATTTTCATCATGTTCATTGATTGTTAAAAAATTTGCTTAATTAACTATAAACATAATTATGTATTGAAAATGTAACAGAAAATATCGAGAAAGGAAGAACATGAAATGAAAGCTACTGAATTTAAAAAAGCTAGTAAGACGAACACTAATAGAAAATTATTTGGCCAAATAAGCAACTATTAAGCAAATGAAAGCTCAAGTAATGTGAATAATTTCTAAAGAAAAAGATTGAATGATGAACATAAGAATAGATGACTCAATCAAGTAAAACACCAATAATGATTCTCTTTTGAATAGGCAGAAGTTTTTAATAGTATTAGTATATAATTGTTTCTACTTTTGGCACAAGGCCAGCAATTATCCAGTGCATTACTGGTACTTTATTTTATCGACCCCGTAAGGATGAAAGGTAAAGTTAACCTCGGCGGGATTTGAACTCAGAATGATAAGGGCCATAATACAGGTGTACTAGTCATCCCAAAATACCTAATTGAATATTGAATTATTGGAATTATTAAACTAGATGAACCAATCCTCATTTCCAGCTGCTTATTAAATATAGATGTATGACTGTATGCATATATTTCATATATCATCTCTGTATTTGTTATATATATATAACTACTCCATTATCAAAGGTTTCAGGATCCCAGACATACGTTAATATTGTCTGGGTCCTGAAACCTGTGGTAATGGAGTAGTCATATTGTGTTGTTTACTTTCTAATTAAATAGCTCTGTATTTTGCATAGAGCACGCTTTTTTCCTTTGCTTTTTCTTTGGAAATACTTAACAGACACACACACTTATATATAATGTATATAAAAAAGTTATTTGCCTCTAATAGTAGATATATCAATGAAAAGATAAAATATCAACTAAGAAAGCAATTAAACATTAAACTTAAGCCCAAATCCTGATTTGGTGGGATATAAGCTAGACCAACTAAAATAAGTTAGTTTTACTCATATACTCCACAGTTGAGTAGATTTAAATGGGTTTTTGGGTGCTATTTCTAGTGTCATTATAAGCCTGTCATATTATCCTAATATATTTAGAGAGATCTGTTCATTTGGTAGTTCAATGACACAACTTGTTGGACACCATGTGGTCTTGGTAACGACATGATTTGTATACTATCTATTAAATATTTTTTCTAGTTCCAAAGAATTTCTCCCTGAAGGCAGAATAAATTCTTCTAATAATTGTTTCTACTTTTGGCACAAGGCCAGCAATTACCCAGTACATTACTGGTACTTTATTTTATTGACCCCGTAAGGATGAAAGGCAAAGTTAACCTTGGCAGGATTTGAACTTAGACAATAAAGGGCCGTAACTCTTTGCTGCAAAGCATGGCGTCCGACTCTCTATTGATACTGCCAATCCACCGCTATTCTTCTAATAATGGTTGTTTTAATGTACTGAAATAATTAATATTGTTTCTTAATTCCACAAACCATGGTTGGGGACACTATCATCATCATCATCATCATCAACGTTTAACGTCCGTGTTCCACGCTTGCATGGGTTTGGACGGGGGTAGTCCCACTTGAGGCAAGAGTGATTGTCTTGCTCGCATAGGACTGTCTGGCAGGTTTTCTACAGTTGGATGCCCTTCCTAACACCAACCACATTTACAGTGTGGGTCTGGGAGGTTTTTACCGTGTTGCCTACACGGCCACATTACAGCGTGGACTGTGTGTTTTTTTTGTCGTGACACCTACACGATCTCATTTGTTTCGGCCTGGATGGCGCGGCACCAACATAACTTTACATAGAACGGGGTGGTGTGGATGGGGTGGGGGTGGTGGCGGGACGGGGTGTAGTTTGTTAGAGATGCCTACTGGCAAGGCGGGTCTTCTCTGTTACTGAGTACCGCCAAAGGTCACGGTCCAGTGACATTGTCTTGGAGAGGTGTAAGTGTGTGAGGTCGGAGTTTATCAGCTCATCCCATGTTTTTCTAGGTCTGCCTATTCCGTGGCTACCGTCTATCTTTATTGCCCTGCACTTTGTAATACAGCTATCGACTTTCATGCGCATCACGTGTCCATACCAACGCAGCCTTCTCTCGAGTAAACAACATCTGATCCCTCTTATCTCTAATTTTTTCCTTAGTTCGTTTATGCTTTGCCGTTCACGTATATTACTGTTACACATCCAGCGGAGCATGCAAGCTTCGTTCCTCTCTAGTCTGCGTATATCCTCTGCACACAATGCCCAGGTCTCACTACCATGCAACATTGCTGTTCGTATGCAGGCATCGTACAACCTGCCTTTCATTTTTAGGGAGAACCCTTTAGCAGCTAATAGTGGTATAAGCTCTCTGAACTTTTTCCAACCAGTTCTGACTCTAGCTACAGTACTTTCAGAGCACCCTCCCCCACTGCTGATTTTATCGCCCAGGTAACGGAAGCTGTCCACTATTTCTATAGAACCCTCTGCGCAATTGAAAGAGCTAGTATTTTGTGGGCACTTGCTGCTACTTATTGCACCAGAACACCGGCCACATGTAAAGTCTATGTTCTTAGTTAGCTTACCTGTGATCCCACTACATCTTTTATGCACCCATACTTTGCATTTAGGACATAAGATGGAGTTTCTACCTACGCCTTTCCTACATACCGAGCACGACCATTTCCCAGAAGGGACCGCCGCCTTGTTTTCTTTCCTACAAACTAGAACTTTGGTCTTAGCCAGGTTAATTTTAAGTCCTTTTGACTCTAGGCCGTGCTTCCATGTTTGGAATTTCTTCTCTAGCTCGGCCATTGATTCCGCTATGAGTGTCAGGTCGTCTGCGTATAGGAGTTCCCATGGGCAGCCTGTCTTGAACTCCTCTGTTATAGCCTGAAGGGCAATAATAAATAGTAGGGGGCTGAGAACAGAGCCCTGATGGACGCCAACTTTTACGCTAAACTCTTCACTATATTCGTTGTTAATTCTAACCTTGCTGACTGTTTCTTTATACATGGCTTGTATAGCCCTCACAAGCCATTCGTCAACGCCTAGTTTTCTAAGAGCCCACCAGATAATGGAGCGGGGGACTCTGTCGAAGGCTTTCTCCAGGTCGACAAAAGCTAAGTAGAGGGGTTTACCTTTAGCTAGGTACTTCTCCTGTAGTTGTCGTACTATGAAAAGAGCGTCTGTGGTGCTTTTGCCTGACACAAACCCGAACTGCATTTCATCTAGATCAATTCTCTCTCTGATTAGTTGCGCTATTACTTTTTCCGTGACCTTCATGACCTGGTCGATTAATTTAATGCCTCTATAGTATATATATATATATATAAAATTAAGCCAAAATTTCGACTTTGGGAGATATAAGCTAGACCAACTAACGTCACATGTCCGGCTGGCCCTCTGAATCAAGAAAAGTAAAGCTTTTCCAAATTTAAAGATTTTATGAAATTTCATTGTTTTATAGGTTTACTGTCTGAGGAGCTCAGGCTGTCATAATTGATAGTCCTCAGTGAAATATTTATCATGAATTTTAATAAACCTAAATCAAATGAATATGGCCTCAGAGTTTTTATTGATATATATTTAGGTATACTATCCATAAAAAATTATGGAGTTCAAAGTAAAAGAAAAAATATTAAATTTAATAATTCTTTAATTACAATATTTTATCTAAAGATACTTGAATCCTCAAGTATTCTCTTGTCACTCTGGCAATCACAGTATTTCATTTTACTTTCATTTAGATCAATTACAATAATTTTCTTGCACATTTTATGTAGTCATTATCAAACATAATATCCATTAAATTATTATGAGTTTCTTCTAACTATGTGTCTATCTATCTTTGGACTGCTAACTGGATTCATATTTCTTTGTCATTGATATTGTTGTTCTTGTCTGAAGATAGATATATTGGTAAATATAAATAAATAGATAGCTATACACAGCCAGATAGGCAAACAGATAGATAGGTAGATAGGAAAGTGGATAAATAGGTAGATAGATAAATAAAGAGGTAAATAGAACAAAAATCCAGGCATGACCATTCTATCTTTCTTTCAGATAATGTATCTAGGAGTACATTATCTCTTTAGTCCTAAGGCGGTGAATTGGCAGTATCGGTAGAGAGTCGGACGCCATGCTTTACGGTCTGAGTTCAAATCCCGCCGAGGTTAACTTTGCCTTTCATCCTTACGGGGTCGATAAAATAAAGTACCAGTAATGTACTGGGTAATTGCTGGCCTTGTGCCAAAAGTAGAAACAATTATCTCTTTAGTCCTTTCCTTTTTTTAAGATGGTAGGGTATGATCTGACAGAAATTTGATTACAATTTACAGCAGATCAAGCAAACAAAAAGAACCTATCACATTGGATCATGCTGGTCATATTGTTAGTAAATATGTGGAAAGAAATGGAGCAGATACAGAGAAGAACTTAAAGAAAGATGAGTAGGAGGAGATATGATAAAGCATTACACAAAGATGAGTCATCAGAAGTCAAGTCGAGTTGACAGAGGTGATATTCTTAGTGGTATGAATAGGTAGTGGTTAGGGTGTTCATTTAGGAATGAAAATGACGTGGCAATATATTATAGCCTGTAATTTTGACTTAAGTTATTGCAATGAGAGTTTAAATGATTAGGACCATTAATTAATCTTGTTAATCTTGCGATTCATTTTGTCTGTTAGACTCTTTGGAAGACTACAATCTCTAATTGCCTTTAGAATTTTTATATATATATACACACACACATATATATATATATATATATATATATATATATATATTTATTAAAATAACAGATTAAAGTTTAAGCAAAGAATCGCTACTTTCACCCTTAATGGGATCTTCTGAAACTAACAAAGTCAATCTGTAAACGCAGAACTGGATATTTCAAAAAACGTTGCAACCGGAGGAAGACAGGAAGACGATACTTTGGTTCGTGGAAACGTTCGCTGGCAAAGAACGGGAAAAAACGAATAATACGTCATTAATAGGAGCGGTGAAAAACAATTACGCGCAAAGACAGAACCACGTTTATGGTATAAAGGAGGTCGTAGACTAATGTTCTCTTAGGTGGTGCATAGAGACGTTCTCTGGCAATGAACGAAAAAACGAAGATAATAAGTCATATGTGGAGCGTGGAGAACAATAGCACGCAAAGACAAAACCACGTAAATGGTATAGCAGAAGTCGTAGACTAAAATTCTAACTAGGAGACCAAATGAATCTCCGCTACAGAGTTAAGAACAAAGTAAATAAATACAGTACAGAAGTAATAGAAACATATATATATATATATGTGTATGTATATATATATATATATATATATATATATATATATATATATATATATATATATATATATATATATATATATATATGTATATATATATACGTATATATATATATATATATATATATATATATATATATATATATATATATATATATATATATACTAGCTCTTTCAATTGCGCAGAGGGTTCTATAGAAATAGTGGACAGCTTCCGTTACTTGGGCGATAAAATCAGCAGTGGGGGAGGGTGCTCTGAAAGTACTGTAGCTAGAGTCAGAACTGGTTGGAAAAAGTTCAGAGAGCTTATACCACTATTAGCTGCTAAAGGGTTCTCCCTAAAAATGAAAGGCAGGTTGTACGATGCCTGCATACGAACAGCAATGTTGCATGGCAGTGAGACCTGGGCATTGTGTGCAGAGGATATACGCAGACTAGAGAGGAACGAAGCTTGCATGCTCCGCTGGATGTGTAACAGTAATATACGTGAACGGCAAAGCATAAACGAACTAAGGAAAAAATTAGAGATAAGAGGGATCAGATGTTGTTTACTCGAGAGTAAACTTGGTATGGACACGTGATGCGCATGAAAGTCGATAGCTGTATAACAAAGTGCAGGGCAATAAAGATAGACGGTAGTCACGGAATAGGCAGACCTAGAAAAACCTGGGACGAGCTGATAAACTCCGACATCACACACTTACACCTCTCCAAGACAATGCCACTGGACCGAGACCTTTGGCGGTACTCAGTAACAGAGAAGACCCGCCTTACCTAAATATATAGTAAAACCTACTCCAGCCAGTAGGCATCTCTAACAAAATACACCCCGTCCCACCACCCCCACCCCATCCACACCACCCCATTCTATGTAAAGTTATGTTGGTGCCGCGCCATCCAGGCCGAAACAAATGAGATCGTGTAGGTGTCACGACAAAAAAACACACAGTCCACGCTGTAATGTGGCCGTGTAGGCAACACGGTAAAAACCTCCCAGACCCACACTGTAAATGTGGTTGGTGTTAGGAAGGGCATCCAACTGTAGAAAACCTGCCAGACAGTCCTATGCGAGCAAGACAATCACTCTTGCCTCAAGTGGGACTACCCCCGTCCAAACCCATGCAAGCGTGGAACACGGACGTTAAACGTTGATGATGATGATGATGATGATATATATATATATATATATATGTATACATATATACGTATATATATATATATATATATATGGAAAAAATGAAACAAAATTTCATTTCTCACTCTTAGTACGGCTGTTACTTAAATATAAGTATGTATACGTACAGTAGTATGTATGTATATACATACATGCACACATATATATATGTACGTATGGATTCACCAAACATTTATTATAATGCTCGGTTTGTTTGTAAACAAACATCTCAAATTAAGCCAACGTTGCCCTTTTGTTCAACACTGACAAAGGAACGATGTACTAGTTTCAAGCTTATTAGCTATCATCAGCAACGTTTACCTTCCTGGCAGATGATTGAATGTCTGAAAGTATGTACTTTCCTTATGCATATTAACGGCTGAGCAGCCTAATTTGCATATCGAGTGAGTTAATCAGCCGGGTGCACCAAAAACGATAAACGGAAAAAATAAAATGAAATTTAATTTCTCACTCTTAGTATGGTTGTTACTTAAATATAAGTATGTATATGTACATACATATATGTATACAGACGTACAGTAGTATGTATATAAATACATACATGCACACATATATATGTACGTATGGATTCACCGAGCATTTATTATAATGCGTGAGAAATGAAATTTTGTTTCATTTTTTCCATTTATCGTTTTCGGTACCCCGGCCGATTATCTCACTCAATATGCAAATTAGGCTGCTCAACCGTTAATATGCATAAGGAAAGTATATACTTTCAAACATTCAATCATCTAGCAGGAAGCTGACGATAGCTAATAAGCTTGAAACTAGTACGTTGTTCCTTTGTCAGTGTTGAACAAAAGGGCAACGATGGTTGCTAAACACTGTACAGCTTAATTCGGGATGTTTGTTTACAAACAAACCGACCATTATAATAAATGTTCGGTGAATCCATACGTACATATATATATATATGTGTGCATGTATGTATATATATACATACTACTGTACGTCTGTATACATATATGTATGTACTTATAATCATCATCATCATCATCACCGTTTTACGTCCGTTCTTCCATGTTAGCATGGGTTAGACGGATTATGTATATATATATATATATATATATATATATATATATATATATATATATATATATATATATGTATATATATATATATGTATATATATATATGTATATGTATATATATATATATATGTATATGTATATATATATATATGTATATATATACGGGGATCTCACCTAAACCTATCCTTCTCATATACAAATATTTTAAATATATTTGTTACTTCAAACTCTTAACAATATTTTAAATATATTTGTTATTATTTCAAACTCTTAATTCCCGCTCCTTAATATCTTCTCCCCCTCCACCACACTCTACAACATGCGGTCAAATCACCACCACCACCCCCCTCTCTCTCTCTACCCATATACATATATAAGACAAAGTAATTCACTTTCGCCAAATTTGTGGCTGAATTTCATTCATTCATGGTTATAATGTAATGTACTCATTTTTCTACCTCTTCTAACATCCGCCTAATTCCATAGTCCTTCCAATAGCATATTTAGTCCTTCCAATAGCATTTTTTCTATCCTCTTTCCAATTCTTGTCTCACTAGTCATCCATCCATCCTATTTCCCCATGTATTTTCCAAAACAAATCTCTTGTATTTCTGTCATGCTTGTAAAAATACGGAAGTTTTTGGCGTATTTTACTAAACAAATCTTGTATTTTTGTTTACGTTCATTAAATACGGGGATCTCACCTAAACCTATCCTTCTCGCTAACAACTCAACACCCCTCCCTCCCGCCCCCACACACCACCATTATTATTACGTGGACCAATCATAAGCCAGAGGCCTATACTATTGCTTACCTGGTCGCCTTCGATATGTAGGATGGAAGGACTACGGAGTTGAAGAGAGAAAAATCTGGACGCTCAGCAACAATGCCAAAGTTAAAGACAATCACACCTCGTGGACGAGAATGCGAGCATGCCTCTTTGTTTCGGCCGCGGATGGCTAACGTAACCCCATCTCCCCCCGCTCCCCACCTTTCCAACCCCCCAAACACAATCCAAAACTTCAGATTTGGTACCTTGAATGTAGGCACCTTAAAGGGTCGCTCTAACAAGGTTGTAGAAATGCTTGAACGTAAGGAGGTCGATGTTTGTTGTATCCAAGAGACCAGGTGGAGGGGTGGATCTGCTAGATTCATTGTGGGTAGAAAACGATGCTATAAGCTTTTCTGGGTGGGAAACTACAATGGGCTGGGTGGAGTAGGAATCATGGTAGCAGAAAAGTGAGCAGATAAGATAATAGACGTAAATAGAGTGAACGACGGAATAATTAAAATAAGACTTGTCCTCAATAGAACTACGGTGACAGTAATATCCGCGTACGCACCCCAATCCGGACTGCCCAGCACTATAAAAGACAGATTCTATGAGACACTGATGCTCACTACCTCCCAAATAACCGACAGTGACTATATAATTATTGCAGGCGACCTGAACGGTCACGTTGGACAACATTGTGACGGCTACGACGAAATCCATGGAGGCTATGGGTTTGGTACTAGAAATGAGGAAGGCTCCAGAATCCTGGAATTCTGCGACGCAAATAACTTAACTATCTGCAACACTAACTTCAAAAAACGAGACAATCACTTGATCACCTACAGATCAGGGGAACATACCAGCCAGGTAGATTATATCCTTACCAGAAGACGTGACAGAGTGTCTGTTGTTAACACTAAATCCCTCCCCCATGAAGAATGCACCTCTCAACATAGACTCATAATTAGCGACCTAATAGTCAGGACGAGACGTACTAAACAACAGAAGAGGACTATCCTCAGGAGAAAAATATGGAAGCTAAAGGACCCCACAGCCAAAAATAAATTCTAAAGCATATTACTTGATGCTTTCGACAGTAAGGAAGAGCAATTAGAGTCGTACAATATAGAGGAACAGTGGGAATTCCTGAAAGCAAACCTGCTGATGGCGGCAGATGAAGTCTGTGGCTGGAGCAGGCCTATAGGCAGGAGGAGAGTAACATGGTGGTGGAACAGTAAGGTGGAGGAGTTAATTAAGGCCAAAAAGCAGGCTTGGAAAGTATGGCGGGATGGGGGAAGCAGAGAAGACTATCAAGTGGCCAGGAGGGAAGCTAGGAGACAAGTGTACTTCGCAAGAAGGGAAGCAGAGGAAAGAAAGTTCAAGCATGTTCTACAACGCAAGGACCAAAAACGTGAGGTGTTCAGGATTGCTAGGCAATGTGTCAAGGAAAACCGTGATATTGTCGGGGAGAAATGTGTCCTTAATGATGATGGTGTACTTGCCATCACTGACGCTGATAAGAAGGTAGCTTGGAAGTGTCACTACGAAAGGCTACTAAATGAGGAGAATAAATGGGAGAAAGACAGTCTCCCCCACATCGATCCAATAGAGGGACCAGCAGTGTTAGTCGAAGGTAGTATAATAAGTAAGGCAATCAAAGATATGAAGACGGGTAAGGCGGCTGGGCCTTCAGAAATAGTTTCTGAAATGCTGAAAGCTTCTGGAACGGTGGGACACACCATGGTCACCCGGATAGTAAACTAAGTCATACAGAATGGGGTTGTTCCGAAGGACTGGCGTAGCAGCATCATCATTAACTGCTACAAGGGTAAAGGAGATGTCCTAGATAGGGGTAACTATAGAGGCATTAAATTAATTGACCAGGTCATGAAGGTCACAGAAAAAGTAATAGCGCAACTAATCAGAGAGCGAATTGATCTAGATGAAATGCAGTTCGGGTTTGTGTCAGGTAAAAGTACCACAGACGCTCTTTTCATTGTACGACAACTACAGGAGAAGTACCTAGCAAAAAGTAAACCCCTATACTTAGCTTTTGTCGACTTGGAGAAAGCCTTCGACAGAGTCCCCCGTTCCATTATCTGGTGGGCTCTTAGAAAACTAGGTGTTGATGAATGGCTTGTGAGAGCTATACAAGCCATGTATAAAGAAACAGTCAGCAAGGTTAGAATTAACAACGAATATAGTGAAGAGTAAAAGTTGGTGTTCATCAGGGCCCCGTTCTTAGCCCCCTACTATTTATTATTGCCCTTCAGGCTCTAACAGAGTAGTTCAAGACTGGCTGCTCATGGGTACTCCTATACGCAGATGATCTAATGCTCATAGATGAATCAATGGCTGAACTAGCGAAGAAATTCCAAACATGGAAGCATGGCCTAGAAATAAAAGGCCTTAAAATTAACCTGTCTAAGACTAAAGTTCTAGTTTGTAGGAAGGAAAATAGGGCACCGGTCCCATCTGGGAAATGGCCATGCTCAGTGTGTAGGAAAGGAGTAGGCAGAAACTCCATTTTATGTCCCAAATACAAAGTATGGGTGCATAAAAATGTAGTGGGATCACAGGTAAGCTAACTAAGAATATAGATTTTATATGTGGCCGCTGCTCTGGCGCAATAAGTAGCAGCAAGTGCCCACAGAATACTAGCTCATTCCATTGCGCAGATGGTTCTATAGAAATAGTGGACACCTTCCGTTACCTGGGTGACAAAATCAGCAGTGGTGGAGGGTGCTCTGAAAGTACAGTAGCTAGAGTCAGAACTGGATGGAAAAAGTTCAGAGAGCTTATACCACTATTGGCCGCTAAAGGGTTCTCTCTAAAAATGAAAGGCAGGCTGTATGATGCCTGCATACGAACAGCAATGCTGCATGGCAGTGAGACCTGGGCATTGTGTGCAGAGGATATACGCAGACTAGAGAGAAACGAAGCTTGCATCCTCCGCTGGATGTGTAATAGTAATATACGTGAACGACAAAGCATAAATGAACTAAGGGAAAAATTAGAAATAAGAGGGATCAGATGTTGTTTACTCGAGAGAAGACTACGTTGGTACGGTCACGTGATGCGCATGAAAGACGACAGCTGTATAAAAAAGTGCAGGGCAATAAAAATAGACGGTAGCCACGGAGTAGTCAGACCCAGAAAAACCTGGGACGACTTGATAAATTTCGACCTCACACACTTACACCTTTCCAAGACAATGTCACTGGACCGCGATCTTTGGCGCTACACAGTAATATAGAAGACCCGCCTTACCTAAGTACAAAGTGAAACTTACTACAATCAGTAGGCACCTCTAACAAAAATACATCCCCGTCCCACTACCCCCACTCCATCCACACCACCCCTTTCAATTTAAAGTTATGTTGGTACCACAACATCCAGTCCGAAACAAATGAGGTCGTGTAGGTGTCACGACAAAAAAAACACAGTCCACGCTGTAATGTGGCCGTGTATGTAACACGGTAAAAACCTCCCAGTCCACACTGTAAACGTGGTTGGTGTTAGGAAGGGCATCCAGCCGTAGAAAACCCGCCAGACATTCCTATGTGAGCAAGACAACCACTCTTGCGTCCAAACCCATGCAAGCGTGGAAGATGGACGTTAAACGATGACGATGATGATGATGATATATATATATATATATACACACACATATATATATATCATCATCATCATCATCACTGTTTTACGTCCGTTGTTCCACGCTAGCATGGGTTAGACGGGTTGTCCTGTTGTGGGCAGTGTCTGGTCGGCTGACCATGCCTTGCTCATACAGGAACTGATTTGGCTTGATTTCTACAGCTGGATGCCCTTCCTAACACCAACCTCATTTACAGTGAGTGCTGGGTGCTTTTTCGTGGCGCCTACACGTCCACTTTACAGTGTGGGCTGGGTGCTTTTTTGCCGTGGCACCTCCACGACCACCTTGCAGTGGGGAGTGTGGGCGCATATTGTCTATATGCTTCAGCTTGTACCCATGGGAGGTCAGGTACTCTGTATTACTGCGTGACGCCAGAGGTCACGGTCATGTGTCATCGCCTTTGAGAGGTGTAATTGGGTAAGGTCGGCTTCTGTAAAGTTGTTGTTGTAGTGCCATGTTAAAATGGACCCAGTATGTACTGTAAAGTGGTTGTTATAAGGAAAGTCATGCAGCTATAAAAACCATGCCTAATATGGAATAAATGGCTAAAATTTCATTCCCTAACCAGTCGGGTTTCAGACAACGACAACTTGTCAAACCCTTGGCATCATGACATCAGCAACAGATGATGATGATGGTGGTGGAGAGAGAGGGAGGGGAGAAAGAGAGAGAGAGAGATTGAAAGAATGCTTTGCTGCTTTGAACTTGGAATCATTTTTTGTTCACAGAGATTCAAAGTTTTAAACCACTTTGAGATAAATATGAAATTTGAGCAGCTGAAAAAAGAAGATAAAATGGAACGTACATTTTTATACTAAATGAAATATTGATTTCGATATATCTTTGCATAATCTTATTGATAACACTAAGACTGCAAAAATATTTCCATTGGATAATTGAACAGAAAATAGAGATCTTACTCTTTATATGTATGTCTGCATAGAAAAGAAAATATGAAAACAAACAATACAAGTGGAAAGTGTTGATGATAGAACGATGGTGATAAGATGATGATGATGTTCACAATTCAATGAAAACTGTAACTATTTGTGAACAAGTTATTTCCCATCTGTGTGATAAAGATGAAATGTGTTAAAGATAGAAAGAGAAAAAGAGAGAAAGAGAGAGAGATGGTTATGTTGTAAAAGAAAAATACTATATACTTTACAATATTCATATCTAACCTTTGTGTTAAAAAAAACAAAAAACAAACAAACAAACAAAAAATATTTTTCTTTAATTAAGATAGCAATCATCATCATCATCATCATCAACGTTTAACGTCCGTGTTCCACGCTTGCATGGGTTTGGACGGGGGTAGTCCCACTTGAGGCAAGAGTGATTGTCTTGCTCGCATAGGACTGTCTGGCAGGTTTTCTACAGTTGGATGCCCTTCCTAACACCAACCACATTTACAGTGTGGGTCTGGGAGGTTTTTACCGTGTTGCCTACACGGCCACATTACAGCGTGGACTGTGTGTTTTTTGTCGTGACACCTACACGATCTCATTTGTTTCGGCCTCGAAGGCGCGGCACCAACATAACTTTACATAGAACGGGGTGGTGTGGATCGGGTGGGGGTGGGGGTGGTGGGACGGGGTGTATTTTGTTAGAGATGCCTACTGGCTGGAGTAGGTTTTACTATATATTTAGGTAAGGCGGGTCTTCTCTGTTACTGAGTACCGCCAAAGGTCTCGGTCCAGTGACATTGTCTTGGAGAGGTGTAAGTGTGTGATGTCGGAGTTTATCAGCTCGTCCCAGGTTTTTCTAGGTCTGCCTATTCCGTGACTACCGTCTATCTTTATTGCCCTGCACTTTGTTATACAGCTATCGACTTTCATGCGCATCACGTGTCCATACCAACGTAGCCTTCTCTCGAGTAAACAACATCTGATCCCTCTTATCTCTAATTTTTTCCTTAGTTCGTTTATGCTTTGCCGTTCACGTATATTACTGTTACACATCCAGCGGAGCATGCAAGCTTCGTTCCTCTCTAGTCTGCGTATATCCTCTGCACACAATGCCCAGGTCTCACTGCCATGCAGCATTGCTGTTCGTATGCAGGCATCGTACAACCTGCCTTTCATTTTTAGTGAGAACCCTTTAGCAGCTAATAGTGGTATAAGCTCTCTGAACTTTTTCCAACCAGTTCTGACTCTAGCTACAGTACTTTCAGAGCACCCTCCCCCACTGCTGATTTTATCGCCCAGGTAACGGAAGCTGTCCACTATTTCTATAGAACCCTCTGCGCAATTGAAAGAGCTAGTAGTTTGTGGGCACTTGCTGCTACTTATTGCACCAGAGCACCGGCCACATGTAAAATCTATGTTCTTAGTTAGCTTACCTGTGATCCCACTACATCTTTTATGCACCCATACTTTACATTTAGGACATAAAATGGAGTTAACTATATAGTCTTCTGTCTAAGAATTCAATCTAAAACTAGGAAACATGATATTGTTGTAGTAATGTCACCATTATTACTACTTATACTTTACCTACAACCCAATGAGGGGGCCTCTACATGGTTACTCACCCTGTTAGAAATAGTAGCCAAATTCCCCTTAAATTACACTCTACTGACTTTAAAATAAAACGATACATTGGATAACATAGTTCCATATCATAAAATGATTTTGGCTGGAACTATTTTGACGATAAGTCTGTTCAATCAAAGCACTAAGAAACAACTTTGTCAACCACTTCAACAGCCATCATCTACATCAACCACAACTGTTATCATACCTATCATCACCACAGCAACAACCACTACTACCCAAACAACCATCCCCATCATTCTAACCATCCAACGCTTCAATGAATATCAACATTATGGTCATCAACATTGGGATTGTCAATTTAATGTATTTTAAGTCTTTTAATAGAACCCAGTCTACAAAAGTTCAACTAATCAACAGCAATGCCAACAACAATATCAACAACAGCAACAACTACATGATCGACAGCACTCTCCACAACACTAATTTCAACAACATATATCCTCAATAAATACCACAGAACAAAAAATTATATTTTAATGAAATATATCCATTGCCAGTTGGTGCGTGAGTGTGTGTCTGTAAAATATATACATATATACCAGATCTGAACACAAAGGAACCAGACTCCCACTCTCCCCATTTCTAACTATTATGAGCAATTGGCGGTCAACGTGCTAGCTACCCTGCGGCCCTGGCAGACTGGCCACCCCGCAGCCCTGGCAGACAGAATAGAGAAGGCATTTCTCCAGAGCATGGTGAGGGAGACAAGCTAGAAAAGCAGCAAGCTGACCAGAGTTTGTAGTAATTCAAGGCAAACAATTTGCTTCATGACAACAGATACTCAGAAATTTGCTGAAGAATTTTCTACACATACTATGTAGCAGTTAACTTTGGAAATGAACAATATATTTCTTTTCTGCTTGTATTACTACAGTTTTACATGCTTGTATTACTACAGTTTTACATGCTTGTATTACTACAGTTTTACATGCTTGTATTACTACAGTTTTACATGCTTGTATTACTACAGTTTTACATGCTTGTATTACTACAGTTTTACATGCTAATGATACTCTGGTCCTTAAAACAGCTGTTGATGTAGTAAATGTCATGGTTTTCATTGATAACTGATGGAGAGACACAACATCCTGAAGTAGTTTGCATGTAATTCTTGAATAAGTGAAAGTAAATTCACAAAAGAATTTTAATTAAAATGGAGGACAACTGACTGTCTAGTCAGTGGACTTGGAGAAAGATATGCTACTCTTAGTTTTCTTTTGTATAGCTAATAACAATTTCTATGAGCAGAATTACAATCAAAGGTGTTCCAGATGTGACTACAACATAGATTTTGTATATCAGATACGATATTGCTTAAGGCATCCTTCTTTCTTTAAGATGGGATTTGGCTGCTGTCTCTAGTAGGTTAAGTGACTGCATTGAAGTTCTCTCATTGTCTTGACAGTTTCTGGGTATAGGCCATTGTCTGCGGAAATGCTTTTGCAGTCTTGTCCACAGGATACAAGCCCAGCACCGCCACATCCTAGAGTCCATCACCCTCCACTTCCCCCTCCCATTCTTCTGTCACCCCAGAACCCTTGCTCTTCTCTTCATTTTCAGTTTTTAAATATCTGTAGTGTTGTTGTTATTTGAAATAGATTTGCTTATGATTTTTTTTTTTATTATTAATAAATTATTTATTCTGTATGTAAAAAAAAAATTCATGGTTAAATGGTTAACATAGGAAAGATAGAGGTGAAGCTTTTTAACAATATGTAAATGCTCAAATTTGAAAATGTTATCAATCATAAATTGAAAACAGTAAAATGAAAATGGTCCACAAGATAAGGAATGTCTTAGTGTTTACAATGGTTGGCATAAGAAGCATTAGAAAAATTTGAAAATTAAAATATGAGCATCCTAATGCAAGTACACAATTTATAGTGATCAACTATTATTATCTTAATGTTTGTTATGTGAAAAAATAGCTTTAAAGGTCAAGAGTTCAAATCTCCTAATTGACTTTCTCAGTATTCAATTTTCGATTATTGTTAAGCCTGAACATGATGATGATGATGATGACAAAATTGCTTCATCCTGATTGTATATTTTAGTGACACAACATAATTCTACCACAAGTACGATCTATATTTACATACTGCTCACATACTGACACCATATCCATTAAAATGGCCATCTGACTGATAGGCAAATATTTCCTCTACAATAACTCTGCAACTAGTGATACACCTTCAATCTGAGTCCCACCTATATCCATACTCACTTATTCCACATATGAAACAATTTTCCTTACCATTTTCTACATGTAAATTTCTCTCCCTCCACACTCAAACCCTACTCCCTCCTCTTTCAGCTGTTGGTCATCACTCCTCTTCAATCTCCCTCTCAGTGATGTTTGACTTAAGAGAACATAGAAGTACCTTTAGTTTTGCAGAGGACAAAACAATTTAAAATGAGTTATGGTCAAACCAAAACAACATAGGGCGGAAATGACTCTTCAGATTTATCATAGACCTAACAACCACTCTAGTGCTGGTGCTACAATGAAATGTACCAAGTACATTATATAAAGTGGTCAGTGGTTGAACAGAGACAGTGTACATTAGCAAGGATTCTTCAGTCTTGTCAAAGACTGACAACTCTAGTGCTGGTGCCACTATAAAATGCATCCACTATACACTGTAAAGAGGTTGTTTTAGGAAACATAGAAACCCTGTGTGGAATGTACAAGCATGATATGTTCCCCCAACACCTTTAGGAAGGCAGTAACTCTGAATAAGAACTGACTTGGACCCTAATGATCCATCTAACCCACGTTAGCATGAACAGTAGATGTAAAATGATGCCTTTCTATCAATGTTTTCCTTTCAATCATTAACTTACAAATGTTCAAACTAACTGCATAGAGGTTCCTATAATTATTCCTAACAATTGTTTTAAATTTAGCCACAAGGCCAGTAGTGGAGGAAAAAGTCGATTATATTGACTCCAGTACTTAAATGGTACTTTATTTTATTGGCCTCGGAAGGATGAAAATCAAAGTTGCCCTCAGTGGGATTTGAACTCAGAATATAAACTAAATGCTGCAAAGCATTTTATCCAATGCTCTGATCATCCAAGGAATACAATGGGTACTTACTTCTGACAAACAAACAAAAACAAATTTCTTTATTTAACCAAACTGAATACTGAACACAACTCATACTTTACAGTTATGTGATTAAACTGTGAAAAGGCAGTAGATTGTAAAATAAATATATGAAGTCAAGAAAATATATG
Source organism: Eledone cirrhosa (assembly GCA_964016885.1). NCBI lineage: Eukaryota > Metazoa > Mollusca > Cephalopoda > Octopoda > Eledonidae > Eledone > Eledone cirrhosa. Next base: position 408,312,861 of record OZ024740.1, on the reverse strand, counting down.
AATTGGGTGATCTAAAATAATTTTTTTTAATGTTGAAATTTTTCCAGTGTAAATCTTCTAATTCCTTTTAATATACAGAGTCCACACTGTAAATGTGGTTGGTGTTAGGAAGGGCATCTCGCTGTAAAAACCCTGCCAGAGACACTTCCGTACGAGCGAGACACGGTCTCCCGACCAATCCGGCATCAAGTGGAACAGTACCATCTAACCCATGCTAGCATGGAAGATGGACATTAAATGATGATGATGATGATACAGACCATAAGAAGAACAATGAAAATTAGGGAATGCGTTATACCTTTGTGTATGAAAAATTATTTAACCCTTTAGCATTTACATTACTCTATACTTACTATTGTATTTTCACAGTAAACACTTTATCTCACATAATATCGAATCTACAAGATTTTGATATTATTTATTTCGAGAACACTACCTTAACTTCAGTATGAGTAACTAGTTGCAGCCGGTTTGAACAGAAAGAGGTGAGATAATTCTGGCCAGATACAGCCTGTTTAAATGCTAAAGGGTTAAGTTTGTAAATGTTTTATGATAGACTCATAAAAGAAACAATATTACACTAAATATAAAATTATAGCAAATGTTAAACAAAGCTACTTTCCCTGACTGTATATGTTGCTGATGTTTATCAAGAGATATTAAATTTAGCTGACAATCAAATAATCCAACAGATTCCAATAACAGGCAACAAGGAGAAAGAGGACAATATTCAATGTCCATTTCTTCTTCCATCTCCAATAATTTTAATCTTACTCTCATTACTAACTGTCATTACAGTTTCTGTAAAACTACATTGACTGACAATCATGTTTCCTACAGGACACATAAAATGTCTGCCACAGGATATTATGAAACCAATGTTGTTGCATGCAATATCAGCAAAACATTCAACATGTGAAATGAAAACCATACTAAGAAAACGTTGAACTATCATGATAAATGCCACTTGCCTTTGTTATTTCCCACCACATTCATATATATTTTATATACAATGAAAGCTTGCAAAATATATTTAAAGCTTGATCTCTAATAATAACCAACCTTACACAGAAAAGGTTTCACTAATTAGAATTGGAAGGTTTCACATTTAACAAATAATATATATAAGCACGCGTACACACACACACATATATATAATTAAAAAATCCTACATACCATTTTGGTTTAAACAGAACCTTTTGCCCTCCCTTTAGCACTAGTAAAAGTTTCAGTTGTGTTCCTTTGGGAGCAATGTCAGCATAAATCACTGGTTCAGTTGCCATTGATTTCAGCACCATTCCTGAAAAAGTAAATACAATTCGATATAGATTTTTAATAATGATTTTTAAAAAAATTTTGATTATTATCAAACAATAAAATTCAGATTTTCAAAGGAATTTTACTATAAAATACTATTATTGTATATGATTCTGGGAAAGATTCTTATGATAGGAAAACCCCAAAATATCGCAAATAAAGAAATAACTATGGCTTGTAGTGTTACATTTGCATATATCAATATAATAGAGCTCAGCTAATATTTATTTTATAAACAGATCTGACAGAAACAGTAGAAAACAACACGAGTTGATTTAAATTTAAAATCTAATAATATTTGCAGGAACACCATGACAACAAATGATAGATATCAAAGTTGTAGATATTAACCTGTAATTTGCACAGGGTGAGTAAACAGAAGAGATAAGCTGATTTAAAACAGAAGAAAATATCTAATTTTACAGATATAATTTTTACAGATATAATTTTTATAACTGAAACCTCAGAAGTATTGAAATGCAACTGGTTTTAATGGCAGCTAATTTAAACCTAAATATAAACAATTTTGTAATATAACCTACATTTTAATCTATACATATAGTTTCTCATTTGTTTTAGAAGTAAATATACATTTAAAAAATAATATTTTCTTTTTAATTTAAAAGCACACTTATTTCTTTTGGTAAGTTAATATATGTTTTCTTTGATTCCCAAATCATTTCAATTTTCAAATCTGTTTGCTTGCCAAGGTTTCAGCTGATAAGATGGTTCAGGCGATGTTTGATGAAATATAATATTTATTCAGTACTAGCTGGCCCTGTGGATTTTCCATGATTTAACAACTACCAGGTGTGGAAGATCAATATGACATTTTAAATTCACATACACTTTCTTATCACCCACTTCACACACTCTTACCACCCCCTTTTCCATAAATATGTGAGATAAAAAAAAAAGACTTTTGTATTGCTGCCACCACTCTCTCTCACACTCACACACTCTTACCATCCCCCTTTCAGTGTGACAGCTTTTCTATGCAAAATGTTCAACAGTTTTAATATAACAGATAAAGATAAAAATTCTTAAATGTTTATATCTGAAGCCATTTAACATGTCAAAGTAGAAAGTAATATAATTATGATATTAGTGTATTCAAATAAGATTATAATAATCCTTAGTACACACAAGAAAAATGAGTATGTTTTATTTTATCAAGGTGTATAAAAATATAATAATATAATTCATTGAACAAAAATGATAAAGGAAAGAAAAAAGAGAGGGGGCAATTCACCATCAAGTGCAACAATTGGCCTCACCTTCGGGGTTAACTACACACTTTGAGGCAAGCCAACACACTCGCAGCATTACCACGGTTGATGGTGAGGTTAAGGCGCTGAAATAACCATGCACCGTCTCAGGCATCACCTGATATCCCAGAAATGCAAGCCGCCAGTGATGACAAGAACTTCACTGTCAGTGGCCTCCACCAAACGTCTCGAACGCCACAGGCTGCAAAAAATAATTATTAGATAGATCCAGGTATTCCGAATTTTGTTCTGTTCTGCAACGGCAACAGTGACTCCCACATTCACTGTAGCGTCCATGATGTGGGAGGGAGCAAAAGAGTCACTGACAGTGACCTGCCAGATGAGACATCTACCTCTCACCCAGGAAAAAAGGGTAAGACCGTCTGGTCTCTTCCCATTACTTCTGGATAAACCAGCTGGCTCCAAAACTGTGGGGATATTTACCTGAGCCAGGGTCCGTTTGATGATCAGGTTTACAAGAATTGTAAGACCACTTTCCTCACTAAAATATGGGTTAGCCTTGTGAGCCTCACAACATGGAGTTCTTTTGAAGGTAATGTTTTACATCTGAATGCCCTTCCTCATGTCAATGCTTTTAGTTGCCTCAAATGACATGCAAAGATATGGTATACATTTTCTAAATTGGACACACATAACATTGTTGTTGTATGGTGAAGAAGCAATTGGTAGAGAAGCTAGTTACATATCTGATGGAGATATTTCTCCAATGAGGCTACAATAATGGTAATAAATCAATGAAGGATATTCATAATATAGTTATATAAAAGTATAATAAAAACAGTATATCAACTTGACATGTTTACATTTTGATATGTACCATGTCTATATTTATGCGCACATTTACACTGTCTTTGTTACTTCTGTACTGTAGATGTTCAAATTAGAGCACAATTTAATATACACGCACACATCCCTTTTATATGCATTTTTTAAAAATCAGAATACTTTGTATTTAAATAAATTAATGAAGAATTTGGAAATGATTTTCTAAATTTATTTCATTAAGATGGTATTTGTAACATATAATGTTACCATATAAAATTATGTTTGAAGATTTTAATTTAAGACCAGGGATACTAGAGCTTGCAAACAGATGAGTGCATGGGTGTTTGCAGCCCATGGTTTTGAACTTCCATACTTATAATATATATATACATATGTATATATGTATATATATATATATATACATATGTATATATGTATATATATATATATATGAAGTAAGAATATTTTCGAAACAGTGGGTTGGTTTGAAATTATTAGAAATATAAGCTATCGCCGTATTTTGACTAAAGAAATTAAAGAAATTATTTAGCCTAATAGTGGAGAAATGGAAAAAGATGAGTATTGATGTACATGTACGTCAATACTCATCTTTTTCCATTTCTCCGAGGGTTCTTAACACCACTATCAGGCTAAATAATTTCTTTAATTTCTTTAGTCAAAATACGGTGATAGCTTTCATTTCTAATAATATATATATATATATATATATAACCCATGCTAGCATGGAAAATGGATGTTGAACGGTGATGATGGTGTGTGTGTATATTTATATTTATATATGTGTATGTACATACATACATATATATATATATATATGGAGGCACATGGCTTAGTGGTTAGAGCATTGGCCTTCCAATCGAAAGGTTGTGAGTTCAATTCTCAGACTGGGTGATGTGTTGTTTCCTTGAGCAAGACACTTTATTTCACATTTACTCAGCTGTAGAAATGAGATGATAGGGACTGGGGTCCATATCATTCCACTGCAAAAATGGTCGTGGAGGTGCCATGGCAAAAAAGCACCCAGCACTCACTGTAAAATGAGGTTGGTGTTAGGAAGGGCATCCAACTGTAGAAATCAAGGTGTAAACACATATAGTTACGGAGGTAAAATATAAAAAATTTAATGAGACCCTTGCAGAATGTGAAGTCACTATTACAAGATAACTAAATTAAGAACTGGTTAAAAATATATTGATCTAATTGTTAACAGATAGCTTTTTTTATTTATTGGAAGTCATTTCCTGCAAGGTAAGAATAACCTAGCAATATAGCTGGCCCAAGAAATCATTTAACTCCTTGGGAGTTACGAAGGAAAGGGAGAAGTATTTCAACACTCTATATAGGAAATAATAGTTAAGGCAACAATACCAATCAAAAGGACATGGAAGAGGTACAATGATCGATAATGAGTAAAACTATTTACCCTAAATCAATTCAGGATCTCTAAAAACTAGAAGGGTTGCCAACCAAGACTAAAGAGGCAGATTCTCCCCATAAGGTACAACACAGGATTTTTGTTGAAGGAGAATCTGTAACACTGGACAGGGTGATATTACAGGTGGTCAGCTGGAGCCAGCTGAATCTGGGACTCATGTAGGACAGGGTCATCATATTCTTAAGTGATATGACTGATGTCACTATCTTATTTAAAGATAGATGCTCTCAGTCAACTAGAGTTATCATATACTCGACCATGGGCACAATATTGCACATATGATAGGGACTAGAACCATTATCTCTTCCATTGGAGTATGAGATTCTGTCAATACTGATGCAATGCAGATGGAATTGATGTAAACTATGAAATATTCTCTGAAAGTTCTACTTCAACTCTACTCTCATTACCTACTCGTTATCATTGTAAAATACTCAACAAACTAAAAAAAATCTAACAAAAGTCTTAATTCGTTCACTTTATAAAAGAATCATAACTATTCACTAAAATTCTCAGATTCATCAGGAAACTCTCTCCCATCGGCAACACTTTTTTGTAAAATATAACAATTGTGTCTACTTTTGGCACAAGGCCAGCAATTACCCCAGTATTTTATTGACCCCCGTGAGTATGAAAGGCAAAGCTAACCTCAGTGAGATTTGAACTCAGAACGCAAAGGGCCGTAACTCTATGCTGCAAAGCGGGGTGTCCAGTGCTCTACTGATACTGCCAATCCACCGCCCAAATAATAGAAGGTATCCGATACCAGAAATTATATCACATCATTGGTACAAGGCCTGGAGTTTGTAGGGAATGAGTAAAACTGATTGAATTAACTCTAGTACTTCATTGGTACCTATCTATCAGCACTTGAAGGATGAAAGATAAAAACCAGCTTTGGTGAGATTTGAACTCATATATTTGGACTATACCCAATAATAGAAGGAAGTATGTGATATCAAAAGAAGATACACCCAACATCAGAAGATACAGCCAACAATAGAAGGTAGATATCATCAGAAGATATACAAAACAATAGGTGTACATTACGAGAGGATACATTACAGCAGGTACCTACTATCAGAAGGTATATCACACCAGAATATATACCCAGAAGATAACTAACAAGTGAAGGTACTTAATATCAGAAGATATCTTATATCAGATGATACCCAACAATGGGTGGTATCCAACTTGAGAGATATACCCAATAGAAATTATTTAACAATAACTCAATAATAGAAGACACTAATGAAATAAATGTAGAGAGAAAGAAAATAACGTGTACAAACTAAATTTATGTTCTTGAAACATTTCCAATTTTACTAGTAGCTTTTTTATATTTCTCAGTTGAATCAAAACTTGATAAGCATCAACACAAAAATTCATAAACAGATGCATACATCTATATGTATGTGGTTGTTTGTATAGGTATGTATCATTATAACCGGAGAAATTTCATAAATATCTTTTTAAATGTATGAACATCGCAACCAATTCTTCCCTATTCTTATATCAATAATTCATTCTGCTGATCATTATTATAATTATTAGCTGGCCCCGTGCCATCAAAAATGATGGCTAATTGTAATATAATATAAAAAAGAGATGTTTGTTGGTTGGTTCTTTTGCACTCACTCACATAAGTGATACAAACACACAAACACACAGCTGTGAAGAATCTTAGAACGCTGGACTTCTATGCTCCCTCTTTCCTCAGTCATCACATAGATACACACATATATACACACACACAAACACTCATATAATCATAACAGTCAATGTGTGTAGCCAATTCACTATACATATACACACACAGACGCTGTTTTCTGGAGTTTGTCATCACCCCTTCCTTTCTCAGTTATCTCTAGTGCGTTATGGACAAATACACATGGCTTTTATTATATTACTGATTATTATTTGTGGTCTTGTGACTAGGTTAGAAAGAGAGAAAATTGCTGAAGATCAGTGGATGGAAGAAATGATGAAGCACCATGCAAACTATCTTGTAGTATCAAGTTATGTCTCTAATTCCTGAGTTCAAATCTCACCAGAGATGTTTTTTATCTTTCATACTTCACGTGCTGATTGATAAGTACCAATGAAGTACTAGAGTTAATTTAAGTAGCTTTACTAATTCCCTACAAACTCCTGGCTTGGTGCCAATGTCAAATCTAATAATTGTTTCTACTTTTGGCACAAGGCGAGCAATTATCCCAGTGCATTACTGGTACTTTATTTTATCGACCCAGTAAGGATGAAAGGCAAAGTTAACCTCCGTAGGATTTGAACTCAGATCAGAAAGGGGCGTAACTCTGTGCTGCAAAGCCTGTTGACCGACCCTCTATCGATACTGCCAAACCAAATAATATTACTATGTATTTTCAGTAGTTTCTAGCAAGCTGTTCACCAAGCCACCAGGTGCACATTTGTGTTAGAGTTGTGTGCAATATTGTCAATACAACTACAACATTGTAATATACTATATTGTCGCGCTTGGTTGGTTGCTTCTTGTGTGATTTATTGTTGTAAATATATCTAGTCGAAATCAGTCCTGATCAAGAAAACCTACGATTGAAGATGTTCCAGCTACGATCCCCCATCCTTTATTTTTAATCAAAGTGCATCTGGGACTACAAATAGTCTTCCTACTTTTTTGATGTTATGGGGTGATTTGAAGGAGATTTAGTTGTTATTTCTAGCAGGTTATTTCCTGCCGAGGTTAACTTTGCCTTTCATCCTTACGGGGTCAATAAAAATAAAGTACCAGTAATGTACTGGGATAATTGCTGGTCTTGTGCCAAAAGTAGAAACAATTATATTTAAACATTATTACTATTAACAAATTTTCCTATTAGTTGGTCGCCATTAGATATCACCAGCCAATGATCTTTAGCTTGCAGCCGAATGTTCTTTAAACAAATCAATGTACCTATATATTACCATAGACATCTTTATTAACCTTATTCATACATTTCTCAACATTTATTAACTATCCATTTATCTTGCTGTAATGCATATTAAAGATTATTTTCAAAGACTTAAAATCAAATTAAATTTGGCTATCTCGAAGTTGATAAACCAAATAAACATTTGATAATACAACATTTTTACCAAAGACGGATGCGTTCCTTATAGTATATTACAGATAGTTTCCAAAATAAAAAAGAAAACAAATAAAAAAGAAAACAAATAAAAAAAAAACAGTTTTGAAATATAATGTATTAATGCTGAAATATATAAATAAAACAGAATAAAAACATACTTTTGAGAATGTAAAACTTTATGGAAGGCTGTTAATGTTGAATATATTGATTTCCATCCAAATATCATAGATGTGAAAGCTGAATTTGGTTAAAGGAATATGTTAAAAGTTTAATTTGAGCTACTTGCAAAGAAAGAATCAGCAGGTGGAGTGCATGCAAGGTTACATGCAAATATACATGTATCTAAGTATATGCATATATTTATATATATAAAGGGAAGATGGACATTGTTTAGTGTACTGAACTTGCATGCTACACCGTTCATCCAATTTTCATGAAACCTCACACATATATAAAACTCAACGCGTAGAGTGGAATAGGCTACTTGAAATTTTCGAAAAATCGATAATCGGGCCCTATGACAGAATGTTTTTCGATTCCAATGAAATTTTATGTGAATTCGAACACAAGAACTCTTAGTTTACATCTGGCGCAATAAAAATAAATTTCATATGCCCATATAAGGACGTGCGTTATTGATTGGACGGCCAGCTGCATGTCTTCCCAGCTGTCTCAGTAAACGACCGACCATTAAAGAGTTTCTCTTTTCATATTCCACCTTATTCAAGTGGAAATACAGTATTATCCCTATCTGAAAAGGGAACCAAATTTAATGGTGTCTTTTGTGAACCTAAAAGCTGTGAGTAAATTTTCAAACAGTCTTAAATAATCATGCTTTTTGAAAAAAAAATTACTAAATAATATGTTGACCAAGTTGTGTTGTACACATACAATACAAGTAAAAAAATTTACGTTGTACCAATGTTTTCCTTTTTTAAACAAAAGATTCTAAAAAATTACTTAATTTATAATACAGTCTTTTGCACAGGAAGTGAATAACTTTTCGGGTGTTTAAACGTAAGTTCACCAGGGTTTATGTCTTCATTATTAGCCCACCTCTAATGGCATTTTTTGTTCTGCTTACGACTAAATGTTATGAGCGTATTTGCAATTAATTGCGCACACGTGCACACCTGCATGCAGATAGACACTGACAGCCAATAAAAAATCGATAACTTGCTTATTAAGATATCGGTCAAAAAGAGAGATTGAATGTACTTTAGAACATTTTTTGAATATATTGTTCTTTTTGGCATGATATGTCAGAAATATAGCTACTATACACTTTGGTTATTTTTTGTAACTAAAAAACAGTTCCTTTTGGGTGGATACTTAACGAGAAAAATCCTAGGGTTTTGGACAAGTTTGTTTCAGGCGCTGTATAGATGCCTATTTTGTCACACCTTGGTCATGAATTCGTATTCTTTTCCAATAGATATTTTCCGCTCTATAAGGCTCACCAGGATATAAGGCGTATCATTTAAAATCAGGTCCGCGCAACGGCGTGTAAGGCCAACCAGAAAATGCTATCTTCTTTACTTTTAGTCTAGATCTATTACTTCTGTTAGAGCCGTGATTGATTACCATTGTATTATTTATACATAAGGCTCACCGGAGTATAAAGCGCAGAGCTGTTTTTTTATTAAATTTAATTATTTTAAGTGCAATTTATAGACGGGAAAATTCGGTAAGTTATTGTAATCATATTTCCAAACCTTCCCATTCACCAGTAACCATGCTAACGAATCTGGTGTCATCTCTCTCTGTATTTAATCACCTCTCTCTAACCTAACAGCTTCGTTACATGTCGTTATGCCCACACGGAAACGTTCAAGACCTACCTCCAAAAAAGGTACAGCTATTGCTTTGAGACAACGAATTAGGCGTTCTCAGGTATGAGTTCATTCACAATTGATTAATCCTTTATGCAATATTCTCCCTTAATGTTAGCAAGTACTGCGTTTATCCTAACTGTCACCACTTTTAAGCAACTACAACATTCTAATCGTAGTTATATTAAATTTATTGTCTTACCTTGATTCCCTTTTGTTCATGTTAGACTTTTCTCATTTACTATTGACACTGCCATTGGCTTAGCTAATCAGTAGAATTAATTAATTTTCTCTAGGAAACACCTGCTGAGCGCGAATCTCGACTCGCTGATAGACGTCTTTCCCGGCTGGTTGAGTCACCAACATCACGTACGACAAGGCTTGCTGATGTTTGCCTTCGTCGCCAACAAGCGCTGACGGAGGAATCACCAACATCCCGTCAGACGAGGCTTGAGGTTGTGGCAAAGGGCAATAACCCTAGATACAATTTTGATCAACTTTTTTTCACCTATAGCAAATTTACCGGGACAGGTTTTTAGCTACTCAAATCTACTTCAGAGATCACGCATTGATGTAAAAAATCAATAAAACTGAAGCGGGGCTCGACTTTGTGCAAAAAAACAAGGCAAAGTTACACATGGCAAAGCTTTTTACAGGAACGTCCTATATTCTTGAAAACTGTCACAAAAGACTCGCCATTATGCCGCGGTTAAGATAAAGGCCCTTTTAATTCTTCTTCTGCACATGTGAGCGCAAAAATTGTAAAAAAAAAAACCCTGAAAGTAATCGACATTTTCACCCTGCTTTAAATTAACTGAACATTCAATATCAAGCGATTTTGACTTCCGTCAGTCGTGCAGAGAACAATTTCAACGATACACTGTGTAACTACAATTAATAAATTACACACCTGTGTCTACTAACCTATTTTTTTTCATTGAAGTTTGAAGTTTTGAACCTGTGATGCGCGGGAAGTAACTTTCACACATTCTAACAGACCAAAGGTCGACTTACACCCGGGCAACGCCGGGTACTTCTGCTAGTATATATATATATATATATATTCATAAATATATATATAGATATAGATGCACATACACACACATACTGAGATGCATATAAAGAAATCAATGCAAAATATCTTAAAATATGTCAATGGAATGTAAAAGAAAGGTGTTATAATGAGATGGATAAACTAGTGATCTTGTAGCTACTATGTATATACAGGATCTGCCAGGTAGAATAACCATATTCAGATTTTTTTAAATCATAAAAGCAGTGAAATAACACATATCTTATAAAATACAAAGTGATATAAGCTGTTTAATACCAAACATCATGAGACCGCTCCTGTTTCTATGATATGCAACTTCAATTTAAAATCATCATTATCATGATCAGTTTTAAATCCAATGTTAGCGTAGGTTGGACGAGACATTTTTAGGAAGAATTCTATGATCAGATGAGCTTCCTGACATCAATCCTCGCTTATTTTTCAAAGTAAAGTGCAGACATTTGCATGACTTCTGCTTATGTCGAATGTAAAAAATATAATCACCTTTGCTAGCGATGTCAATTATGAAGAGAAACGAGCAAGTCAAAGAAACTCACAGACACACATACACACTGACACACACACAGACAGACACAACCACACACATACAGACACACAAACACAGACAGACACACAGACACATACACACACAGAAGCACAGACACACACACATATGATAGGCTTCTATCAGTTTTCATCAATTAAATTCACCCACAACACATTAAGACAGCACTCACAAGCCTCAAACTATCATCATTCATCATCATTTCATTTTACGTCCGCTTTTTCCCTGCTTGCAAGGGTGGGACAGGAACTGATGCTGGCTTGATTTCTACAGCTGGATGCCCTTCCTAACACCAACCTCATTTACAGTGAGTGCTGGGTGCTTTTTTGCCGTGGCACCTCCACGACCACTTTGCAGTGGAATGATAGGGACCCCAGTCCCTATCATCTCATTTCTACAGCTGAGTAAACTGGAGCAACGTGAAATAAAGTGTCTTGCTCAAGAAAACAACACGTCACCCGGTCTGAGAATTGAACTCACAACCTTTCGATTGCAAGGCCAATGCTCTAACCACTAAGCCATGTGCCTCCATATAGTTTAAGAAACTTGTCCAACATGTCATGTGATGGAACAGAATTGTAACAGCACAGCTATGTCTGCATGTATTTGAATAGAAACCATATTTAAATTAAAATCTTTCATTATAAATTTATAAGGCGGTGGATTGGCAGTATCGGTAGAGGGCCGGACGCCATGCTTTGATGCATAGAGTTACGGCTCTTTCCATTCTGAGTTCAAATCCCGCCAAAGTTAACTTTGCCTTTCATCCTTATGGGGTCGATAAAATAAAGTACCAGTAATGCACTGGGTATTTGCTGGCCTAGTGCCAAAAGTAGAAACAATTATAAATTTTCTAAGGAACCATTTGTTTAGTTATATTCTAATCACCTTATAGTCTTTTACTGGTTTCAGTCATTTGATGGTGGTCATGCTGGGGCACCACATTGATTTAGTCATTTATATCAACCCCAGTACATATTTTTTCAAATTTGGTTGTTATTTTACGGATCGTTTTTATGTTAAACTGTTAAAACAGCTAAGCTATGAGTCATAAACACAGACACAGAAACAAACGTAAACATAGACACACACACACAATAGATTTCTGTACTTTCTATCTACCAAATTCCATACACAAGGCATTGATCAACCCATGGCTATACACTTGATTTAAGTTCCATGCAGCGGAACTCAACTCAAAATGTTTAACCAAGCCTGTGCCTATTATGTTTAAAACTAAAAAAAAAATTAGTAATTTTACAAAGTTACTTTTTTGTTATTTTCCAAATTAATCAAAATGCAATACATTTCATTAGTAATATGGCTATGAAAAGCTTAATCTAATTAAGAAATTAGGTAAATACAGTGTATCCTTATTGACAACAAGGCTTGGACAGATTGACAACAGTGTGTCTGCAATTTCTTTTCTTTTTCTTTCTTAGGACTTCAATTTCTGCATCTACATCAAATAGATATATCCCAACATAACATTTTCCCTCAACATACATTATATATCAACATTACATCTCACACACATCAGTAATATACTTTTTATTCCTGAGTCACATTCTTCATGAATTTGTACTCAATTTTTCAATATAAAGTAGCATTTCATATTCTACAGAGAAAACTCAGTTTATTTCTCTGCTGCTAATATTCCATGCTTAACATCCACATTTCATAACCATATAGTGGAGTGGAATTGATGTCTGTTCCAATGATGAGTGTTCCATTTGTTCAATCATGAAATTAACAGGAAAATGGCTGAGCATTCCACTGACATAATTATCAGAGAGATTCAGTGTGACACAGTGTGTGACAAGGCTGGCCCTTTAAATTACAGGTGACTCCATCTAACGGGCCACCAAAAAGTTTTCATTACAAAGCATGGCTTGACTTGAGGCTATATTAATGACACTTGCCCAAAATATCATGCAGTGGGATTGAACCTGGGACCTAATGATTGTGAAGTGAACTTCTTAACCATTTGACTATGTAGTATTTTACTTTTGACATACATCTCATACACTCTGTGGGGGGTTTTTTTTTTCACAAAGAGAAAAACAATTTGAAGAAATGCAATGTGCTCTTAATTAAATGGAAATTAAATAATTATCATACTGTGAACCAACAAGTCACCTTTGAATTAACAGCTGTGTATTATCTCCACCGAAACCCACTGAATCCTCCCTACCTCTCATTATGTCATCATCTCTATTGTGTCTCACACAAAACTTCTTATCCTTCCTCCTCATAACTGATACCATCTTCAACTCCATGTCAGCCAATATTTTCCCAACAGACATCACAAAAAGTAATTCAGGCACAACATCAACTACATTGTTTTCTTCAGTCTGAGACAGACTATGGGCAATGCCCTCTTTTCTCCATCAAATTGTTTTTAAAAATGAGTAGTAGATGGTGGTAGTGGTGGAGGTAGTAGTAGTAGTAGTAGTAGTAGTAGTAGTAGTAGTAGTAGCAGCAGTAGTAGGAAGTGGAGGAGGATTTGTTAGAATTAGGTTTTCCTCATGTGTGTGTGTGTGTGTGTGTGTGTGTGTGTGTGTGTGTGTGTGTGTGTGTGTGTGTGTGTGTGTGTGTGTGTGAATGAATATGTGTGTGTGTGTGTGTGTGTGAGCAGAGCATGCAAAATGAATCCAGTGAATTGGATGAGATATTTTCATTTTCTTCAAAGGAAATCTATTGTCAATGTTATCTGAATTATGTTAGAAGGAATATTTGGCACCTGAAATAAAGTATTTTATATCAAAGCTAGTTATTCAATAACTTGCAAAAGTAGATAAGTATATTGATAAAATGCAGAAATACAATATCCATCTATTTCAGTGAGGACACTAATAAAAGGCATTCATGAAAATGTGCATTAATCATGGATAAATTATACAGTTCGTTTGGCAAGATATTGTATTAAACTATATATGAACTTTGCTATATATTTTCTACTGAGATAAAATTTGAATAATAAGTAATCTTGTGTTACAAATGTAATTTTGTGCAATGAAAAAGAAAATCAATATGAAATTCATCTCATGCTTATGTAAAAGGTGTGAGATTATACCTTTTAGTGTAAAGATAACGAAATAGCCAATTATTTCCATCACATAACTTAGTGACACTATATCTTCTGATTGGTTTACTAATTCAGTCGTATTTTCTTCATCCTGACTTAGGCTCTACATTAGTGTTATATATAATCTCTGGCAGGGCTCTGTAGAAACAGTAGACAGCTTCTGCTACCTAGGTGACCGAATTAGCAGTGGAGGTAGGTGTTCAGAAAGTACAATAACTAGGGTAAGAACGGGATGGAAGAAGTTCAGGGAACTACAGCCACTGCTAGCTGCAAAAGGCTTCTCCCTCAAAATGAAAGGCAGACTGTATGATGCGTGTATCCGAACAGCGATGTTGCATGGTAGTGAGACCTGGGCGCTGAAGGTGGAAGACTTATGTAGATTAGAAAGAAACAAAGCCTGCATGCTCCAATGGATGTGTAATAGTAATATACACGAACGGCAAAGCATAAATGAATTGAGAGAGAGACTGAGCATCAGACGAATCAAATATTGTGTGCAGGAGAGGCAGATGCATTGGTATGGACATGTGATGCGTATGAAGGATGACAGCTGCATAAAAAGATGCAGAGCACTAGAAGTCAATGGAAGCCGCGGAGTGGGGAGACCCAAGAAGACCTGGGATGAGGTGATAGGGGCCAACCTTACCCAGTTGCACCTCTCACCCAGTTGCACCTCTGGCGTCACGCAGTAATACAGAGTACCCGACCTCCCATGGGTACAAGCTGAAGCATATAGACAATATTCCCCCACACCCTCCCACTGCAAGGTGGTCGTGGAGGTGCCACGCCAAAAAAGCACCCAGCCCACACTGTAAAGTGGACGTGAAGGCGCCACGGAAAAAAGCACCCAGCACTCACTGTAAATGAGGTTGTTGTTAGGAAGGGCATCCAGCTGTAGAAACCAAGCCAAAATCAATTCCTGTTTGAGCAAGACATGGTCAGCCGACCAGACACTGCCCACAACAGGACAACCCGTCTAACCCATGCTAGCATGGAAGAACGGACGTAAAACGGTGATGATGATGACGATGATGATAAAGGTTTTTTTTATTTGAAAAACTGGAATACATACATTAATTTACATGTAAAAGGTAAGAGTAAAGACCCCTTTTGATCATGAATGACCATGAGATTTGCACCTAGAAAGTTTTCCTCCGAGGCACAAGTCCGGGCAAAGTTGTTTGTGGAAGACCAGCAGTTGCCCATGCATACCAGTCCCCCCCCCCCCCACTCCATGCCACCAATGTTGTCCAAGGGAAAGGCAATGGCTGATACAGTTTGGCACCAGTGACGTCGCAACTCATTTCTACAGCTGAGTAAACTGGAGCAATGTGAAATAAAGTGTCTTGCTCAAGGACACAACGCATCACTCGGTCTGAGAATCGAACTCTCAACCTTCTGATTGCAAGTCAATGCTCTAACCCCTAAGCCATGCGCCTTCATGTAGGTTTAGTAAAACCTACATATACATTAATGGGTGTATCTCAATTTTTAAATAGGTATATAGTGTCTTTACATATCTTAAAGAAGCAACTAAAATGGTTGGTGTCAGAAAGGGCATCCAGCTATAAAACACTGCCTCAAAACGTATCATCCAACCCATGCCAACATGAAAAGGCTTCACAGCATTTTATTCAATTTTTCTCAGTCACTCCATACCATACCTAAATCTACTCAACCAAGGACAATATTCTTCATTCTTAATTTCTAAACTATTCTTGAATATATTTGTCAATTGAGTGAAAGAACTTGTATGTAGCAGTTCAATATGACATTTGAAGCAGCTAAATGCCACTTCACACTTATGTGAGAAAACCTTTCATTTTTGAGGTGTTTGTATTTAAATTAAAATATTTTATCATAATTTTATATAAAAAAAAATTATTTGGTAAGTTATGTTTTAAACACTAGCTTAATGATAATTTCTAATTTTGGCACAAAGCCAGGAATTTGGTGGTAAGAGAAAGTCTATTATATTGACCTCAGTACTTGACTGGTACTTTATTTTATCGATCCCAGAAGGATGAAAGGCAAAAATTGACCTCAGTGGGATTTGAACACAGAGCATAAAAAAAACAAAATAAATACTGTGAAACATTTGTCAGACACTCTAACGACTCTGTCAATCCACTGTTCTCAAACACAAACTTAATGAAGCTAATATTAATTTTTTTTTTTAAATCCCTCCAAATTCTTTAATATTTTCAAAATAAACTGAAACAGATGGGTAGTGTATTTCATTATAAATATAGTTGTGAAAAGATTAAGACTACTGTAAATACAGAAAAGATGACCACTTTAACCATTTAGCATTTAAACCGGCTGTATCCAGCCAGAATTCTCTCACCTCTTTCTGTTCAAACCGGCTGTAACTAGCCACACATACTGATGTTAAGGTATTGTTCTCAAAATAAATAATATCAAAATCTCATAGATTCGATATTATGTGAGATTATATGAGATAAAGCCTTTACCAAGAAAATATAATAGTATCATCATCATCATCACCGTTTTACGTCCGTTCTTCCATGCTAGCATGGGTTAGATGGGTTGTCCTGTTGTGGGCAGTGTCTGGTCGGCTGACCATGCCTTGTTCATACAGGAACTGATTTTGGCTTCATGTCTACAGCTGGATGCCCTTCCTAACACCAACCTCATTTACAGTGAGTGCTGGGTGCTTTTTTCCGTGGCACCTACACGTCCACTTTACAGTGTAGGCTGGGTGCTTTTTTACTGTGGCACCTCCACGACCACTTTGCAGTGGGAGGGTGTGGGGCATATTGTCTATATGCTTCAGCTTGTACCCATGGGAGGTCAGGTACTCTGTATTACTGCGTGACGCCAGAGGTCACGGTCGTGTGTCATTTGAGAGGTGTAATTGGGTAAGGTTGGCTTTTATCACCTCATCCCAGGTTTTCTTGGGTCTCCCCACTCCGCGGTTTCCATTGACTTCTAGTATATATACTAGTATTGACTTCTAGTATATATACTAGTATATATATATATACTATTCTAGTATATATACTTCTAGTATATATAGAGTATTGTAAATATGGTAAAGGGTTAAAGAACATTATAGTGAAATTGAATATAAACTAAGATGGCTGACATATTGTAATTACCGAGCAGTCTGTTGGATCAGTGGGATACTCCATTGTATTTAATGAATTATTTCTATAGCTGCTTAACATCGAAATACTATCTGTCAGAAGCTTTAGCAATAGAGGATGCAATAAGGAAAATCATGTCTATGTGTTAGTGATTATAATGTTTTAGCAAATGAATTATTGTAGTATACTATTGTAAGTTTTACGTGTGATTTCTAAATTGTCAGGAACTACTCAGAGATGATGTATTTTCTAATTCTGAAGTGGAATCATAATCTATTATACAATTTTGACAATGTTATAACTGCGAGTTTACCATGAGAGACTGTATTTGAGGTCTAGCATTTGTAATGATTTTGAAGGTTTTTGCTGTGTTGTGTTTATTGATACTGAGGATTGTTTTCTTGTTTTGTGCTATGTTGTAGAATTGATTCCCCTGATATGTGTAATGATTACGGATTAGCACTATTAAAGGTGATTAGGTCATGTCCTCAATGTACATAAAGATAAAACACATCAGCGTTGCTTCCAAAATTCAATGACAAATGGGATTTTAATAACAATACATCAAACTGTTTCCATTTTTCTAATGCAACAACAATAGTTTCTCCACCTCTCTTCATCATCACCGTTTTACGTCCGTTCTTCCACGCTAGCATGGGTTAGACGGGTTGTCCTGTTGTGTGCAGTGTCTGGTCGGCTGACCATGCCTTGCTCATACAGGAACTGATCTGGCTTGATTTCTACAGCTGGATGCCCTTCCTAACACCAACCTCATTTACAGTGAGTGCTGGGTGCTTTTTTGCCGTGGCACCTCCACGACCACCTTGCGGTGGGAGGTGTGGGGGCATATTGTTTATATGCTTCAGCATGTACCCATGGGAGGTCGGGTACTCTGTATTACTGCGTGACGCCAGAAGTCACGGTCGTGTGTCATTGTCTTTGAGAGGTGTAATTGGGTAAGGTCGGCTTTTATCACCTCATCCCAGGTCATCTTAGGTCTCCCCACTCCGCGGTTTCCATCGACTTCTAGTGCTCTGCACCTTTTTATGCAGCAGTCATCCTTCATACGCATCACATGTCCATACCAGCGCAACCGCCTCTCCTGCACACAGCATTTGATTCCTCTTATGCTCAGTCTCTCTCTCAATTCATTTATGCTTTGTTGTTCACGTATATTACTGTTACACATCCATCGGAGCATGCAGGCTTCGTTTCTCTCTAATCTACGTAAGTCTTCCACCTTCAGCGCCCAGGTCTCACTACCATGCAACATCGCTGTTCGGATACACGCATCATACAGTCTGCCTTTCATTCTGAGGGAGAAGCCTTTTGCAGCTAGCAGTGGTAGTAGTTCCCTAAACTTCTTCCATCCCGTTCTTACCCTAGTTATTGTACTTTCTGAACACCCACCTCCGTTGCTAATTCGGTCACCTAGGTAGCAGAAGCTGTCTACTGTTTCTACAGGGCCCTGCCAGAGATTGGTGGTACTTGTTTCCTGTGGCTGTTTGCTGCTTGCTGTTTCAGCACAGCTGCTGCATGTGAATCCTACATTCTTAATTAAGCTTCCTGAGATCCCGCTACATCTCTTGTGTACCCATTGTTTGCATTTGGGGCAGAGAATGGAGTTCCTACCTACACCTTTCCTACATACTGAGCAAGGCCATTTCCCTGAGGGGATCTGGGTTCTGTTTTCTCGTCTACTTACAAGGACCTTAGTCTTTGTCATGTTGACTTTGAGACCCTTTCTCTCTAGTCCCTGCTTCCAGGTTTGGAATTTATTCTCTAGTTCTATCATAGATTCAGCTATGAGTGCGAGGTCATCAGCATACAGGAGTTCCCATGGGCATCCGATCTTAAATTCCTCCGTTATTGCCTGCAGGACTATGATGAACAGGAGAGGGCTAAGAACAGAGCCCTGGTGGACTCCAACCTGTACGCTATACTCATTGCTAATCCTAACTTTGCTGACTGCTCCCCTATACATGGCTTGTACCGCTTTCACAAGCCATTCATCTACTCCTAGTTTTCTAAGAGCCCACCAGATTACAGCACGTGGAACTCTGTCAAAGGCTTTCTCAAGGTCGACAAATGCCAAGTAGAGTGGCTTACTTTTAGCTAGGTACTTTTCCTGTAATTGCCTCACAAGGAAGAGGGCATCAGTGGTGCCTCTTCCTGGTACAAACCCAAATTGCATCTCGTCTATATTCACCCGGTCCCTAATCAGCTGTGCTATAACTCTTTCTGTTACTTTCATGACCTGGTCCATCAACTTTATACCTCTATAGTTTCCTCTATCTAGTGCGTCGCCTTTGCCTTTGTAGCAGTTGACAATGATGCTACTGCACCAATCTTTTGGTATGGCCCCTTCTAGTATTACCTGGTTAACGATACGTGTGGTTATAGTGTGACCTACAGACCCAGATGCCTTCAGCATCTCGGCAGCTATACCCGATGGACCGGTTGCCTTCCCCATCTTCATATCTCTGATTGCCTTACTTACTACGCTGCCGCTGACTTGTACTGCTGGTCCCTCTATAGGGTCTACTTGGGGTAGGGTCTCTTCTTCCCATGCATTCTCCTCATTTAGTAATCTATCATAATGACTCTTTCATGCATCTTTCTTCTCAGCACTTGTGAGGGCAAGCTCACCTTTATCATTCCGGATACACTTCTCTCCAATGACATCACAACTATCTCTGACACACTGCCTCGCAATCTTGAATACCTCCTGTTTCTGGTCCTCACGTTGTAAAACATGCTTGAATTTTCTATCCTCTGCTTCCCTCCTAGCTAAGTATACTTGTCGCCTAGCTTCCCTCTTGGTCTCTATGTAATGTACCCTGCTCCCCCCGTTCTTCCATTCTTTCCATGCCTGTCTCTTGGCCCTGACTGCTTCATCTACCTTATTGTTCCACCACCAAGTCACTCTCCTCCTGCTTGAGGTCTTACTCCAGCCACAGACCTCGTCCGTCGCCTCTAGTAAATTATTTTTTAGGAACTCCCAGTTCTCTTCTACATTAAATGTCTGTATCTGTTCTTCTTTACTGTCGTAGGCGTTGAGTAAAATATCTTTAAATCTGTTACTGGTTGAGGGGACTTTCAGCTTCGAGATCTTTCTTCTCCAGGTTGGCCTCTGTTTCAGGGCTCGTCTAGTTCTGACCGTGAGGTCGCTGACAACTAAGCTATGTTGGGATGTACATTCCTCACTAGGGAAAGCTTTTGTGTTTACGACCGTCCATCTGTCACGTCCTCTGATGAGGATAAAATCTAACTGACTAGAGTGCTCCTCTGATCTATAGGTGATCAGGTGGTTGTTGGGTTTTTTATAGTTTGTGTTACATATCGACATGTCATTGGCGTCGCAGAATTCTAGAAGTCTGAATCCTTCCTCATTCCTTGTGCCAACTCCATGGCCTCCATGTACTCTATTGAAGCCGTCGCAGTGTTTACCTACGTGTCCGTTAAAATCTCCTGCGATGATTAGGAAGTCCTTGTCGTCTGTTAGAGCAGTAGTGTGTATTAGGGACTCGTAAAACCTATCCATAAGTTCGTCTTATACACTGAAATAAAGTGTCTTATACACTGAAATTAACCTAATTCTTTCTCATAGAACTCAGCCTTCCTTTGCCTATGTCTTCTCGATCTCAACCACCAATCTCTAAGATTTCACACCGAATATGAACTATATTAAAAGTTATCAATCAATCAAGTTCCCATAACTCGTGCAGCCAACTGTAGCGGTGCTACTCTAAATCTTTGACTATATGTCCATCATGGCATTTCAGTGGACCTTAGAAATGCTTGGCAGTGCCCATTACTTCTCCAAATATCCTGTTCCTCACTAAGTTTAGTCTACCTACAGAAGCAGTTATCAGGGTGTGGCTGAAAGATGTCCTAGAGCCAAAAGTGAGAGTCAGGTGAAAACCAGTGTACTCGTTCATCCTTAACCCTTTAGCATTCACATTACTCTATATTTACTATTGCATTTTCATGGTAAACACTTTATTTCACATAATTATTTAACATAATATCGAATCTATGAGATTTTGATGTTATTTATTTTGAGAACAATACCTTAACCTAAGTATGAGAGGTTGGCCAGTTACAACCAGTTTGAACAGAAAGAGTGAGAGAATTCTGGCCGGATATGGCCGGTTTAAATGCTAAAGGGTTAAGAATGCTGTGGACATGAGGGTATCCTCTCAAGCCGAGATGTTTATTTAAATCTTGGATAACAATATATTCAATATTGAAATAATGTTTCTTCACATCACTTGACTTGTCAAAGGAACAGTAGATAATGCTGTTTCCAGTATTGAAATTATTCTACTCCACTTTCAAAGGAATGGTGGGTATTGGTACATCCAGTATTGAAATAATGTCTCTTCAAATCACTTTACCCTATTTTGGTCCTTCTCAAATAATCTGTTATAATAATTGATGTCAGTTCAATTGAAACCAATTTCATTGTTTCTGAGGAATTAAATTAATCGACCAGGTCATGAAAAAGTAATAGCGCAACTAATCAGAGAGCGAAATGATCTAGACGAAATGCAGTTCGGGTTTGTGTCAGGTAAAAGTACAACAGACACTCTTTTCATTGTACGACAACTACAGGAGAAGTACCTAGCTAAAAGTAAACCCCTATACTTAGCTTTTGTTGACTTGGAGAAAGCCTTTGACAGAGTGCCCCGCTCGATTATCTGGGGGGGGGCCCTTAGAAAACTAGGTGTTGATGAATGGCTTGTGAGAGCTATATAAGCCATGTATAAAGAAACAGTTAGCAAGGTTAGAATTAACAACGAATATAGTGAAGAATTTAGCGTAAAAGTTGGTGTTCATCAGGGCTCCGTCCTTAGCCCCCTACTATTTATTATTGCCCTTCAGGCTATAACAGAGGAGTTCAAGACCGGCTGCCCATGGGAACTTCTATACGCAGATGATCTAACGCTCATAGCTGAATCAATGGCTGAACTAGAGAAGAAATTCCAAACATGGAAGCATGGCCTAGAATCAAAAGGCCTTAAAATTAACCTGTCTAAGACTAAAGTTCTAGTTTGTAGGAAGGAAAATAGGGCACTGGTCCCATCTGGGAAATGGCCATGCTCAGTGTGTAGGAAAGGAGTAGGCAGAAACTCCATTTTATGTCCCAAATGCAAAGTATGGGTGCATAAAAGATGTAGTGGGATCACAGGTAAGCTAACTAAGAATATAGATTTTATATGTGGCCGGTGCTCTGGTGCAATAAGTAGCAGCAAGTGCCCAGAGCATACTAGCTCATTCCATTGCACAGATGGTTCTATAGAATAGTGGACACCTTCTGTTACCTGGGTGATAAAATCAGCAGTGGTGGAGGGTGCTCTGAAAGTACAGTAGTTAGAGTCAGAACGGGATGGAAAAAGTTCAGAGAGTTTATACCACTATTGGCCGCTAAAGGGTTCTCTCTAAAAATGAAAGGCAGGCTGTATGATGCCTGCATACGAACAGCAATGTTACATGGCAGTGAGACTTGGGCATTGTGTGCAGAAGATATACACAGACTGGAGAGGAACGAAGCTTGCATGCTCCGTTGGATGTGTAATAGTAATATACGTGAACGGCAAAGCATAAATGAACTAAGGGAGAAATTAGGAATAAGAGGAATCAGATGTTGTTTACTCGAGAGAAGGCTACGTTGGTATGGTCACGTGATGCGCATGAAAGACGACAGCTGTATAAAAAGGTGCAGGGCGATAAAAATAGACGGTAGCCACGGAGTAGGCAGACCCAGAAAAACCTGGGACGACTTGATAAATTCCAACCTCACACCTCTCCAAGACAATGTCACTGGACCGAGATCTTTGGCGCTACACAGTAATACAGAAGACCCGCCTTGCCTAAGTACAAAGCGAAACCTACAGTCAGTAGGCACCTCTAACAAAAATACACCAATAACATCAAAATCTCATAGATTCAATATTATGTGAGATAATTATGTGAGGTAAAGCCTTTACCATGAAAATACGATAGTATATATAGAGTAATGTAAATGCTAAAGGGTTAAATGATAAGCTAGTGGAAACAACTTGGTTAATTTACAAAGCATTGGGAAATTTGAATTTTGAAAATACATTTGGTTTGAGAAGTCACTCATTTCCAGGTGTACTTTACTTGATTTATTTAACTATTATTTAGTTATCAAATATTATTTATAATTATTATCAAATTTCAAATTTCGTTAATGTTTCGAAAATTAAAAAAAAATTTAAAGTCGGAATGTTATTAATGTTCATGCTTTCTTTTTTATGGCTAGGGTGACATACTCAAAACACAACTAAAGAGTTAAAATACAATTTTTTTAAATTACAATATTCTTAAGTAACATTTGTATGTTCTCAGTATTTTATAAATATAAAGATATTAGTATCTATGTTTTACTTTTATTGAGCTGCTGCTGCGTCTGCTTCTTCTCCTCCTCCTCCTCTTTCTTCTTGCCCACTTATTTGTGAAATGGTCACATTTTGCACTTTTCACTGTCAAAATCTTAGATATAATGATTTCTAATTTAAAACCTTAGATATAATAATATCTATTTTTATTGTTAATGGTTGTATGAAGAGTGGACAGAAAAGCCTGTAGGAATCGAACCATGTGCCTCTTGTATGCTGGAAGAGCATGTTTAATCAGTGCTTTAACCCTTTAGCATTTAAACCAGCTGTATTCAGCCAGAATTCTCTCACCACTTTCTGTTCAAATCGGCTATAACCGATAAAGAAAAAAATGACATTGTCTGTATCTCATGGAAAAGAGTAAGATGAATGCAGTTTATTTCTGTTAATATTGAGCTTGAACACTTAAATGTTAGTGTTTGAGAAGAATACACAGCAGAATAAAGAAAATAAAGCTGTGTGTGTTCTGAGTTCAAATTTGCCTCTTGTCTCCAGAAAAGTGGTGAGGCTTCAGCTAGAAGTTGCAACTGGCAGCTAGTATCAACAATGGAAAGCTCAATGGAAACATAGTTTCTCTGATTGATTTAGAAAAGTATAATGTGTATCATGGTCATTGAAATTACCACAAAATATACCTTAATATCAAACTGAAAGTATTCAGTTTTCTTTGCCCTTTTATTCTGAAAATATGACTATTTACCTGTAATTTCAATTAACAAATTCTTCAATTTCAACATAACGTAACCCTAAAAATAAACAATCTAATGATTTCTTCAATATATGTTTTGCAGCACGCAAACAACCCAACTTAGCCTTTAGGACGCTGAATTTTTTTATGAATTGCTTCCCTTAACACTGTATTATGTATTAAGGGGAGATTACTCTATCAGTGACTTATGTCACTGACAGCGCAAGAGGGTTAAACTGATAAACACAATTGTTCCCCCTCTCTCCCTCTCATACACACATTTAATTACCTCTATGTAAAAAAATAAGTAAAAATCAAAATCACTTAATGTATTAAGAAAGTAAATAACTCTCTTCACAATACTACACTAATAATTATAAACCCCACCTACTAATCGATAATTACACCATACCTAATTAACAGAACCTTAAACCAAGACAAACATTTTACAGTCAGAAGAAGAAACTCATTAAAGCCCAAACTTCAAAGACACTGCTACTTTTTTCTTTGAAAATTAAAGTCTATACTCTGCTCATATGTATTGATTCCTCATTCAGTTAAAGTTTGACTGATTCTATCTATATTTTACACACACAAACATATATATAGAAATGTTAATGTATTAAATATGTTGTACTGTAATGTGTATACACAACATTTCACTATATTTACTGTTGCATTATATACTGATTTTTGCTATTGGAATATAATAATTTCTTTCATCATATAAAGATAACTAACAACAGCCAGCCTAGATCTGATAATATTGATAGTACAAACCAGAATGCAATGAAATTTAGAATAGAAACATTTAAAACATTATATATAATTTAATAAACAACACATTATACTTAATAAACAGTATTGATTAGTAAATTAGCCTCATGTGAGCCTGAACAATTTGACATGATTATTATAAAAAGGAGATGCCCTAGATAGGAGTAACTATAGAGGCATTAAATTAATTGACCAGGTCATGAAGGTCACGGAAAAAGTAATAGCGCAACTAATCAGAGAGAGAATTGATCTAGATGAAATGCAGTTCGGATTTGTGTCAGGCAAAAGTACCACAGACGCTCTTTTCATTGTACGACAACTACAGGAGAAGTACCTAGCTAAAAGTAAACCCCTATACTTAGCTTTCGTCGACTTGGAGAAAGCCTTCGACAGAGTTCCCCCATTCCATTATCTGGTGGTCTCTTAGAAAACTAGGTGTTGACGAATGGCTTGTGAGAGCTATACAAGCCATGTATAAAGAAACAGTCAGTAAGGTTAGAATTAACAACGAATATAGTGAAGAGTTTAGCGTAAAAGTTGGTGTCCATCAGGGCTCTGTTCTTAGCCCCCTACTATTTATTATTGCCCTTCAGGCTATAACAGAGGAGTTCAAGACCGGCTGCCCATGGGAACTCCTATACGCAGATGATCTAACGCTCATAGCTGAATCAATGACCGAACTAGAGAAGAAATTCCAAACATGGAAGCACGGCCTAGAATCAAAAGGCCTTAAAATTAACCTGGCTAAGACAAAAGTTCTAGTTTGTAGGAAAGAAAATATGGCGGCAGTCCCATCTGGGAAATGGCCATGCTCAGTGTGTAGGAAAGGCGTAGGTAGAAACTCCATTTTATGTCCCAAATGCAAAGTATGGGTGCATAAAAGATGTAGTGGGATCACAGGTAAGCTAACTAAGAACATAGATTTTACATGTGGCCGGTGCTCTGGTGCAATAAGTAGCAGCAAGTGCCCACAAAATACTAGCTCCTTCAACTGCGCAGAGGGTTCTATAGAAATAGTGGACAGCTTCCGTTACCTGGGTGACAAAATCAGCAGTGGGGGAGGGTGCTCTGAAAGTACAGTAGCTAGAGTCAGAACTGGATGGAAAAAGTTCAGAGAGCTTATACCACTATTAGCCGCTAGAGGGTTCTCCCTAAAAATGAAAGGCAGGTTATACGATGCCTGCATACGAACAGCAATGCTGCATGGCAGTGAGACCTGGGCATTGTGTGCAGAGGATATACGCAGACTAGAGAGGAACGAAGCTTGCATGCTCCGCTGGATGTACAATAGTAATATACGTGAACGGCAAAGCATAAACGAACTAAGGAAAAAATTAGAAATAAGAGGGATCAGATGTTGTTTACTCGAGAGAAGGCTACGTTGGTACGGTCACGTGATGCGCATGAAAGACGACAGCTGTATAACAAAGTGCAGGGCAATAAAGATAGACGGTAGCCACGGAGTAGGCAGACCCAGAAAAACATGGGACGAGCTGATAAATTCCGACCTCACACGCTTACACCTCTCCAAGACAATGTCACTGGACCGAGACCTTTGGCGGTACTCAGTAATAGAGAAGACCCGCCTTACCTAAATACAAAGTAAAAACCTACTACAGTCAGTAGGCATCTCTATCAAAACACCCCCCCGTCCCACCACCTCCACCCCATCCACACCGCCCCTTTCAATGTACAGTTATGTTGGTCCCACAACATCCAGGGCGAAACAAATGAGATCGTGTAGGTGTCACGACAAAAAAACACACAGTCCACGCTGTAAATGTGGCCGTGTAGGCAACACGGTAAAAACCTCCCAGCCCCACACTGTAAATGTGGTTGGTGTTAGGAAGGGCATCCAGCTGTAGAAAACCCGCCAGACAGTCCACGCTGTAATGTGGCCGTGTAGGCAACACGGTAAAAACCTCCCAGCCCCACACTGTAAATGTGGTTGGTGTTAGGAAGGGCATCCAACTGTAGAAAACCCGCCAGACAGTCCTATGCGAGCAAGACAACCACTCTTGCCTCAAGTGGGAAAACCCCCGTCCAAACCCATGCAAGCGTGGAACACGGACGCTAAACCTGATGATGATGATGATGATGATTATCTAACATATGTTTCCTTTTTAATATGGTATGGTATGATTTGAGGGAGATTTAGTGGTTATCTTTAGCACGTTTCTTGACGTCTTTCTCTCACCTTCATTGGAGCAGAGGATAAAAAAATGAATATGCTAAGACACAGACAAATTCTATTGCAGTAAATACTCTTGGGTCCCAAATAATAGGGAGTGGGTAGAATAAGAAGGGTGTTGGACATTTGCTTAAATTCTTATAAGCTGTGAGGGGTAGGGGGTGGAATATAAGCAGGACGGGCGGGGGGGGGGTGTCAGTATTTGTATAGTGTACATTTGTAAATATGGGATTTCTTGTAATATTCTTTTTTGTCATATATGTTTTTTTAATGTAAAATAAAATTATTAGATTCTCCAGCTGCTGTATCAATATGAATTACTTAGAATAAAATTTCCCTGGAGATGGATTAGCAAAATTTAATAAGCAGTAGGGGTGGGGGATTATTCAAGACCTGAGAGTATGTGGGGAACTAACACTGCTATTGTCTCAAGAATTGATGTGAATAATAACTAGTGTGACACAGACATACTTTTTTCACCAAACCACAAAAATAATCCCATAATACCTTCATCAACTCTATCTATAAACAGTACACAATTATACAAATTATACTCTTTATAAATGTTAAACCCCTAAAGTCATCAATAACCTTCCATAGAATCCACATTATTTGGTGGATTGGCAGTATTGGTAGAGTGTCAGGCGCCATGCTTTGAAGCATAGAGTTACCTCCCTTTATGATCTGAGTTCAAATCCCGCCGAGGTTAACTGTGCCTTTCATCCTTACGGGGTCGATAAAATAAAGTACCAGTAATGCACTGGGATAATTGCTGGCCTGGTGCCAAAAGTAGAAACAATTATTTATACATAGCCAAAATTGTCCCTTATTTTACTCTTACCATTGAACATATCAAAATCTATGCTAAATTAATTGAATACACATTTATACCTGTGTTGTCAGTTCACCTTTAGTAATATTTCACCCACTTGACTCCATATTAAACATAATACATTCTTACATTTCCAGAGCACTTCATATCTTTCAAAGCTGTATCCTTGCCAGTGTATACTCTCAAGGCATAAATATCTATGTTCAAACTAGTCAACAATGGTATTAATCTCAACCACTTATTCCAGTCATATGGCTCTAGAACATAGGTTGTACAACACCAGTCTAGTAAACTGGAACTTGGGTGTTTGGATCACTCTACATTGATTTTTATTATGTGTACAGTCAAAGATGCCAGTGAAAAATCATATTTTCAGTGAGACTTCCCTAGTGAATATAAAGTTGAACTGGCTCAACTCATCCTGGGAGGAAATCTGACTTGCAAACAAACTTATTATCCTTGTCTTCATGCTAGGAGGGAGTAAGAATGCTGTAAGCACTGCTTCTACTGAAACTAATATAAAGTAAGTGAAATCAAACACACACACACACACATTTATACATAGTTAATAAATGATACAAAACAAAACACAGGAAGCAAAATTACAGTTATATCATCATCATCATCATTTAACGTCTATCTTCCATGCTAGCATAGGTTAGACGGGAATTGTCCCATTTGAGGCAAGATTGGTCGGATGACCGTGTCTCACCCGTAGGACTATCTGGCAGGTTTTCTACGGCTGGATGCCCTTCCTAGCACCAACCACATTTACAGTGTGAACTGGGAGCTTTTTACTGTGTTACCTACACGACCACAGCCAGCGTGGACTGTATTTTTTTTTTTTTGTGACACCCCCACGACCTCATTAGTTTGGACTGGATGCTGTGATACCAACATAACTTTATAGAGAAAGGATGGTGTTGGCAAGAGTGGAAGGATGGAGTGGGGTAGTGGGTTGGGGTGTATGTTTGGTCTGGAGGGGCCTACTGACTGTACGTTAACTTTGCATGTAGGGATATATATATATATATATACTCTATTGTATAAAATACAGAGCAAACAGTTGTATACCTCTGAGGGCTCTTTCTACTCTGAGTATCTTAAAGGGTATATGCCAGTTTACAATGTATTTTATACAATAAAGTATATTTACCTCTATAATTACATACTGAGGGCTCTTTCTTTAGTGATTACAACGATACATTCATGCTATATACATATATATATATACACAGTGGAACCTGTTTACATGAATGCCTCTCATCATGAACAAATCGGTTCCCAAACAATTTTTGTGAACATAAAATGTCTCAAGTAACAAACATGGAAGCTGGCAACAACAGAGTATAGACAAGAAAGCATGACTTGCTGTGTAGTTAGTTACTATGGTGATATCTATCTGTCTTTCACACACAGTCTCTCTCCCTTATTGAATTTCTCTCTCAACATTTTGTATGGGAAAATAATTTCAGTTTACAAACATTTTGAGTGATGAACAGCCTTCAGCAACAAATTAAGTTCATGAACTGAGATTCCGCTATATATATATATATATATATATATATATATATATATATAAATATATACACACACACACACACACATATATATATATATATATATAGAGAGAGAGAGAGAGAAAGAGAGAGAGAGAGAGAGATAGAGACAAAGAGAAAGAAAGACAGATATAGACATACATATAGAAAAAGCAAGAGAGAGAGGAAGAAAAGATATAATCTATATATCTAAAACAGAGCATGTCTGTCTGCATTACAACATTATGACGCTATATGTGTGTGTGTGTATATAGTGTGTGTATATATATAGTGTGTGTAACGTTTTTCGAAATATTTTCATCTGCGTTCACAGATTGATTTTTTAGTTTCAGAAGATCCTGTTAAGGGTGAAAGCAGCGATTCTTTGCTATATATATATAATATATATATTAAAATAACAGATTTATATATATATATATATATATAATTATATATTCATGTAGATATTTTTTGCATACACAATAACAAAATATAAACAAACGTATTTATTTCACGAGGCTCGATAAGGATAAATATATATCAAATATATAAGATACCTAGAGCAAATCCTGAGCAACAACGGGGCTATTCTGCTAGTATATTAATAAAATCTATGACACATATTCAATAAGAATCTGAATAGGACCCCAAAGGAGTATATTGATTTAAATTATAGATATACTGTAACTGTTAAATATATCATAGAATATAACTGATTATGTTGACATAATTTCATGTGCCATTTTACAGTTAAGTCTCTCTCAATTAAATTCTAGTGATAACAAAACTCATTGGTTATAGCCAATAGCTATAGCAGCTGTCACTGGACCATTAAAATTACATACAGCTTTAATATCTATAAAACAGCCATGGCTATTATTCATGATTCATTCATTATTTCCAGATACATGTTGCATCGGTCAATGGTTTACTTCCTGAACAAGCTTACTGGTTATGCATCAACATTTTCGATTAAATTACGTACAATATTGTGAATGTTATTTTGCATATGAAACTATAAAACTATGTATATGAAACTATAAAACAGACGTGTTTACAAAGATGTCTTCAAAAGGTTGCTTATGTTTTCTGTCGTGTTATAAGCAGGGAATATTTTAGAGAATACTGGAAAAGGACAACTGGAAAAAAACAGGGTTATACACACACACACACACACACACACACACACACACACACACACACACATACATACATACATACATATATCATCATCATCATCATCATCAACGTTTAACGTCCGTGTTCCACGCTTGTATGGGTTTGGATGGGGGTTTCCCACTTGAGGCAAGAGTGATTATCTTGCTCGCATAGGACTGTCTGGCGGGTTTTCTACAGCTGGATGTCCTTCCTAACACCAACCACATTTACAGTGTGGGGCTGGGAGGTTTTTACCGTGTTGCCTACACGGCCACATTACAGCGTGAACTGTGTGTTTTTTTGACGTGGCACCTACACGATCTCATTTGTTTCGGCCTGGATGTTGTGGCACCAACATAACTTTACATTGAAAGGGGCGGTGTGGATGGGGTGGGGGGGGGTGTATTTTGTTAGAGATGCCTACTGACTGTAGTAGGTTTTACTTTGTATTTAGGTAAGGCGGGTCTTCTCTATTACTGAGTACCGCCAAAGGTCTCGGTCCAGTGACATTGTCTTGGAGAGGTGTAAGTGTGTGAGGTCGGAATTTATCAGCTCGTCCCAGGTTTTTCTGGGTCTGCCTATTCCGTGGCTACCGTCTATCTTTATTGCCCTGCACTTTGTTATACAGCTATCGTCCTTCATGCGCATCACGTGACCATCTGATCCCTCTTATTTCTAATTTTTTCCTTAGTTCGTTTATGCTTTGCCGTTCACGTATATTACTATTACACATCCAGCGGAGCATGCAAGCTTCGTTTCTCTCTAGTCTGCGTATATCCTCTGCACACAATGCCCAGGTCTCACTGCCATGCAACATTGCTGTTCGTATGCAGGCATCATACAGCCTGCCTTTCATTTTTAGGGAGAACCCTTTAGCAGCTAGTAGAGGTATAAGCTCTCTGAACTTTTTCCACCCAGTTCTGACTCTAGCTACTGTACTTTCAGAGCACCCTCCCCCACTGCTGATTTTGTCACCCAGGTAACGGAAGCTGTCCACTATTTCTATAGAACCCTCTGCGCAGTTGAAAGAGCTAGTATTTTTTGGGCACTTGCTGCTACTTATTGCCCCAGAACACCGGCCACATGTAAAATCTATGTTCTTAGTTAGCTTACCTGTGATCCCACTACATCTTTTATGCACCCATACTTTGCATTTGGGACACAAAATGGAGTTTCTACCTACGCCTTTCCTACACACTGAGCATGGCCACTTCCCGGAGGGGACCGCCGCCTTATTTTCTTTCTTACAAACTAGAACTTTAGTCTTAGCCAGGTTAATTTTAAGGCCTTTTGATTCTAGGCCGTGCTTCCATGTTTGGAATTTCTTCTCTAGCTCAGCCATTGATTCAGCTATGAGCGTTAGATCATCTGCGTATAGGAGTTCTCATGGGCAGCCGGTCTTGAACTCCACTGTCATAGCCTGGAGGGCAATAATAAATAGTAGGGGGCTAAGAACAGAGCCCTGATGAACACCAACTTTTACACTAAACTCTTCACTATATTCGTTGTTAATTCTAACCTTGCTGACTGTTTCTTTATACATGGCTTGTATAGCTCTCACAAGCCATTCATCAACACCTAGTTTTCTAAGAGCCCACCAGATAATGGAGCGGGGGACTCTGTCAAAGGCTTTCTCCAAGTCAACAAAAGCTAAGTATAGGGGTTTACTTTTAGCTAGGTACTTCTCCTGTAGTTGTCGTACAATGAAAAGAGCGTCTGTGGTACTTTTTCCTGACACAAACCCGAACTGCATTTCATCTAGATCAATTCGCTCTCTGATTAGTTGCGCTATTACTTTTTCCGTGACCTTCATGACCTGGTCTATTAATTTAATGCCTCTATAGTTACTCCTATCTAGGGCATCTCCTTTACCCTTATAACAGTTAATGATGATGCTGCTACGCCAGTCCTTCGGAACAACCCCATTCTGTATGACTTGGTTGACTATCCGGGTGACCATGGTGTGTCCCACCGTACCAGATGCCTTCAGCGTCTCAGCAACTATTTCCGAAGGCCCAGCCGCCTTACCCGTCTTCATATCTTTGATTGCCTTACTTATGATACTACCCTCGACTAACACTGCTGGTCCCTCTATTGGGTCGATGTGGGGGAGACTGTCTTTCTCCCATTTATTCTCCTCATTTAGTAGCCTTTCATAGTGACACTTCCAAGCTACCTTCTTATCAGCATTGGTGATGGCAAGTACGCCGTCATCATTAAGTACACACTTCTCCCCAACAATATCACTGTTTTCCTTGACACATTGCCTAGCAATCCTGAACACCTCACGTTTTTGGTCCTCACGTTGTAGAACGTGCTTGAACTTTCTTTCCTCTGCTTCCCTTCTTGCGAAGTACACTTGTCTCCTAGTTTCCCTCCTGGCCACTTGACAGTCTTCTCTGCTTCCCCCATCCCGCCATACTTTCCAAGCCTGCTTTTTGGCCTTAATTGACCCCTCCACCTTACTGTTCCACCACCATGTTACTCTCCTCCTGCCTACAGGCCTGCTTCAGCCACAAACTTCGTCTGCCGCCGTCAGCAGGTTTGCTTTCAGGAATTCCCACTGTTCCTCTACCTTGTACGACTCTAATTGCTCTTCCTTACTGTCGAAAGCATCAACTAATATGCTTTGAAATTTATTTTTGGCTGTGGGGTCCTTTAGCTTCCATATTTTTCTCCTGAGGATAGTCCTCTTCTGTTGTCTAGTACGTCTCGTCCTGACTATTAGGTCGCTAATTATCAGTCTATGGGAGGTGCATTCTTCATGGGGGAGGGATTTAGTGTTTACAACAGTCACTCTGTTACGTCTTCTGGTAAGGATATAATCTTCCTGGCTGGTATGTTCCCCTGATCTGTAGGTGATCAAGTGATTGTCTCGTTTTTTGAAGTTAGTGTTGCAGATAGTTAGGTTATTTGCGTCACAGAATTCCAGGATTCTGGAGCCTTCCTCATTTCTAGTACCAAACCCATAACCTCCATAGATTTCGTCGTAGCCGTCACAATGTTGTCCAACGTGACCGTTTAGGTCGCCTGCAATAATTATATAGTCACTGTCGGTTATTTGGGAGGTAGTGAGCATCAGTGTCTCATAGAATCTGTCTTTTATAGTGCTGGGCAGTCCGGATTGGGGTGCGTACGCAGATATTACTGTCACCGTAGTTCTATTGAGGACAAGTCTTATTTTAATTATTCTGTCGTTCACTCTATTTACGTCTATTATCTTATCTGCCCACTTTTCTGCTACCATGAATCCTACTCCACCCAGCTCATTGTCATTTCCCACCCAGAAAAGCTTATAGCATCGTTTTCTACCCACAATGAATCTAGCAGATCCACTCCTCCACCTGGTCTCTTGAATACAACAAACATCGACCTCCTTACGTTCAAACATTTCTACAACCTCGTTAGAGCGACCCTTTAAGGTGCCTACATTCAAGGTACCAACTCTGAAGTTTTGGATTGCGTTTGGAGGGTGGGAGCGGTGGGGAGCGGGGGGAGATGGGCTTATGTTAGCCATCCGCGGCCGAAACAAAGAGGAATGCTCGCATTCTCGTCCACGAGGTGTGTTTGTCTTTATCTTTGGCATTGTCGCTGAGCGTCCAGATTTTTCTCTCTTCAACTCTCCGGAACTCCGTAGTCCTTCCATCCTACATATCGAAGGCGACCAGGTAAGCGATAGTATAGGCCTCTGGCTTATGATTGGTCCACGTAATAATAATGGTGGTGCGTGGGGGCGGGAGGGAGGGGTGTTGAGTTGTTGGACTATGAAATTAAGCGGATGTTAGAAAAGCTAGAAAAATGTGTACATTACATTATACCATGAAGGAAAAACAGCCACAAATTTGGCGAAAGTGAATTACTTGTGGGGGTTATCTTATATATATATAGATAGAGGGGGAGAGAGGGGGGGGTTGACCGCATGCTGTAGAGTGTGGTGGAGGGGGAGTAGATATTAAGGAGCGGGAATTAAGAGTTTGAAATAATAACAAATATATTTAAAATATTATATGAGAGAAGAATAGGTTTAAGTGAGATCCTCGTATTTAACAAGCGATAACAAAAATACAAGATTTGTTTTGGAAAATACGAGAGAGAATACATAGAATACAGGAGGAAATAGGATGGAATGGCTATTGGAATGAGGATAGAAAATGCTATAGGATTTGGAAGGACTATGAAATTAAGCGGATGTTAGAAAAGCTAGAAAAATGTGTACATTACAT
The DNA here is from genome assembly GCA_964016885.1 of Eledone cirrhosa. Classification (NCBI taxonomy): domain Eukaryota; kingdom Metazoa; phylum Mollusca; class Cephalopoda; order Octopoda; family Eledonidae; genus Eledone; species Eledone cirrhosa. Next base: position 408,277,443 of record OZ024740.1, on the reverse strand, counting down.
TATACCATGAAGGAAAAACGGCCACAAATTTGGCGAAAGTGAATTACTTGTGGGGGTTATCTTATATATATATAGATAGAGAGAGAGAGGGGGGGGGGGGTTGACCGCATGTTGTAGAGTGTGGTGGAGGGGGAGAAGATATTAAGCAGCGGGAATTAAGAGTTTGAAATAATAACAAATATATTTAAAATATTATATGAGAAGAATAGGTTTAAGTGAGATCCTCGTATTTAACAAGCGATAACAAAATATATATATATATATATATATATATATATATATATATATATATATATATATATATATACCTAAATGCAAAGTATGGGTGCATAAAAGATGTAGTGGGATTACAGGTAAGCTAACTAAGAACATAGATTTTACATGTCGCCGGTGCTCTGGTGCAATAAGTAGCAGCAAGTGCCCACAAAATACTAGCTCTTTCAATTGCGCAGAGGGTTCTATAGAAATAGTGGACAGTTTCCGTTACCTGGGTGATAAAATCAGCAGTGGGGGAGGGTGCTCTGAAAGTACAGTAGCTAGAGTCAGAACTGGTTGGAAAAAGTTCAGAGAGCTTATACCACTATTAGCTGCTAAAGGGTTCTCCCTAAAAATGAAAGGCAGGTTGTACGATGCCTGCATATGAACAGCAATGTTGCATGGCAGTGAGACCTGGGCATTGTGTGCAGAGGATATACGCAGACTAGAGAGGAACGAAGCTTGAATGCTCCGCTGGATGTGTAACAGTAATATACGTGAACGGCAAAGCATAAACGAACTAAGGAAAAAATTAGAAATAAGAGGGATCAGATGTTGTTTACTCGAGAGAAGGCTACGTTGGTATGGACACGTGATGCGCATAAAAGTCGATAGCTGTATAACAAAGTGCAGGGCAATAAAGATAGACGGTAGCCACGGAATAGGCAGACCTAGAAAAACCTGGGACGAGCTGATAAATTCCGACCTCACACACTTACACCTCTCCAAGACAATGTCACTGGACCGAGACCTTTGGCGGTACTCAGTAACAGAGAAGACTCGCCTTACCTAAATACATAGTAAAACCTACTACAGCCAGTAGGCATCTCTAACAAAATACCCCCAGGTGATGTGTTGTTTCCTTGAGCAAGACACTTTATTTCACATTGCTCCAGTTTACTCAGCTGTAGAAATGAGATGATAGGACTGGGGTCCCTATCATTCCACTGCAAAGTGGTCATGGAGGTGCCACGGCAAAAAAGCACCCAGCACTCACTGTAAATGAGGTTGGTGTTAGGAAGGGCATCCAGCTGTAGAAATCAAGCCAGAATCAGTTCCCATCCCACCCTTGCAAGCAGGGAAAAGTGGACGTATGATGATGATGATGATGATGATGATGATGATATATATATATATATATATATATATATATATATATATATATATATATATATATACATGTGGTCAGGAGGACCTTTCCTTCATGTCAAGGCAGCCTCCCTAGTGTTTGGTGATTTACATGATATATATATATGGGACCGTGAAGAAATTATTTTACCTAGGATTTTCAGTGTCATTTTCAATTAATCCGACTTCTGCCATACTTGCAATCGCCATCTTTTCTGAAAACGGATTGGGGATTGAGAGGGGGAACTCTTGGATTTCCCCAAGGTCAGAGAAAAAATTTCTTCAGTTCGAATAACAGAAGCAGGAAGGAAGGGGGAAACTCAGAGTTACAGATAAGGATATCACAGCTGTTTAGATTAATAGAAAAGCAATCCCTTTATACTGAAGGATGTTTTGATCCTTCATAATTTTGTACTGTTGTGGAAAGCGTTGTAAGCTTAATTAATTAAGTGTTCCCCAATTTACAAATCCACCATTCCAATGAAGAGTGACTGTGAAAAAGAGCAATCATGTTTTCCATGGTTGGATGTCCTTTCTAACACCAACAACTTTACAGTATATACTGAGGGCATTTTATTGTGACTCTGGCAATACCACCTTACAAGGTAAATTAGGTGCTTTTCATCATTGCACCAGCAACACCACCTTATATGTATATTATGTCATCATCATCAGTGTTTAACATCCACTTTTCCACGCTGGCATGGGTTAGACGAGTTATCCTGTTGTGAGCAATGCCAGGTTAGGTGACCATGGCTTGCTCGTACAGAACTAATTTTGGCTTGGTTTCTATAACTGGATGCACTTCCTAGGGCCAACCTAATTTACATTGAGTAGGGGGGGGGGGGCATTTTGTTGTGATGCCTACACAACCATTTTACTGTGTGGACAGGGCACTTTTTTGCTGTGCTGCCATCACGACCACTTTACAATGTGGGCTGGAGGTTTCACTGGATGTATACTCCAGCTTGACCTCATGGGGGATGTACAGTAGTGGGTGGGGTTGTACATGCTATATATATATGCTTCAGTTACGGCTTGTGTCCATGGGAATTTGGGTCTTCTGTATTACTGCATAATGCCAGAGATCTCAGTCCAGTGTCATCGGCTTTGTCAGGCGCAATTTTGTGAAGTCAGCTTTTATCATCTTGTTCCAAGTCTTCCTGGGTCTCCCTACTCTAAGGCTTCCATCAACTCTGAATGCTCTGCACCTTTGTGTATATATATATTAATTTCAGAGGATATAGTAAGTAGATGTTTAGCAAATATACTTGACTATGTCTAGAATATTATTTATTCTATTAAATCCATGGTATTTGAATAATGTTTAGGTAGACTATATCAACACGTTATACTAATACATTCAATATAATGAATCATCTTATCTCATCTTACCTCCTCATGGTTTGAACTAAATGAATTATATTTCATAATAATGTATCAATTTTCTTAAATACATCACACACTTATATATCTTGGCCATGTATAAAATATCCCTTGAATAAGTGTAAATGCTTAACATATATTAATTCAAATATGTGTACTTAGCAATAATATTTACATAATAGTTTACTTTGTAAATTTAACACAAATCCAACTCATTAAATTACCCCACTTTAATCTCTGAAATAATATTCTCAAACACGTAAATATTTGTATATAACAATACTAATGTACTCTTCTCACATATGATTAACTATTAACAATTATTTAATAATTAATATAGTAGATAAAACATCTCTGTAACAACTGAAACATTAAAATATATATACATTCACTGTGAATAATTTCACGATTTATAATATATCATTAGGTCTGCAATAAATATCTTTTAACCGTTAAAACTGTTGGATTGCCAGGGCTAACTATGAATATTGCTTGGTTAAAACTCTGTATATTCAAATTCATTTTAGGAAAACTTTTGATACAAATGACACTATTCTTTAAACTATAAATTCCAATTCATTCTAGGAAACTTTCAACACAACTGATACTATATTTTTTGGGCTACAATATTTTTTTAACTACATTTGTAACTATAATTTTTGGTCTTGATATTCTGATAAGTGATATATATTATGTTCTTTTTTACTGAGTGATTTGTATTGGTATTTTAATTAAACTCTAACCCATGCTAGCGTGGAAGAACAGACGTAAAACGGTGATGATGATGATGAGGATGATGAAACCCATAGTCTATGCTCACCAATGGCAAATTGTTAAATGAAATGATTTACTATATGAGGTATATCACAATGGGAAGGAACAATTGTCAGTAATTGAATGCTTTGAACTTTTAAATTTTTGGTTTGTAAGCAAATTGTAACTATATAATCCTATCACTATATATCCTATCTCCATAATCCTATCACTGCATTGAGCTAAAATACACCTAGCAAATGAGTAAAATTTACTCTCATTAATATTAGTTATATATATACATGTGTGTATATATATACATATATATATATATATCATATCATCATCATCACCGTTTTACGTCCGTTCTTCCACGCTGGCATGGTTTAGACGGGTTGTCCTGTTGTGGGCAGTGTCAGTCAGCTGACCATGTCTTGCTCACACTGGAACTGATTCTGGTATGATTTCTACAGCTGGATGCCCTTCCTAACACCAACCTCATTTACAGTGAGTGCTGGATGCCTTTTTTCCGTGGCGCCTGAACATCCACTTTACAGTGTGGGCTGTGTGCTTTTTTGCCGTGGCACCTCCATGACCACCTTGCTGTGGGTAGGGGGGGGGGGGGATATTGTCTATATGCTTCAGATTTGGCTTGTACCCATGGGAAGTCGGGTCTTCTGTATTACTGCGTGACGCCAGGGGTCACAGTCGTGTGTCATCGCCCTTGAGAGGTGCAATTGGGTAAAGTCAGCTTTTATCATCTCATCCCAGGTCTTCTTGGGTCTCCCCACTCCACGGCTTCCATCGACTTAAAATATGGAAGGCTTCACGAATTTGCACATCATCCTTGCACAGGGGCCATGCTAATCTTCTCTGTATCGTTCCAATTTTAGTATATGTACTGCCGAATAATAATTGTTTCTATTTTAGGCACAAGGCCAGCAATTACCCAGTACATTACTGGTACTTTATTTTATCGACCCCGTAAGGATGAAAGGCAAAGTTAACCTCGGTGGGATTTGAACTCAGATCATAAAGGGAAGTAACTCTATGCTTCAAAGCATGGTGTCCGACTCTCTACCGATACTGCCCTTATCCTACTGCCGAATAATAATAATAATAAATTACTTTCACCCCATAAATGTAACAAATATTTGATAAAGCTAAAATTCAATAGAAACAAATATGAGTATATTACTACCACATTTAGTTAACCATTTAGTTAACCTTGGTAATGGTGCATGTGTCAAAGATTGCAAAGAGTGTTTATAATTTATCAAAAGTTTTATGATGTTTATGAAAAAATAAATCCAATGATATTCTAAATTATTGAAAATATATTACAAAAACATTAAAAACTCCTAATTCTTCATAAAATATGTGAATACCATTGAGACACATTACAATGTAAAGGTTACTATATATAAGCATCATAAAATGAATATTGCTGTACACAGATAAAACTAACTAATAATTCAAAATATATATTTCTAAATGTTATCGGAACCTTCATAACATTTACCTATTATTTGAGAAACCCTGCAGTAAAATATCACGAGATTAAATAACAAATTAAATAACAGAGTTAGATTAAATAACAGAGCCGTAGCTGACCAGTACTTTGTTTGAGTTACGACATTTGATCTGGATGTGTGTGTGCTAGAGAGAGGGAAAGAGAGAGGTAGGAGGTAAAACGAGGCGGGGAAAGATAGAATAGATTAACAGATGTCATATAGTGTAAAAATAGCTGAACATTTTCAAAAACAAATACCAGGGATTGTCTGGCCGCTTCCTCTTCGCACTGGTTGGCATTGAGACCTCTGGCGTACTTGGACCCTGTACTGCTGAGCTCTCTGCAAGATCGGAATGTTGGTAGCATATCTGAGGAAGAAGCCTCACAAGGTGGACTGGCTGTTGCAGCAGTTGTCACTGGCTATTGTCCGCAAGGCATAGCCCGTTACCACCACGCCCTAGGCCCAGAGCCCAATCCCCCTCCCCTCCCCATTCTTCTGGGACACTAGATCCCTTGTCATTCCCTTCCTCTTCCATTTTAAAAAATATTTTCTTATTTCATATTCAATTCTTCTCAATCTATTTTTTTTTCTTTTCAATCAAATTGTATTTTCATGACATATTTTTACATAGACTAATGAGTTAACAAGGAAAAGAAAATTAAACATATATTTCAGATCTCAAGAATTTTAGATGTTAACAGAAATAGAAGAAATGAGGAGTGGCAGATTTGCAAACCAATTTAAGCAGAACATCAATACTTAACAGGAAATTGACAATAAATTGGTTTACATAATATAACTTCTTTTAGAAATTATTTCAAGTCTTGTAGATAAAAACTGTTTCCAGACATTTCCTAATTGTTTTTTTTACATCTATTAGAATCACCATCATAATAACAAATAATAGCAAACTTTGGTGACTACCTTTAAATAGGCAAAGAATTGATTCCTTTCACATTTGAACATTCGTTAGACTTACAGATCTTCAGATTACTGCCTTCCAAATAAACTATATTTAGAGGAACAAGTGTCAGAAACAGACAGTAGAGAAAACTAGTGAAAGTCTGTGTCAGCAATTAGTGAATAAAAACAGTTCAAAATAGAATTTTGTCCCGAGGAAGAAGAAAAGTCTAACATTTTTAAGCTGAACCCACCAGCTTCCCTTATTAATCTGACTATTGATTGAGAAAACATCAAAAACTAACAAAAGTGAGATGAAAATATAGCAACTCATGTAAACAGTAAACATTAGAATTACTAAATTATTTAATCTATTCACTTTACTAATATTCAAACAGATTAGTTTAGATAGTCATCACCTCTCATTCACATCTTTTTCACATTCTTACTGGAATTTATCTCTGTTTCTGATCTGAATTTAGTCAAAGACTAGAAAGAATTAATAGAATTCATTTATCAAATATGTGAAACCAATGAATACAAATATCCAGTCTTCCATGATGCAACAGTGCTTACAATCATGATATTCAGGCCCATTGTCAAAGACATTTTAGGGACCACATTGTCCAACATGTCTTTCTTGTTTAAGCAGTAAGCTGTGATTTGAGAAGGATTTGGCTATTATTAATTAAAAGTCCAGTGACAAGTTACTTCAAATACTTTTTGTTGTTGATATTTAGCACCAGGTCAACCTTTATCGAGCAGACCTATAATCAAAGGTGTTCCAGCTGTGACAATCTCATCATTTAGGCATAGTGTATCAAGAATCACATTATACACTGTATCTTTCCTTATCTAAGATGATAGAGTGTGATGTAAAGGAGATTTGGCTACCATTCTAACTTGCATCTTCTGCATTAAAGCTGATGTGATAACCACTACTATATGGAACCAACTAAGTGTTTTTACATAATAGTTTCTGGTGAGTTAGGAACACACAATCTTCTGTAAAAATGAAAAGACAACTCTAAACTAAAGGTGTGATTATAATGTCAAATAGTCTAAATCAGTTCCACTTAAATGGATCTCAAGTAGGTAGGCAATTAATTTATTGTTTGGTGACTGTTAACAGATCTTTGATTCTAGAATCATATTGTACATAATTCAATGTATGGCTGTGAATAGGAAGCAATATTGTTGATAGAAATGTTGCATCTAATTTGTTATCTTCACTATTCTTGTATGACTGAAATCTCTAGTGATGACCATCGTAAGGTCAAGTGAATGCCCCTTAGTCATTAGTGTTAGAAAGGGCACCAACCATAGAAAGTATGTCAAAGGGTTAAGAGGACTCTTCAGCTGTGTCAAGGATATAACTTCTCTAGTACTTATGCCATGGTAAACCGCACCCAGTACACTTTGTAAAATGGTTAGTGATATTAATGATTTCTAGTATAGGCACAAGGTACTTTATTTTATCGACCCCGTAAGGATGAAAGGCAAAGTTAACCTCGTTGGGATTTGAACTCAGACCGTAAAGCATTGTATCCGACGCTCTACCGATACTGCCAATCCACTGCCTTTAGTGATATTAATGGTATCCAGTCATAGAAATCATACTGAAATTGGTACATAAACAAATGAGATGTGGGCCTTATTGACATCTTGTACTTATTAATTATATTTACTGTTTAACTGCTAACTTATTAAACACACACACACACACACACACACATATATACACACATATATACAATGGGCTTCTGCAGTTTTTGTCAACCAAATTCCCAATAAATCAAACCTTCTTCAAAACACATCATGTCATCTTAAGAACACTTTGATCATATGTTTTCTCAGTCTAGGCTACCTTATGGCTAAATGCTAATATTCAAAAATGAATTCATGTTTCGTAAAAAACACAAAAAGAAAGATGTAAAGTAGATATGTCTCTTCAATAATGCTGTAGATATAATATACATAATGGTAAACAAAGAAAATGTCCGTAATGATAGTTGATATAAATAATTGTTGAGAACAAAAGTGAATAGAGTCACCTGCAAAAAAGGGGTGCTTCTGTATACATTTTCCATTTCTAAGACTACTTTACCTGATTTTCTCAACTATTATTGATAGTGGTTGACTATTATTGTGGTCATTTGCATTTGGATGTACACATTTCAAAATATATAATTGTGTTTAGAAGCAACATTTGGATTACTTCCCAGTCTGTAAATCACTGGTGCAGCCATATTTACTATTGATGTTATGTGATGGGTTCTGCAACAGTGTCAGAGATGAACATTCAGTTGTTTGATCCACTAGAATACCTACACTTTAGATTAACTTGTAAGTCTCTGAACATTCTTCAAACATGTGTACCCATGACATAATTCAGAGGCGGCAGAATCTGCATAACACAATATGTGAGACAACTCAACCTTAGACTTACAGGTACAGTCCACCTGGCAGGTTTCTACAGTTTCCATATATACCTAATTTTATTAATAGCCAACTTGAAAAGACACTTTTCCCAGGATGCCATAAGTCGTGACTAAACCTGAGATTTTATTCTACTATAGCCAACGTTTCTGACACAGATGAATGACAAAAGCAACAGTTGTACACAATAACACATGTCTATTCCTGATTATTTATTAAGGTTTTCAACATATATAATAGCATTTAGAGAAAAGCAGAATTCGAGTGTAAGAAATATTTCATAAAAATTTCATAACATTTCTATTTTTTTCTGATATCAAAATATGATTTATTTTGTTTTCATTAATGAGTGTGAATGGGAACGACAATCCCCATTGCTTTTAAGGAAATATTAAACTGGATGACATTAGCATAGGTAATGTTTAGATTGAATTGCTTCCAGCTGGAATAATAATATGGTAGCCCCAAAAGAGCAACCATTTTGAGGATGAAAAACTGTGGTGTAAGGAGAGATTATTTATAATAGGTTTAGTCAGAGGAGTTGAAGAACAAGATATAGTTAACAACTCAAGAGGAGCAGAGGCCATGGAAGAAGAAATAAGAGATACAATGGGAGAACACAAGTGAATGGAAGGCCAGAGATAGTACAGAGTTTGTTTTAGTATATAGCTAACCTATTTTCCAAATATGTACAAACAACATGGACACAATAGCATGTAAGAAGTTCATTATGCAATCATGTGGTTCGGGGTTCCATCTCAATGCCCTACACTTTGGTCAAATGGCATTTAATATAGCCTCACATTGACCAATGTATTATGAGTGAAATTTGGAAAACAGAAACTGGCTTGGAAAAGGGGAAGTGGTTTCAGTCATAAGGAACCTCATACTTATTTTTTCAGTCGGGTACTTATCTCTTTGATCCCTTTTTTGTCAAATTGCAAAGTTATGGGAAATAAACACAGACAGAGGGGAAGACACACACTTACATTTACATACACACACACACATGTTTATGTGAGTGAGGGGGAGTCTAATGAGGAAAAACAATGAAGGATAATACAGTACAATTGTGATATGGCAGGTTTCTGAAGTTTTTATCTGTCAAATTCCATTCTCAAGACATTGGTTAACTCACTTGCTTAAGGTGGCATGCAATGGGACTGAACCTAGAATCAGGTGGTTGAGAGGTGAACACCTTAACCACACAAACATGCATATATATATATATATATATATATATCATCATCATTATTATCGTTTAACGTCCATCTTCCATGCTTGCATGGGTTTGGATGGGAGTTTTCCCACTTGAGGCAAGATTTGTTGTCCTGCTCGTATAGGACTGTCTGGTGGGTTTTCTATGGCTGGATGCCCTTCCTAACACCAACCACGTTTACAGTGTGGACTGGGAGGTTTTTACCGTGTTACCTACACGGCCACATAACACCGTGGACTGTGTGTTTTTTTGTCGTGACACCTACACAACCTCATTTGTTTCAGACTGGATGTTGTGGTACCAACATAACTTCACATTTAAGGGGGTGGTGTTGATGGGGTGGGGGTATTGGGACAGGGGTGTATTTTGTTAGAGGTGCCTACTGACTAGGTTTCGCTTTTTACTTAGGCAAGGCGGGCCTTCTGTATAACTGTGTAGCGCCAAAGATCTCGGTCCAGTGACAAGTCTTGGAGAGGTGTAAGTGTGTGAGGTCGGAATTTATCAAGTCGTCCCAGCTTTTTCTGAGTCTGCCTACTCCATGGCTACCATCTATTTTTATCGCCCTGCACTTTTTTATACAGCTGTCGTCTTTCATGCACATCACGTGACCATACCAACGTAGTCTTCTCTCGAGTAAACAACATCTGATCCCTCTTATTCCTAATTTCTCCCTTAGTTCGTTTATGCTTTGCCGTTCACGTATATTACTATTATACATCCAGCGGAGCATGCAAGCTTCGTTTCTCTCCAGTCTGCGTATATCCTCTGCACACAATGCCCAGGTCTCACTGCCATGTAACATTACTGTACGTTTGCAGGCATCGTACAGCCTGTCTTTCATTTTTAGAGAGAACCCTTTAGCGGCCAATAGTGGTATAAGCTCTTTGAACTTTTTCCATCCCGTTCTGACTCTAGCTACTGTATTTTCAGAGCACCCTCCACCACTGCTGATTTTGTCACCCAAGTAACAAAAGGTGTCCACTATTTCTATAGAACCATCTGTGCAATGGAATGAGCTAGTATGCTGTGGGCATTTGCTGCTACTTATTGTACCAGCGCACCTGAGCACCGGCCACATAAAATCTATATTCTTAGTTAGCTTACCTGTGATCCCACTACATCTTTTATGCACCCATACTTTGCATTTAGGACTGAAAATGGAGTTTCTGCCTACTCCTTTTTTACACACTGAGCATGGCCATTTCCCGGATGGGACCGGTGCCCTATTTTCCTTCCTACAAACTAGAACTTTAGTCTTAGACAGGTTAATTTTAAGGCCTTTTGATTCTAGGCCATGCTTCCATGTTTGGAATTTCTTCTCTAGTTCAGCCATTGATTCAGCTATGAGCGTTAGATCATCTGCATATAGGAGTTCCCATGGTCTTGAACTCCTCTGTTATAGCCTGAAGGGCAATAATAAATAGTAGGGGGCTAAGAACGGAGCCCTGATGAACACCAACTTTTACGCTAAACTCTTCACTATATTCGTTGTTAATTCTAACCGTGCTGACTGTTTCTTTATACATGGCTTGTATAGATCTCACAAGCCATTCGTCAACACCTAGTTTTCTAAGAGCCCACCAGATAATGGAAAGGAGGACTCTGTCAAAGGCTTTCTCCAAGTCGACAAAAGCTAAGTATAGGGTTTACTTTTAGCTAGGTATTTCTCCTGTAGTTGTCGTACAATGAAAGGAGTGTCTGTGGTACTTTTACCTGACACAAACCCGAACTGCATTTCATCTAGATCAATTCACTCTCTGATTAGTTGCGCTATTACTTTTTCTGTGACCTTCATGACCTGGTCGATTAATTTAATGCCTCTATAGTTACCCCTATCTAGGGCATCTCCTGTACCCTTGTAGCAGTTAATGATGATGCTGCTACGCCAGTCCTTCGGAACAACCCCATTCTGTATGACTTGGTTTACTATCTGGGTGACCATAGTGTGTCCCACCGTTCCAGAAGCTTTCAGCATTTCAGCAACTATTTCCGAAGGCCCAGCCGCCTTACCCATCTTCATATCTTTGATTGCCTTACTTATTATACTACCTTCAACTAACACTGCTGGTCCCTCTATTGGATCGATGTGGGGGAGACTGTCTTTCTCCCATTTATTCTCCTCATTTAGTAGCCTTTCGTAGTGACACTTCCAAGCTACCTTCTTATCAGCGTCAGTGATGGCAAGTACACCATCATCATTAAGGACACACTTCTCCCCGACAATATCACGGTTTTCCTTGACACATTGCCTAGCAATCCTGAACACCTCACGTTTTTGGTCCTCGCATTGTAGAACATGCTTGAACTTTCTTCCCTCTGCTTCCCTTCTTGCAAAGTACACTTGTCTCCTAGCTTCCCTCCTGGCCACTTAATAGTCTTCTCCACCTCCCCCATCCCGCCATACTTTCCAAGCATGCTTTTTGGCCTTAATTAACTCCTCCACCTTACTGTTTCACCACCACGTTACTCTCCTCCTGCCTATAGGCCTGCTCCAGCCACAGACTTCATCTGCCACCATCAGCAAGTTTGCTTTCAGGGTTCCCACTGTTCCTCTATATTGTACAACTCTAATTGCTCTTCCTTACTTTCGAAAGCATCAAATAATATTCTTTTAAATTTATTACTGGCTGTGGGGTCCTTTAGCTTCCATATTTTTCTCCTGAGGATAGTCCTCTTCTGTTGTCGAGTACGTCTCATCCTGACTATGAGGTCGCTAATTATGAGTCTATGTTGAGAGGTGCATTCTACATGGGGGAGGGATTTAGTGTTTACAACAGACACTCTGTCACGTCTTCTGGTAAGGATATAATCTACCTGGCTGGTGTGTTCCCCTGATCTGTAAGTAATCAAGTGATTGTCTCGTTTTTTGAAGTTAGTGTTACAGATAGTTAGGTTATTTGCGTCACAGAATTCCAGGATTCTGGAGCCTTCCTCATTTCTAGTACCAAACCCATAGCCTTCATGGATTCCGTCATAGCCGTCACAATGTTGTCCAACGTGACCATTTAGGTCGCCAGCAATAATTATATATATATAACCAAGTCGTACAGAATGGGGTTGTTCCGAAGGACTGGCATAGCAGCATCATCGTTAACTGTTATAAGGGTAAAGGAGATGCCCTAGATAGGAGTAACTATAGAGGCATTAAATTAATCGTCAGGTCATGAAGGTCACGGAAAAAGTAATAGCGCAACTAATCAGAGAGAGAATTGATCTAGATGAAATGCAGTTCGGGTTTGTGTCAGGCAAAAGTACCACAGACGCTCTTTTCATTGTACGACAACTACAGGAGAAGTACCTAGCTAAAAGTAAACCCCTATACTTAGCTTTTGTCGACTTGGAGAAAGCCTTCGACAGAGTCCCCCGTTCCATTATCTGGTGGGCTCTTAGAAAACTAGGTGTTGACGAATGGCTTGTGAGAGCTATACAAGCCATGTATAAAGAAACAGTCAGCAAGGTTAGAATTAACAACGAATATAGTGAAGAGTTTAGCGTAAAAGTTGGCGTCCATCAGAGCTCTGTTCTCAGCCCCCTACTAATTATTATTGCCCCCCAGGCTATAACAGTGGAGTTCAAGACCGGTTGCCCATGGGAACTCCTATACGCAGATGACCTGACACTCATAGCTGAATCAATGGCCGAGCTAGAGAAGAAATTCCAAACATGGAAGCACGGCCTAGAATCAAAAGACCTTAAAATTAACCTGGCTAAGACTAAAGTTCTAGTTTGTAAGAAAGAAAATAAGGCGGCGGTCCCTTCCGGGAAGTGGCCATGCTCAGTGTGTAGGAAAGGCGTAGGTAGAAACTCCATTTTGTGTCCCAAATGCAAAGTATGGGTGCATAAAAGATGTAGTGGGATCACAGGTAAGCTACCTAAGAACATAGATTTTACATGTGGCCGGTGTTCTGGGGCAATAAGTAGCAGCAAGTGCCCACAAAATACTAGCTCTTTCAACTGCGCAGAGGGTTCTATAGAAATAGTGGACAGCTTCCGTTACCTGGGTGACAAAATCAGCAGTGGGGGAGGGTGCTCTGAAAGTACAGTAGCTAGAGTCAGAACTGGATGGAAAAAGTTCAGAGAGCTTATACCTCTACTAGCCGCTAAAGGGTTCTCCCTAAAAATGAAAGGCAGGTTGTACGATGCCTGCATACGAACAGCAATGTTGCATGGCAGTGAGACCTGGGCATTGTGTGCAGAGGATATACGCAGACTAGAGAGAAACGAAGCTTGCATGCTCCGCTGGATGTGTAATAGTAATATACGTGAACGGCAAAGCATAAACGAACTAAGGAAAAAATTAGAAATAAGAGGGATCAGATGTTGTTTACTCGAGAGAAGGCTACGTTGGTATGGTCACGTGATGCGCATGAAGGACGATAGCTGTATAACAAAGTGCAGGGCAATAAAGATAGACGGTAGCCACGGAATAGGCAGACCCAGAAAAACCTGGGACGAGCTGATAAATTCCGACCTCACACACTTACACCTCTCCAAGACAATGTCACTGGACCGAGACCTTTGGCGGTACTCAGTAATAGAGAAGACCCGCCTTACCTAAATACAAAGTAAAACCTACTACAGTCAGTAGGCATCTCTAACAAAATACACGCCCGTCCCACCACCCCCACCCCATCCACACCGCCCCTTTCAATGTAAAGTTATGTTGGTGCCACAACATCCAGGCCGAAACAAATGAGATCGTGTAGGTGTCACGTCAAAAAAACACACAGTTCGCGCTGTAATGTGGCCGTGTAGGCAACAAGGTAAAAACCTCCCAGCCCCACACTGTAAATGTGGTTGGTGTTAGGAAGGGCATCCAGCTGTAGAAAACCCGCCAGATAGTCCTATGCGAGCAAGATAAATCACTCTTGCCTCAAGTGGGAAAACCCCCGTCCAAACCCATGCAAACGTGGAACACGGACGTTAAACGTTGATGATGATGATGATGATGATATATACATATATACACATATATACATATATATATAGGAACAAGTATGACCCCGACGGCAGAGCTCAAGCCGTTTAGACGGCTATTTCTGGACTAAATAAGAGTTTTTAGCCTGGTAAATATATAGCCGAACTTCTCAGGGGGTAATTCCTTATATGGGATAGTAATTGTCAAAAGGATTGGTCAAAAATTTCTTGTAAAGACAGATGATTCTATCATGGTATTTGGTGGGAGGTAGGGGTGGCTGAACTTGCAGGTAGAACAAAGAGGGAGTGGGGGAAACCCAGTCAAGCGTTGAAAGTGAAATCTATACAGCAGATTCTAAGGATAGTGTATAGAAGGTCGAAAAAGGTGTACTGGAGAAGGGGAGGGGGGAGTTGAAGGAATAGGTAAATCGAAAGGGAGTAAAAAAAAAAACCATTATAAAAATAAGGAAATAAATATATTAAAAAAAAACAATTTCTGGTTACTACTCCATTTCCACAATCACCAAATCTCTCATTGGTATTGCTAAGCTATAGAAAAGTTTAATAGGTGGAGAAAAATACTAAATACGAGATTGTAGTGAAAGAATTTTATAAAGCCGGCTTTACAGGGGGTCTAACACCACTGCTATAGATAGTTAGTAATCAGCCAATGCTATCTTACAATGACAGGTTAATAAGTTGAGAACAAAAATACTAAAATACTACTACAAAAATACTAATACAAAATATTAATTCAAAATACTAATACAAAAATACTAATACAAAAGTACCACTAAGAAATTTAGAAACCACAGAAATGGAGCAGCAACCAGAAAGAAAACAATTTAGTGGGGTCTAACACATCTGCTATAAAAAGCGTAATCGGCCAATTCTATCTTAAAATTAGGGGTGTGGGGGTACTGAGGCTACAGAGGACCGATGGGCTGCATCGAGGTAGGCAAAAAGATGAAAAAAAGACAAGGAAGGAGATCTGGGGTGGAGGGACTAGGAAGAGATGGGGGAAGAAGGAAATATAGAGGAAAAGATAAAAAAGTTACGTCTACCTTTGTAAGCAGGGGTTACCCCTTACAAAATCGGCAAGTGGGGGTGTATCAGCCCTTGTCTACCCCCCCCCCCCCCGGGTCATCATGGGGTTTGAGGGGGAGGTAAGTCCTACGCAATCTGTGTTTGCATGCGGTTACCAGTTCGTCTTTCTTGTTTAGGAGTTTGTTTCTTCGAAAACACCATTTGTAATGTTTCCTCCGAGCATAAGTTACATGGGCGGCATCCTCCCGTGTAAGAGTTAGCTCTGGACAGTAAGCTCCAAGTGAGATTGTAGGTTATATTATTATCTTTGAGGTCCCAGAAGTAGCCCGAAAGTGTAGTGGCATGACGCTGGGCCGGGTTTCGGAAGGTATGGCGGTGTAGGTAGAGTCGGGTCTTGAAGTCACAAACGGTTAATCCTATATAAGCTTTGTTGGAGGTGTCTGTCCTCACGTTGCACTGGTAGATCACATTACGATCTCGGCATCTGTTGTTGAAGGGGCAAATGGATCTATCAGGACAGTTACACCTCCTGGTAGGCTCTCCACTGCTGTCTAGGTTATTTCTTCCATAGGGGTTGAGTTTTTCGTTGTTAGGGGAGACAATGTTTTGTGCGAAGTTAGGTGTGGTGCTGTAGGAGAGTTTGATGGTGTTTTTGTTGATTATATTGTGGTAGCGGTATTGTAGTGGGAAGTGTTTTTCGAGGAGCCTAAAGAAGATTTTCCCGATAGGTGTTGTTACCTCAGTATTGTGGAGTGAATTGAACCACGTCACGTTACGTGAGCGGCGGTGTCGCCTGCTGGTTCCGCTAATGGAAGCTGGATAATAGGATATTTCCTCCCGGAAGCCATTCCGCTTGAGGGCCTGGTTGTAATAAGGCGCATGTTCGTCGAATATCTGCTCATTAGTGGACAAATGAGATATGCGGAGGGAGACGTTTTTAACCAGGTTATTGGTGATGTTTCTAGGATGGTTTGACCGGCAGTGGATGTAATGCAGATTGTCGTTAGGTTTCCTGTATGGGTAGTACAGATCATTATCGAGGTTAAGGGTAACGTCTAGGAAGTTTACTCGGGTTTGGGACGTTTGTAGGGTTATTTTAAATCCCCAGTCCTGGAAGAAGCTGATTAATTGTTTACGGACCTGGTCAAACCATCCTAGAAACATCACCAATAACCTGGTTAAAAACATCTCCCTCCGCATATCTCGTTTGTCCGCTAATGAGCAGATATTCGACGAACATGCGCCTACCCTGATGCAGCCCATCGGTCCTCTGAGCCTCAGTACCCCCACCCCCCTAATTTTAAGATAGAATTGGCCGATTACTCTTTTTATAGCAGATGTGTTAGACCCCAGTAAATTGTTTTCTTTCTGGTTGCTGCTCCATTTCTGTGGTTTCTAAATTTCTTAGTGATATTTTTGTATTAGTATTTTTGTATTAGTATTTTGTATTAGTATTTTGAATTAATATTTTGTATTAGTATTTTTGTAGTAGTATTTTAGTATTTTTGTTTATTTACCAGGCTAAAAATTCTTCTTTAGTCCAGAATCAGCCGTCTAAACGGCTTGAACTCTGCCGTCGGGGTCATACTTGTTCCTATTACCCACTCTACTACCGTAAGTATTGAGTACTTTGGTGCGTTATGGTCGATCTGGTTCCTTACGACATTTCCTTTGTTACATATATATATATAAATATATATATATATATATATATATATATACACACACATATATATATATGTAAAAGATTTTCATCGATTTCTATCAATTCTAATCAACTCAAGATGGCCCAAGTTAGTCTCCAACCTATTTGTATTTATCGTTGTTGTGGTATAAGTATGGCTCTGCCTTCGGTTTTCTTAGTGTCACACTTTATTAACTTTTGTGTTTACTCTGGACAATAATGATTTAACTTCTTGCTCCATTGAGTGCTTTGTGATTGCCTCAAACAACTCAATTAGTACCTGCTATATTGCAGCTACAACCTTGATTCATACCCAATATATATATATATATATATTTATTAAAATAACAGATTAAAGTTTAAACAAAGAATCGCTGCGTTCACCCTTAACGGGATCTTCTGAAACTAGCTGCATCAGTGGCCTAGTGGAAGGTATGAGAGATGGTCTTGGGTTCAATCTCAACCAGAAGCTACACTAAATTTTGTGAAGGAGCATGGGTGAGTGGTTAGAGAATTCATTCACAATTGGACCAGGCAATGTGTTATGTCCTTGAGCAAGACACTTCATTTTACGTTGCTCCTTCTGCCTGGACTTGCGACTGACAAATAGTATTAGCAACCGAAAAGACCAATGGAAACATTGTTTGCCCAGTCAGATTTGACGAGCTCCACCCCACTCGTTAATCAAATGAGGTCTGGGATTTTGTCGATCGACTGTTGATATATATATATATATATAGTTCTCCTGACTTTAGTAAATATGGTAGCATTAACCAACAACATAACAACCCACTTACATAATTGTGTTAACATCTGATGATGTCACAATTGCCCAACAACTCCACGCTGGTATCACAAACATACATATAATAAATATGATTACGTAACTTCTTTCTATCTTAAACCTGCCAAAGAGACTTCCGTATGAGTGAGATATGGTCTCCCGACCAATCCCGCATCAAATGGTACAAAACCGTCTAATGCAAGCTAGCGTGGAAGATGGACGTTAAACGATGACGATGATGATGATGATGATGATGATGATATATGTATATATCATCATATGTATATATTTTAGCTATATATATATATATATATAAGTAAAATATATACATATTGGAACGCAGGTAAACCGATCCATTGAATAAAAATAACTTTACCCAGTAATTGCAGCCAAATTGCAGACATTCCTTTGTTGTTCTCACCCTCAGAAATGCTGTGAACTTTTAACTGGCTTATTAGAAATCTATAACCAACGTGGCCATTGCTCATAAAATGACAAAATGCATGATATAAAAATGCTATAAAAACAACATAAATAGCATTTATATGGCAACAAATTTTTCAATTCCTAGGAAATTGTGAAGTGTTAAATCTGATTAAATAAAAAGAGTTTATTACACTTGCGATTGACTGTCATTAAAATATCCTCCCAACTACAGCGACAGCCATTAACTAACATGAGTAGGATGTTGCATTATATGATTTGTTGCAACTTTGCTGATTATTTTATATGGTTATTTCCATTGTCAAGCAGACATCAGTTCATATCATAATATATATTGTTTTTATTTTCATTTTTCCATGGCATTCTACATTCATAGGAAACTAAGGAGAACTTGTTTTGAGAGAGAAGAAATAGCATCTGTAAGTGATTTATCTTATCTCACTCAATATTTCATTCATGCATTAACTATGAAAGAGTGAGGGATCTTCTATGTGGCAGTTAAACCTACTAGAAATAGCAACCACATCTGTCTCAAATTCAATTCCCCAAATTACCCTCTGCACAAAAGGCTCAGTATGCCATAGCTGATTATGTGTAGGCATGGGGTTGCAGTATCTATAAACATTCCTGGATAGTGATGAGGTGTACTAACAGTTTTAGAAGTGTATTTTCCAACAGCTTGTGTTACACGAAGCTGTAGTCCATCAAATAAAGGCCAGGATCAGACACCTGACACTTAGAATGTTGACAGATACTTATATTTCTCTAACAATCAAGCAATATCGCCAGCAGTATGTTAACCTTGCAATTGTTATACTTTTCCTTGTAATGCCCTTCCATCTGTTCCCCTTGTATCAATACCAGCAGGGCAGTAGAGAGACAGAATTGTTAGAGTGACAGACAAAATGCTTTGTGGGATTTGATCTGGTTCTTTACATTTTGAGTTCAAATCCAGTTGGGCTCAACTTTGCCTTTCATCCTTTAGGTGTTAACATACTAAGGTTGATTTAATTGACTTTCCCCTACTCCAAAATTGTTGGTCTTGTGCTTAAATCAAAAACCATTAATTTATTGTTGTTGTTGTTGTTGTTACTATTGCTTTTCATCCTTCTAGGGTTGAAAAATAAAGTACTAGTTGAATACTAGGGTCAATGCAATTCGCTGTTCCTTTCTTCCAAATTTAGGGGTTTTGTGTTTATGTAAGAAATCAATATTATTATAAACAATACACCAAGGGTGGTGGATTAGCAGTATTGGTAGAAGGTTGGACACCATGCTTTGTAGCATAGAGTTATGCCCCTTTATGATCTGAGTTCAAACCCGCCGAGGTTAACTTTGCCTTTCATCCTTATGGGGTTGATAAAATAAAGTACCAGTAATATACTGAGGTAATTGCTGGCATTGTGCCAAAAGTAGAAACAAATATTACTATAAACAATACTACATCACTAACGACTGAACCTTTTAATAGACTTGTGTCACATTCTTGGCAGCAGACTGGCAGGAATTGATAGAGTGCCAGATTTAATACTGTTTAATTATTCATTTACAATTGGAGTTCAAATATTATTAGAATCTACTTTACTTTTTATCCCTCCATGGTGGATAATGTATAACCAGTCAAATACAGCAGACAATGAAATTGTGGCTCTGTACAAAAAATTGCTGCTCATTGATGTCAAACATATAAATCATCATTATCATTATTATATTGAGGGCGGTGGATTGGCAGTATCGGTAGAGGGTCGGACGCCATGCTTTGCAGCACAGTTACGTCCCTTTACGGACTGAGTTCAAATCCCACCAAGGTTAACTTTGCCTGTCATCCTTACGGGGTCGATAAAATAAAGCACCAGTAATACACTGGGATAATTGCTGGCCTTGTGCCAAAAGTAGAAACAATTATCATTATTATATTGACAGTATTGGCAGAGTGTTGGGCAACATGCTTTGCAGCATAAAGTTGCAGCTCTTTACATTCTGATTTCAAATTCTGCCGAGGTTAGCTTTGTCTTTCATCCTTACAGGGTCGATAAAATAAAGCACCAGTAATGCAATGGGGTCAATTTGGTCAACTTTTCCCCTACCCTTGAAATTGCTGGCCTTGTTCCAAATATAGAAACAATTTTTATAAGTACTGTTACATTTCAGATTTATTAATTGGATCTACACTATTAGCAAATCTATATCATCATTTCCCTTTGGGTTTACACTAAACCCAATCCAATCTTTGCTATAAATACTGATTTTTTCTGCCAGAATATGAAGAGGTTGCATATGAAAGGTGCTATTTGATTCAACTAATATTCAACAAATATTGGTAGACCTTAAGTTCAAAATAGACATTACTATAAATCAGCAAAGAAATTGTTCATAAGCTTAGCATAGCAGGATAAGTTATATATATATATATATATATATATATATATATATATATATATATATACATCCCCCCCCCCCCCGCCCTCGTCCCACTGCAAAGTGGTCATGGAGGTGCTACAGCAAACAAGCACCCAGCCCACACTGTAAAGTGGATGTGTAGGCGCCACAGAAAAAAGGCACCCACCACTCACTGTAAATGAGGTTGGTGTTAGGAAGGGCATCCAACTGTAGAAATCATGCCAGAATCAGTTCCAGTATGAGCAAGACAAGGTCAGCCGACCAGACACTGCCCACAACAGGACAACCCATCTAACCCATGCTAGCGTGGAAGAATGGACATAAAATGGTGATGATGATGATGATGATATATATATATATATATATATATAAATATATTGACAACATAACTAGAAATATTACTTATTTCCAGCATAGCAGATACCCTTTCTCAATTCAATGCTTGTAATGAGAAATAATCCTAAGAATCAAACCATGTAAAATTATGTAAAATTGTGTCAGACCAGACATTATAAACATGAATTAGAGATAGAAAAAAGCAACAGGCCCAGTAATAAAACTCAAATTTTGTATCTAATGCTGGTGAAGTGACCATGTTTCCAATTACACAACCAAGCATTATTAATGATTAATATAATTTTCCACCGAAAATCTTCAAAGGTAATTAATTCCTAGATTAATATATTTAAACTGTCTATTGGAAAGAAAGGAATGAACACATGCAGAGAAGAGAGGACTCTCTTTAGCCTTGCTAGAAAAAGGAGCCATATTTCCTCAAATCAAAGTCTAACATTTTAGGAGGATATATGGGACAATGTAGTCCATAATACACAAAATACAGGATGGTTGTGGTCAGAATGCCTTTTACCATTGGTCTACTGGATTAGAGTTGGCTTGAGGTTAAAGAGCAGCAATGGCAACTAACAATTAGAACATTAGATTATGATGTAGAGTTCAACTCAACTTCTGAATGTGACCAGAAATGGAGATCCTAAGAGTCTCATGTAAAAATGAATAGGAGCTGATAACCAATTGATGGCTGTTATAAACTTGTCATGAAAGTCAATAGTCTCCACTGAAGTTCACTCATTTCTTCTCCTCTACCCACATTGTTTTCACCATTTCCTCACTCCAGTCCTTCCTTGCAGAATGTTAACCCTCTAGAAATCACTTCTTGCACATGTTTTTTTCTGTAGAAGCCAGCTTACAGCTGTTTAAGAGGAAAACCAGCCATGTGGATCTCACTGGTCTTAGAAAGTCTGCACATTCTGTAAATGTTATGAATACAGCTCCTTCCTCAAGATCAAATCATTAAAAACTATTTTAAAAGTATAATAAATATTTATGCAGAACACAGCACATCACATAAAAGATTTAAGTTAAAATATTTGAATTAGAAACCTTTGCTGTGGAAAGAAGAAAATATAAACACAATTACCACTATTCCCTCTGTAAAGAGAAAAACATAAAAGGTTATTTTTATGTTTTTAATGTAATTTATTCAGTTTACCTATTAACAGACAGAACAACTAAATAAAGAAGTAGAAAGAAAGATGCATAAAAGGGGTGGTCTTTACTGGAGCAACTGCCTTTGCAGCTTGTTCCTCTTGCCTTGTTCAGTTGTTGTTTAGCTCTAGACAAGCCGTGTTTAAACAGACAATGAGAAACATTCCAGCTATGTCCATTCCATAATTTATTTTTTCTTTGTATATTATATATAGAACTAGATTATCCAATAAATCCTTTCATTTTAAAGAAGATAAGCTATTATTTGAAAGGGATTAGGCTGCTATGTATGATACATCAAGAAATATTGTAGAGGCTCCTTCATTGGTTATGACTCATTTTATCAGCTGTTTCTACAACTGGGAATCCTTTCAATTAAAATGATACAAGTTTCTAATTGTTGGAAAACTTTATCAAAGTAATAAAACTTATGTGACGTATCCAGAGAGATAGCAGAAATGCTGTTATTGGATTTAATCTCCAGATCATACAGTAAATAGCCAAAGAGTTGAACCACACAACTATAGTGTTATGTTGTTTAAGGTACATATTTATTTATAATCTATATATTAATTTGAACAATGTCAGTATTCCGTATGTCATAATTCTCGATTATCATTGGTTCATAGGTTTCAAACGACTCCGCCCACCTCAACGACGCCAAACTTAAATTAATATGCATTATGCCAATGAGGGAGGGAGAGGGGAGAGAGAGGCAAAGTGAACGCTGTGTTTGGATACACTACCATATGTATATGTGTCAGTGTAGAGACGGGTGTGTGTGTGGAAATAAGAGGGGAAGGAAAGCAATAACTATTAACATGTGTGCGTGTGTATGTATGTGTGCGTATGTTTATATGTGTGTGCATGCAGCGTTCCACAGAAAGTAAAATCTATCAACATGTGTGAGTGTTGTGCGTGTGTGTAAGTTTGCGTGCGTGTGCGCATTTCCATGCGTGTATGTGTGTGTACGTGCGGCATC
Source organism: Eledone cirrhosa (assembly GCA_964016885.1). Taxonomy (NCBI): domain Eukaryota; kingdom Metazoa; phylum Mollusca; class Cephalopoda; order Octopoda; family Eledonidae; genus Eledone; species Eledone cirrhosa. The sequence continues at coordinate 408,254,085 of OZ024740.1, read as the reverse complement.
CCACAATCGCCATGCAGTTTATGTCTGTGTGCCTGTCTGTCAGTCTAACATACTCAAAGTTGTGAAGAGAGTAAATAGGGACCTTTTTTTACATTGACGGACATCTTTTATATTAATTATCTATATCTATATCTACATATAATATAAAAGATTGGAACTTCCATCATCCTTTTGAGAAACGTGGAACAACCACGTCTATGCAATGATACACGTTTTACAGTCAGGCAGAAGATGAACCATCTCCTAGAGGTCACTATTCTAGGTGGCAGCACCTAGAATTGTTCATATACTTTGCACAAACGGTACAACGAAGAATCTGGTATATCTGAAAGATTTTTTTTTACTGTTTTTTGTATCACACAGACACCACGGACTCACCTCATACTGTAACCAGACAAACATCCAATACAGTCATTTTCTCTTTTACCTGTCTTCTCTTATCTCTTATCATCTGTTTACCCTGGCAAAGCTGGGTACGTCAGCTAGTTATACCTAATCCAAGCAATATTTAAATCAATGTGATTCATAAAAACATCAAAAAGTGAAGACCCATCACATATTCAATTAACATGTCATCTTTGATTAAGCAGATTGTTATCAAAGCCATTTTAACCATAAAAATCCCATCTTTTTAAGAGGATCTAGGAAAACATTATCCAATGTGTCCTTTTAAAAATAAATATCATTCTGTACTCTTTAATTTCAAGTATAGTGTATATAGGACTACATTATCCAATATGTACTTTCTTTTGTAAGATAGTAGAATATGATTTGTCTGCTACATCCAGTATGTCAAATAACCACATAGAGACTCCCTTGCTGGCTTGTTCACATAACATGTATTCTATACTGGCAAGAATTAAACAACAATATTCCTCAGATGACTGCATTCTTTTCTATATTCTTGTATTGGGTTCAGTCATTTGACTGTGGCCACACTGGAGCACTGCAATAAATATTCTTGATTTTTTTTTAGTATCACAAGATATTAACCCTTTGGCATTTATATTATTCTATATATACTATTATATTTTCATGGTAAAGGATTTATCTCACAAAATAACGAATCTATGAGATTTTGATATTATTCATTTTGAGAACAATATCTTAACATCAATTTGAGCAGCCAGTTACAGCCAGTTTGAACAGAAAAAAGTGAAATTTGGCTGGATATAGCCAGTTTAAATACTAAAGGGTTAACATTTCATTCTGAGGCATATGATAGTTAATTGTATTATATCACTAGGCAAGGTACATTATATTATTTACCTCATGGCGGAAGATTGGCAGTATCGGTAGAGGGTCGGATGCCATGCTTTGACACATGGAGTTACGGCCCTTCCCATTCTGAGGTCAAATCACGCCGAGGTTAACTTTGCCTTTCATCCTTATGGGGTCGATAACATAAAGTACCAGTAATACACTGGGTAATTTGCTGGCCTTGTGCCAAAAGTAGAAACAATTATTTACCTCATGTCGGTGGATTGGCAGTATCGGTAGAGGGTCGGACGACATGTTTTGACACATAGAGTTATGGCCCTTGCCATTCTGAGTTCAAATCCCGCCGAGGTTAACTTTGCCTTTCACCCCTGCGGGGTCAATAAAATAAAGTACCAGTAATGCACTGGGTAATTGCTGGCTTTGTGCCAAAAGTAGAAACAATTATATTATTTACCTCATCAGCCTGTTGATAAGTCATACCACTCCTACTTTATATCTGCTAGAGTGCTTATTGAGAGGAAAGACATTCAGCTATAAAGCATAAATTGATTTGTCCTGACATTATGCAAATGTCTACATTTTAAAAAACAAATTCATCCATGCTAGAATGGAGGAAAAATTAGACACAAGGATAGTAAATACTATTTAAGTACTTTACATCAAACAAGATGAGATAATTTGAATTCCATTGTTAATATTAGAAAGTAAGGGCAAAAAGGCAGTATACTGATGGATGCATTAACACTTAAAAAACAAGTAGGACAATCTATTGGTATAGAATATATGTGTTAGAAAGACAATAGAAATATATCAATCTTCTCTTTCAACTTCACAGAGACAATCATTACATATATCAAGGGAGCGATCTTATATTACAAATACCCTAGTTATGGATATCATGCCCCTAAAGTCCTTTAATTTGATATAAATATTATACCTCACAATTGTAGATGATCTCTCCTTGTGCTCTCACATTTATAGCATACCAAAATTTGCATTCAAAATCGACCAGTAGACAAAATACTTTGGTATACAGAGGAATCAGAGTTCATGAACTTAATTCATTCATGAAGGTTATCACCCAAAATATTCGTAAACCAAAACTATTTTTCTCATGCAAAATGTTGAAAGAGAAATACAATGAGAGAAAGAGATAAAGAGACTGTGTGTGAAAGACAGGTAGACATCACCATAGTAACTAACTACACAACAAGTGATGCTGTCCCACTAATACTCCCAGCTTGTTGCCAACTGTTGTTGCTGGCTTGCGTGTTCATTACTTGAGACGCCATGCATGAACTGAGATGTTATATGTTTGGAAAAACTGTTCATGAACTGATTTGGTCATGATGAAAGGCGTTCGTGAATCAAGATTCCACTGTATTTGGTTACACCTCATGTTCAGAGTTCAAATCCAACGCAGGTTGACACTGCCTTTCCTCTTTCCAAGGTCAATAAAATAATTACCAGTGAAGTACTGAGCTTAACATAATTAACTATACTGTAAACATGCCTTACAGTTAAAAGTAAGAAGTGTAAAGCCGTTTTTTCTTCTAATTAAGAACTCTGAAGCAAAATAACATATTTTTTTTCATAGAAACAACCTGGATTAAAATGTTTTCTACCAAACAACAACAAGAAGTGTTTTAAAGCCATTTGTCCCGCTAAAGCATTACCCCACCACTAACCCCCTTATTATCATATTTAGCTGTGCTTTTGTTGGTCTTCTCCTTTGTCTACTTTTTTCCACATTTATTTCCATCACTCCTCTCAAACTGTCATGATTATATTCCTTCAACACCATGACCTGATCATCCCATACCATTTGGCTTCTCAACATTCATCAATGGCTTTATTTCCATCATCCTCTATAAATCATTCTTATTTCTAGCCTACTCTACTGCTCCCCATTCATCCCCCATGTCTCATTACCATAAATCATAGCACATTTCATACATACCTTTCCCTTCATTAGCGTGTCACTCAATTCCTGAAACTTTTCCATGTGCATCTCACATTCTTAGCATTAGAAAGGACATTCAATTATAGAAACCATTCCAAAGGTGGCATATATAAGCAAGATGTGGTCTCTCAACCAGTCTAGTCTCAGACGATGCCAGCATGGAAAATGAAAATAAAATGATGTTTATTTATATCTATTTAAAATTGTCAAAATATTCAACTGTTTTGACATTTAACCACCTGAAACTGACTCTGGTTCTATGATACAAAACTTTATTTTTAAGTGTTTATATTTATCTAAAGACTTTTCATCATAATTTTATATTAGAAGGTATGTTAAATTATGCTTCAAACACCAGATTAATAAAGAGAAATTTGATTATATTACTAAATCTCTCCAAATTCTTAATTATTTGAAAAATAATTTGATAATTATAGGTAATGTCCTTCATGACTGAGCAGACCTATCATATAAAGGATTCCAGTCATGACCATATTACATTTTTTCTGGATATCTAGGACAACAGTATTCAATATGTGCTTCCCATTTTAATGTAGAAGGATGATGGTTTTAAAGGAAGTAGGTCGATGAGCTAAGGAAAACTGCTCTCATTATCTTTTATGTATATGTATTCCATCAAAGTATGTAACTGATTTCCTTTTTCATATTTTCATATAGTTTATAGCTGACCCAATAGTTAACATGTTCAATGGAACAAGGTTGTTGACCTTATATCTAAATAATTTTCCAGAATATAAAATTCAACAAAAGAAAAAAGAAAAATATTTTTAATGTTAGCTTAATTATCACTGAACATTTTAGTTTAAAGGTCTTAATATAATGAATTATGGATGAAACAGCATAGAAAGAGTGGTATCAAATGTTAGTATAACTTATTTGATGTATTCAACAAAGTAAAGTAACCAATATTTTCCAAATAATACAAAAGTATATTTAATATTTTGGAAACATTCTAAAGAAATAGCTTCAGTTTAAAAAATGTCATTCCTGCTATCAACCAGCCTGCTAATACCAACTTACCCCCAAAACTGCTTCTAATTCTATAAAACAAAACTACCCATTTTAAAGGGTTCATATTTAAATTAAAACCTCACAATATAATTTTATACAGGAACTGTTTTTTATGGTTAGAGATTTGCTATGTCGTCTAGTAATTAAAATAAATCTATCCAAATTCTTCATCAATTCAAATACAATACATTTCATTAGAAATATGGCGCAAAAGATGGCGCACATTGTTCACAGATGATATAAAACATTGTTTTAGAACTGTGGTTTAGCAAAAGAAAGTATTTCTTTATCATTGAATGAAGAACATTTTTTCTGGAATTTTCTTGTTCCAATTTTTCTTATAGAAGATTACTATTGTACAGATGTAATCTAGTCACACTATAATTCCTGTAGTCTTTCCCTTTTCAGAATAATGATGAACTTTTTTTTAATGAACTTCAATAAACCATTTATTTTTATACTAAATTTTAGATTCAAAGAACCCAATTGTACGTAATTTCTTTTTTTTTGCAACCATATTTTCAACAAGACTAAAAAAAATTAAATCATCTGCTATTTTCTTCCATTGTATAACAAAAATTAAATATTATTTTCTAGTTATCTAAATATTGTATTACTTTCCATTTGTAGAGAAGTTAACAATACCAGAAATGTTATGAAAGTTATCAATTATACATCACCTAGTCACAATAATTTTAGTCAGATGAAACAGTTGTCATCCCTCACTTGGAAAATCTTCATATTCTTATGTTTAAAAAAATCTGTTTTTGCCTAACAAAGCCCTAACTTCAAATAAAGAGAAAATATTCAGATGATTATATGGTCAAGATTGAGATCAAGATTTCAAAAAGCCACGATATTGACCACATCCTCCACACCACTAGATCCCCATACACTAATCAACCACCCCTATGATCAACAATTTCTCAAGTGATGGTGCCATGAAAATGCACCTGGTTCACTCTCTCATATTTTATAATTGAACTAGCTTAAATCATACTATAAATCGAATTTGAAATGGTTCATCTTCCTTACTTCCCAATATAGATTTTTTTCTTTCCTAGAAATCCTCAAAACCCTTCTCATCATCATCATCGTTTAACAGCCATTTTCCACGCTAGCATAGGTAGGACGAGCTGTGCCTTTGTGAGAGATCTGGTCGGGGGAATGTGATTCGCAAAAGCAGAACTGATTTTCACTTCGTTTCTATGGCTGGATGCCCTTCCTAATGTCAATCATATTTACAGTGTGTGCTGGGTGCTTTTTGTCGTGACACCTACTCAACCACTTTACAGTGTGTATTGGGTCCTTTTTTGTCGTGACACCTACACAACCACTTTACAGTGTGTATTGGGTGCTTTTTTGTCGTGACACCTACACAACCACTTTACAGTGTGTATTGGGTGCTTTTTTGTCGTGACACCTACACAACCACTTTACAGTGTGGACTGGGCACTTTTACAATTCATTTCATTTTTGTCAGCTACTAATTCAACTGGATGAGAGTGAATATGTTATCAGCAAAAGTATTCTAATAATGATTTGCTAATTAGATCTCACAGACAACAGGTGTTATGTACTATATTTCTTGATTCATCATAACACTTCATTGGCCATGGTTTGTGTCTATGCATATATAATTATTTCTAACAGTGCATTTGGAATAATATTTCTTTACATATGCAGGCAAATACACATTTAACAGTCCAGGCATTATAAATTTGCACAAAATACAGAAAATATCACTATAAGGCATATGTAGAATATTTTCAATACAATAGAAATAACGATACCACAACATAGTGTTGCTAGACACATACAGTGCTATACCCAGGAATACAGTGATAAGACACAATAAAAATTGACCATTAAATAATTATAATTCTTTCTACTTTTGGCACAAGACCAGCAATATGAAGGAGAGAGGGGAAATCAATGAAATCAATCCCACTGCATTACTGGTACTTTATTTTATCAACTCTGTAAAGATGAAAGGCAAAGCTAACATCAGCAGGATCTAAATTCAGAACATAAAGAGTGATAAACTGCTGCATATCATTTTATCTGACACTCTAATGATTCTGCCATTCCATTGCAGCAGCAGCAACAACAACAGCAGTTTCTTTATTAGCCACACAGGGCTGACATTAAGAAAACATTAAAGCTGACACAGGATGATACAATGTAGGGTTTTTTGTGTAAAAAATGTTATAACAAAAATTAAAAACATAAACATGAAAGTTCAAACAAAACAAATTCCCCAATAAGGGGGAGACCTCTGAGGGTCACTCATGAAGAAAGCCAACGGAAAGCCGCAGTCACCCTGACCCCCTAGGGCAAGTGCCCCCTCTCGGCTGTTTTCCTTTAGTCTACAGGTGCACTTAGGACGGGCCCATTCATTTGGGTATGTTCTTACTGGTAATGTTCTTCAGGGGTTTCTGGAAGTTATCCATAGGCCCTGGACTGAAAGTCCTTTGGAAAAGAGTGGCTAGTTGATCTTTGTCGACAAATCTCCCCAAGTATGTTGTTGCTTTTACTCACCAGTAACCCTCTATAGAATGTCAAGGTGGAGTTTCCACTGATTGTACTGTCCAATTGGCAGAGGGTGGTGAGTGCTTGAAGACATTCCAGTTTCCAAGCACTCCTTCTCAGTTTTCACTTGACCCAGAACTACAGCTCTGTCAAAGCAACAAGCTGGAGAAAACACACATATAGCAAATGGCAACCATACCTGTTCACACCTGTTCACTGTCAAAGAAAAGCTGGAGATGACATAGCCTCAGGACATATTTCTGCATTTCAGCCATGACATACCAAGTCCTATACACAGTTGGTGTTGGCAGCAAATGGTCCCCCTGAATAGTGGCACATGTCCCTTCCACTAAAAGCGAAAGAGCAAACATTCCAGTGCAGTCAAGCAGCGACTAGGACAAGGCTCAAAGGTCAAGCAGTAGGAGATGATGGATGTGATGTAGACATTCACCACCTCTGCCTGACCTTTCAGGTATAGTTTCCTCTCAGCCCATTCGAGTCATACTTTGTTACTTTGTCCCAGTTTTTGTCCACCTGGAGCTCTGGACGAAACACATGCGTGTATTACCAAATGTTGCCTCAGGTGTCAGGTTGACACTCAGCAAGATATGAGAAAGAAGCAGAATTCAAAGGAAGTTCAACAACAACAATGGCCAGTAATTTTGGGGAGGGGTTGGTAAATTAAATAGACTGCAGTACCTGACTGGTTCAGCTCCAGGGATAAAATGCATCAGACTTTGCTACTTATGTGTAGAAAATATCCATTAACATTGATGAAATAACAATAAATAAAATCAAAAACAAATAACATAAATTTTGAAAAGCATGTTTAATGCATTAACTTAGAGAAATTACACAGGCTTATAAATAATGAATTGCAAATGTTCAAGGTAATTAACCAGTACACGGAAACACACCACTAATTATGGAAACTTCTGACAACTGCTTGACCTAGAAATAGCAGCTAAATCTCCCTAACATTTCTATCCCAGCATTTTTATAAAAAGGAACATCAGATAATGTTGTCTGAGATACATTACACCTGAAGATAGGAGTGTTATAGTTGGAATGTTTTTGATAATGGGTCGACTTAGGGTTGAGCAACAATACCTCCAACAGAACACAAGTCAAATCATTATTAGGAAGATTTAGTATACTAGAATTTTTTCCATATGCTGATGTGTGTGTGTGTATGTGTGTATGTGCATATGCATACATTTATATGTATGAGTATATAAATATAAACTTACAAACACAGACACACTCAAAGACATACATTCACAAACACACACATACATTCACACAAACACACACACACATATATTTACACTCACACACACATACACTCACATACAGTATAGTTTTTTCATCATCCATTTCCTTCCTTTTACACACACATACATTCACACAGGTAGCAGTCATAAAGAGAGAGGAGTAGTATGAGGTAGTCAAACTACTCCTCTCTCTTTACATGTTGTGACAGAATTGCAGAAATTTATATACAGATTTTGAATTTGATTTGTATAAAGTATTAAAAAAGCACAGTATGCAGAATGTGTATTGCCAGAAACAAATATGCCAGTACCTGATGGACATGATGACAATCTAAATATAAAGCCAACTCTATTCTACATTTTCCACAGATAAAACAGAATAGGCATAAATGGACACAGAAGAGATATACTTCTATACTACATATATACTTTATAGCTACACTCCCACACAAAATAAACAACTATCATCATCATCATTTTACGTCCACTTTTCCCTGCTTGCAAGGGTGGGATGGGAACTGATTCTGGCTTGATTTCTACAGCTGGATGCCCTTCCTAACACCAACCTCATTTACAGTGAGTGCTGGGTGCTTTTTTGCCGTGGCACCTCCATGACCACTTTGCAGTGGAATGATATGGACCCCAGTCCTATCATCTCATTTCTACAGAGTAAACTGGAGCAATGTGAAATAAAGTGTCTTGCTCAAGGACACAACACATCACCCGGTCTGAGAATTGCACTCACACTCTTTCGATTGCAAGGCTAATGCTCTATAATATACACATATAAAACTGTTTGAATAGCTAATTTAAGAAGATAAACTCTCAAAACCATAAAAGATGTCAGGCATCATCATCATCATCATTTTATTTTATGTCCGCTTTTTCCCTGCTTGCAAGGGTGGGACGGGAACTGATGCTGGCTTGATTTCTACAGTTGGATGCCCTTCCTAACACCAACCTCATTTTACAGTGAGTGCTGGGTGCTTTTTTGCCGTGGCACCTCCACGACCACTTTGCAGTGGAATGATATGGACCCCAGTCCCTATCATCTCATTTCTACAGCTGAGTAAACTGGAGCAATGTGAAATAAAGTGTCTTGCTCAAGGAAACAATACATCACCCGGTCTGAGAATTGAACTCACAACCTTTTGATTGCAAGGCCAATGCTCTAACCACTAAGCCATGTGCCTCCATACAAATAGAAATTCTTGAAAGAAAAAATTTCTTAGGAAAATTCATTGAAAAAAACCCCAGACACACAAGAAATGTACAAACAAGAGTAAAACATAGAGAACCAAAAATATGATGTAAGACCTAGAACATGTAAAACAAACAAAATAATAAAGCAATATAATCAAAGCTTAGCAGACTCACAGAATACTGACAGAAATAGATAAAGAAAAATATTAGAAAAATTTAAGAATAGAAAATTCTAAAGATGTAAATTTTGAATATGACCATAATTTAAATAAAATAATGAAAGAATTAAAATTGCTAGAAGAGCTTTCTATGGACCAACTAATAAATCTTAACAATAAAAATAGTAACAACAGAAAAAGATGCAAACCTGGCTATCATAACTTAGTGAAAACATAAATATCAGCACAAGTGAATAGTTTCTGCAAGAGCCACGATAGTTATGAAAGAAACCAGGTACTCAGAACTATTAATATAAGAAGGAATATCAAAACCTGAGCAAACAACAGAGAAAACAAATATATTGATAAAGAAGGAAAATGTCTCAACCAATAATGAAAAAACACAAATTGAAAAGAACAAGGAGAGACAAATATAACACAACAAAAATTGAAAAAATAAATATAGAAAATCAAAGAATACCTGAAAATAGGGTATCTTGCTAAATTACAAATTGTCCACCATTATGAAAATTTACAATTCTTTCAAGAAAGAAAATAGTTTCACTCCAACACAAAATTGTTTTATCAAGAAAAAAGGAAAAACAACATAGAAGTCATGGCAAATTTGGAGGAGGAGTGTGAATCATGAAGGGACTGCTATGGGTTATAATGCTCTAAAACAATAAGTTTAACAACTGAACAATAATGGGAAGCTATAATAATGCAAGGAGTAGCTCAGAATCTGTAATAATAACAATTGTTTCTACTTTTGGTACAAGGCCAGCAATTATCCCAGTGCATTACTGGTGCTTTATTTTATCAAGGTTCTTAAATTCTGATTGAATATTTAACAAGCAAACAAACTACAAACAAAATAACTAATAATCTAAGGGAAAAGCCCAAAACAACACTCAAAGGCTTCCCTAAAAAGAAAAAAATATCTTAAACCCCTAAAACTAAAGACACCTTAAAAACTACAGTCATATAAGCTGCCTGTCTACAACATACAAAGCATTAACAGCAATAATATCTCAAAGGATAATGATTAGCTGGATAAAACAAAACACTTACAGATGAGAAGCTATAACATCTCATGGTTGTGAGTATCAATTATTGATTAACTAAAGAATGTAGAAGAGACAAAAAGGTCTGAGTATGGCATAGATTGACTACCAGAAAGGTTTTTAACAGTGTTTACACCTATGTTTTCTGAAAACATTAGCCATCAGTAATTTATCAATAGTAAATCTGTACATCAAACATGTCTTATTTATAAATTGCAAACAATTTTGCAGAAATAAACAATAGAGGGAATTATGAAAACAAATCTCATTCCTATTAAAAGGGAAATATTCCATGAGAACGCCCTCCTTCTACTCATTTTGTTTCTGGCGTTGATACTTTTAATTAACATGTAAAACCAAATTAGACTCAAATACAAATACTCTAGGAAGACAATCAACCATTTTTTATATATGCATGAGCTCAAGTTCTATTTCACTGATGATAACTGCAAACAGATTCAGTTAAGAAATTGATAGAAATATAAGCCTAGGCAATTCTAAGGAGAGGAAAATTGATAAAAGCCACTCATAATGACAGATACAGACTGATGGATAAGAGTATTACACTACAAATACTTAGGAACTGATAAACTAGAGAGAGTACAACAAACACAAATGACAGAAGAAGTGCAACACATTAAATTAACTATTAAAATAGAACTAAATGGCCCAACCCCCAAAAACATATCTTGCAAGCAAGGAAAAGCAGACGTAAAACGAGGATGATAATATGTATCCATAATTTATTTCTTCGAGTATTAAGTTACAGTTAAAATATCTCAACTGTATGGTAGACAGTAAATCAAGGTGAATGATAACTACATTTAGAATATAGTCTACCATTTTTACGCCACACAAAATGTGATAAAGAAACATTATATTCACCACAAATACAGGGCAGTTAAGGTTTTATGAAACTAGTCAATTATCATAAAATATCTATAGTAGAACTACAAAATTACATAGTAAAGAATAAAAGGAAAATGATACAAATAGCTACACATACAAAAATCATAAATATCAGAAACTGTGTTAACAGCCAGCTGTGAAAAGAAAGGAAAACAACTTTATTATAAAGACAAGCAAACAGAGGAACCTCTACATGGTTGTTTGACCTGCAAGAGATAGCAGCTAAATTTCTCTTGAATACTTTCTTTCTCCTTTGTAAAAGGAGGAATATAGTTCTTAAAAACATAACACTTCATATACACAAGGCATACAAAGCTGCACTCAGTAATGCAATGACAGCACATTAAACATTTGACTAGTGAATAATAATTGTTTCTACTTTTGGCACAAGGCCAACAATTACCCCAGTACCTTACTGGTACTTTATTTTATCGATCCCATAAGGATGAAAGGCAAAATTAACCTCAGCGGGATTTGAACTCAAACCGTAAAGGACTATAACTTTATGCTGCAAGACATGGCGTCCACCCACTACCAATACTGCCAATCCACCACCCTTAACAAGTGAATAATGATAATTATAAATTGCAACTGATATGGCTCTTGCAAATTCATTTTTGGAGTGAATTTCCCAAATCTCAAACATCAATTTTGCATAATCTAATATTAAAGATGAAAAATATAAAAATTATTAGCTTTATTGATTTTTGGTTAATCTGCTACATTTCAAAAATATATGTCGTGTGGAAGAACTGACTTTGCTATTTCAAAATCTGACAAATTTGATAAATTCAAGTCAAAGCTTTTAAAATTGAAACTGCTAATATATATCCCTGTTTACTGAACCAAACCACTTATTGACCACACATATATGTAAGCAATACTATAACATATTTTTTCTTTGTCACTACAATTCTCTTAGTGTATTATGATTTTTTAGAAAATTACTATTCAAATAAATGACAAAATAATAACAAATAAAAGAGGTATTATAATATAGTACTATATTTACTGATAATTGTTTCTACTTTTGGCACAAGGCCAGCAATTACCCAGTGTATTACTGGTACTTTATTTTATCGATCCCGAAAGGATGAAAGGCAAAGTTAACCTCGGCGGGATTTGAACTCAGATCGTAAAGGGACGTAACTACGACCATCTACCAATACTGCCAATTCACCACTGATAATATTCATGGCTTAGCTTTGACAATTCCAGGCTGCTTGCTGGTAGCCAACAAAGCCAATAGGGAAATAGTCATAGCCACATGTGCTACATTATTGTTCTAGGTTCAGTGCTGCTGTCAAGGTTCTTCCTTGATCTTCTTTTGTCTTCAAGACTAGCTCTACATGTATTTCTAAAAGAGACAGACTAGCGATTGGCTTGTTACCAAGCCTGTCAACTAGAGGATATAGTTGACTGTCTGTGATAGTCATTGTGACATTCATAAAGAAATTTCTTCAGAGAGTCCTTATACATTTTCTTTGGTACGCATCTATCATGGTTGCCAATAAAAACTCCACCATACAAAATACTGGGAAGATATCTTATCCATTGCAGCAATGTCTTTAACAATATGGTCTTAGTGCTGGTGACCTCTACCCATTTGATGACTTCAAAAATGATAATTAAGTCACTCCAGGGGATGCTGAATATGGTGTGATATCTATTGATTGTGCCATTCAACTACCCTTGTCTAAATTTGAGTATTAGTAATGGAATTATTACCAATATCTCTCTCTCTCTCTCTCTCTCTCTCTCTATATATATATATATATATATATATATATATATATATATATATATATAGAGAGAGAGAGAGAGAGAGAGAGGAAGGGAAAAGCGGACGTATGATGATGATGATGATGATGATGATGATGATGATGATGATATATATATATATATATATATATATATATATATATATATATATCATCATCATCATCATCATCGTTTAACGTCCGTGTTCCACGCTTGCATGAGTTTGGACGGGAGTTTTCCCACTTGAGGCAAGAGTGATTGTCTTGCTCGCATAGGACTGACTGGCGGGTTTTCTACAGCTGGATGCCCTTCCCAACACCAACCACATTTACAGTGTGGGTCTGGGAGGTTTTTACCATGTTACCTACACGGCCACATTACAGCGTGGACTGTGTGTTTTTTTGTCGTGACACCTACACGATCTCATTTGTTTCGGCCTGGATGTTGTGACACCAACATAACTTTACATTGAAAGGGGCGGTGTGGATGGGGTGGGGGTGGTGGGACGGGGGTGTATTTTGTTAGAGATGCCTACTGACTGTAGTAGGTTTTACTTTGTATTTAGGTAAGGCGGGTCTTCTCTATTACTGAGTACCGCCAAAGGTCTCGGTCCAGTGACATTGTCTTGGAGAGGTGTAAGTGAGGTCGGAATTTATCAGCTCGTCCCATGTTTTTCTGGGTCTGCCTACTCCGTAGCTACCGTCTATCTTTATTGCCCTGCACTTTGTTATACAGCTATCGTCTTTCATGCGCATCACGTGTCCATACCAACGTAGCCTTCTCTCGAGTAAACAACATCTGATCCCTCTTATTTCTAATTTTTTCCTTAGTTCGTTTATGCTTTGCCGTTGACGTATATTACTGTTACACATCCAGCGGAGCATGCAAGCTTCGTTCCTCTCTAGTCTGCGTATATCCTCTGCACACAATGCCCAGGTCTCACTGCCATGCAACATTGCTGTTCGTATGCAGGCATCATACAACCTGCCTTTCATTTTTAGGGAGAACCCTTTAGCGGCTAATAGTGGTATAAGCTCTCTGAACTTTTTCCATCCAGTTCTGACTCTAGCTACTGTACTTTCAGAGCACCCTCCCACACTGCTGATTTTGTCACCCAGGTAACGCAAGCTGTCCACTATTTCTAAAGAACCCTCTGCGCAATTGAAAGAGCTAGTATTTTGTGGGCACTTGCTGCTACTTATTGCACCAGAGTACCGGCCACATGTAAAATCTATGTTCTTAGTTAGCTTACCTGTGATCCCACTACATCTTTTATGCACCCAGACTTTGCATTTGGGACACAAAATGGAGTTTCTACCTACGCCTTTCCTACACACTGAGCATGGCCATTTCCCGGAAGGGACCGGCGCCTTATTTTCTTTCCTACAAACTAGAACTTTAGTCTTAGCCAGGTTAATTTTAAGGCCTTTTGATTCTAGGCCGTGCTTCCATGTTTGGAATTTCTTCTCTAGCTCGGCCATTGATTCAGCTATGAGCGTTAGATCATCTGCGAATAGGAGTTCCCATGGGAAGCTGGTCTTGAACTCCACTGTTATAGCCTGAAGGGCAATAATAAATAGTAGGGGGCTAAGAACAGAGCCCTGATGAACACCAACTTTTACACTAAACTCTTCACTATATTCGTTGTTAATTCTAACCTTGCTGACTGTTTCTTTATACATGGCTTGTATAGCTCTCACAAGCCATTCGTCAACACCTAGTTTTCTAAGAGCCCACCAGATAATGGAACGGGGGACTCTGTTGAAGGCTTTCTCCAAGTCAACAAAAGCTAAGTATAGGGGTTTACTTTTAGCTAGGTACTTCTCCTGTAGTTGTCGTACAATGAAAAGAGCGTCTGTGGTACTTTTGCCTGACACAAACCGAACTGCATTTCATCTAGATCAATTCTCTCTCTGATTAGTTGCGCTATATATATATATATATATATATATATATATATAGATATATATATACATGTATATATATATATAGAGATAGATAGATATATATACAATGTATATATATATATATATACATTGGGTCTAGTCAAATTGCAAAAGAATCATGTTTACTGGAATGTCACTCTAAACTAAATGAGAAAAATCTCTCTTTGTATTTAACAACCAACAGCATTCAATTTCCTTTCATCTCCACAACCTGAAGAATTTCTTTAATGTAAAATTGCGTATCTTCTTCAATAGTGAAATAATAATTCAACACACTCAAAATAGATAATAATTACATTATTTACACATACACATATGTGCATAAACATACGCACAATAAACACAGACAAGTATACATTCAGTACAGTTGAAAAATGCTCTACTAATCTATTTTCACAAAATGCTATTATTTAACAGCCAGAAACAAATTATGGCATCCCTTCAGAGAAAATTTTTTTTTATATATATCTCCAATAGAAATTCTTATTTAAAGTGGGTCAGCTACTGAATGAGGTCAAACATTGCCTTTTGGTGTAAAAGGAACGATCACTACCCAGGTCATTATTGATTTCCTCCCACTACTATATAGTGAATTTTATTACACAACTCATAAATAACCATTCATTCAAATCAAGTTAGATTTTTAAGCAGTTAAATGACTACACTTGGTACAGGCATTGCCTTGTAGTTAAGACGTTCACTTTGCAATTATATATATAGTTTTGAGTTTGGTCGTAGTGCAACACATTGAGCAAGTGTCTTAGGGTTGCCCAATAACTTGTGCATGAAATTTGGTAGAAAGATTTTGAGACATACAAGTCCTTGTCAGGCTCATGAGCCTTTTCCTGTACCTGTTGCAAACTGAAGATCATATCTACAGTCACAAGACCTGACCTAATTCCACATTGACTTTGAGGGTAAATGTTAGGCACCAAGTTTTCCTTATTTCTAGGAAGGATTTTTCCTGCAAGACAAAGTAATGATATGCCTCAGAGGTTGTCACTTTCACACTTATTGCCTTTTGTACAGATAAGTAATTATGGCATCCTTAAATTATATGTGTATCATCATCAACATTATTGTTTAACGTCTGCTTTCCCTGCTAGCAAGGATTAGATGGGTCCACACAGACCATGTCAGTACTGAAGTGGAGTCACAGATCTCCCAGACAGGTCAGGGATCTGTGTCTTGCTTATGTATGGCCACACATTCCACCGGGAGCACAGGAGAGGTTGTCATGTCTTTGACACAACTGAGGGTCCTCTCAACCCTTTGTTTGGAAAGCACTCCATGGCAAATGCCCTTCCCATCATCCCATCACAATAAAACTTCACAGGCAGGCAGCTGTGAATATGGGGGGAGGGTGTGCGGTGGGGTTGAAATAGTAATGTTTGTGTGAGTATGAATATATACATACACATACACACACATATATATACAGCCATGACAATAAGTGGCTATATATATATATATAGGCATCCAGCTGTAGAAACAAAGCCAAAATCAGCCTAACCATTAGTCAGAAGAAAACCAAAATACAGGGCCAAAGTGTCAAGCACCCCTCACCATCACCATCAACAACTATGAGCTGGAGGTGGTCTACAAATTCATCGACCTTGGCTCCACCATCATTGACAACCTCTTCCTGGACCTTGAGATCAGCAGGAGAGTTGGACGAGCAACCTCACATTTGCCAGGCTGATGAAGAGAGTCTGGGAGAACAAAACTAAATACAAGACATCTGTCCTCAGCACACTACTTTACAGCAGCAAGACATAGAGCCTCTACTCCAGACAAGAGCGGTGTCTCAATGTCTTCCACCTTTGTAGCCTGAGACGCATTTCGGATATCAAGTGGACTGACTGGGTCACCAACACTGAAGTCCTGAACCACACCTAGATACCCAGCATATACACCCTGCTCAAACAGCATATATACCCTGGTTTGGTCACATACATTGTATGCCAGATGAGAAAATCCAAAAGACCTGCTTTATGGGGAACTAGCCACCAGCACAAGAGCATGAGGACGACCTCATTTTTGTTTCAAAGATGTCAACAGAAGGAATATGAGGTCAATAGACTTGGACACCCAGAGATGGGAGGAGGTTGCCAATGATCGACCATGATGGAGATGAGTACTGCACAAGGGGATGGAACAAGGGGAGGGGGAACTGAAAATTGTCTCCATGGTAGCACAGGAGAGGAGCATCTACAAATACAGTCGCTGTATACTGTCAGCAGCAGCTGACACAAAAGTCTCCAGGCGCAGATCTCTGGTCTTTCGAAACCGACAGATGCCAATAATGATAATAATAATAATACACATACACACACACATATGTGTGTGTGTGTGTGTGTGTGTGTTATTATTATTACCACGAAAAACATAGGTGGAGGTGGTGAGAGCAGACCTCAGATTGCTGAAGCTCACGGAGGAGATGACGAAAGACCGCGACAAGTGGAGAGATGCTGTGCTGAATAGGACCTGTCCCACCCTTGCAAGCAGGGAAAAGCGGACGTAAAATGATGATGATGATGATATATATATATATATACATATATATATATTATATATATATATACATATATATATAGGAACAAGTATGACCCCGACAGCATATATATATATATATATATACATATATATATAGGAACAAGTATGACCCCGATGGCTATTTCTGGACTTGTTCCTATTACCCACTCTACTACCCTAAGTATTGAGTACTTTGGTGCGTTATGGTCCATCTGGTTCCTTACCACAATTCTTTCGTTACATATATATATATATATATAGCTGTGTAAATAGGAATTAGTTCATCTTTTCATAAGTACAAATATTGAACTCCAATATTTGCAAAGGGGGAAGATGTCAGAGAATCCTATTAAAAATGTATGATCCCCAAGTTATTAAAATCATGTAATATGATATTTTCTTTCACAGTGTTATCAAAATGAAATATTATACATATGTATGTATATATATATATATTTATATATATATATATATGTGGCATATGTGTATATATATATAATATATATATGAGTGTGTGTATGTGTGTATTATTTATATTAACACTTTCATTTAACCCAGTCCTACCAACAGTTTCAAGACAAAAACACATATACTTATTTATATCATCATCATCACGTAATGTCTATTTTGCGACACTTGCATATATATATATATATAATGAAGGGAATATGGTAAGGTACCAGCTGGGTTAGTTCAGATCTAGCGGTCGAAATGGCCGGAGCTCAGCCGTCTGGGTTCTGACTCTTTTTCTCCCCCCCCTCTCTCTATATATATATATGTATCATTTCATTTTACGTCTGCTTTTTCCCTGCTTGTAAGGGTGGGACGGGAACTGATTTTGGGTTGATTTCTACAGTTGGATGCCCTTCCTAACACCAACCTCATTTACAGTGAGTGGTGGGGGTTTTTTTTGCCGTGACACCGCCACGACCACTTTGCAGTGGAATGATATGGACCCCAGTCCCTATCATCTCATTTCTACAGCTGAGTAAACTGGAGCAACGTGAAATAAAGTGTCTTGCTCAAGGAAACAACACATCACCCGGTCTGAGAATTGAACTCACAACCTTTCGATTGCAAGGCCAATACACTAACCACTAAGCCATGTGCCTCCATAAAGCACCGATTCTTTGCTTAAACTTTAATCTGTTATTTTAATATATATATATATATATATATATATATATATATATATATATATATATATATATATATATATATATATATATATATTAATATATATATATATATATATATATATATATATATATATATATATATATATATATATATATATATATATATATATATATATATTGTTATACTTTGGGAGGGTCATGTTGCCAATAAGAAACACACGCACCAGTTGCTTTCACTTCAATTTATTATATATTTATAAATTTATAAATTTACAAATCTACAAATTTATAAATTTCTGGTTGGTTGGTTGGTTGGTTCCACAACCAGATAGTTGTTTATATATAGTCATAGTCCTTTCGTCACACACTCTGTGACCTCTTCAGTGACTGGGGATTCCTTTCTTTGTTTCTGTGCCTTTCCTTTCTTCTGTCCTACGCCATTTTGTTTCTGTGTGTGTGTTGTGTGCTCAGTTTGCGCATGCGCCACATCCGGGTGTCTGTGTGTGTTTGTGTTCATTTATCTATTTGTTTATTTATTTACATGTTATTGGTTGGTTGTTTGTTCTATGTGTGTGTGTGTTTTCATTTTGTCCTTAATTGTAAGTTGTGATGTTGCTGTTCCACTCAGTTTTTCTATTTAATTTTGGTTGTAATTCTTTTATGTTTATTGCCTCTGTAATTTGTCTAAACATTGCATCTTTTCTGTGTGTAGATTCTATTTTTATTTCTATGTTCTCTAATTTACCCTTGTGTTCTATCTTAGCATGTATAACAATATCGGTTTCAACACACGATTTCAGATAAAGAATCTTGCTAAACAAATTCAGAAACGAAATATATATATATAAATATATATATATATATATATATATATATATATATATATATATAGAGAGAGAGAGAGAGAGAGAGAGATACATATTCATATATATATATATATTGATGTTAACTTTCTATTATTGCATTGACCACTTTACTAAATGTGGTTACCCCTGAGATCCACATCATCATCATCATCATCATCATCATCATCAGGTTTAGCGTCCGTGTTCCACGCTTGCATGGGTTTGGACGGGGGTTTTCCCACTTGAGGCAAGAGTGGTTGTCTTGCTCGCATAGGACTGTCTGGCGGGTTTTCTACAGTTGGATGCCCTTCCTAACACCAACCACATTTACAGTGTGGGGCTGAGAGGTTTTTACCGTGTTGCCTACACGGCCACATTACAGCATGGACTGTCTGGCGGGTTTTCTACAGCTGGATGCCCTTCCTAACACCAACCACATTTACAGTGTGGGGCTGGGAGGTTTTTACCGTGTTGCCTACACGGCCACATTTACAGCGTGGACTGTGTGTTTTTTGTCGTGACACCTACACGATCTCATTTGTTTCGGCCTGGATGTTGTGGGACCAACATAACTTTACATTGAAAGGGGCGGTGTGGGTGGGGTGGAGGTGGTGGGACGGGGTGTGTTTTGATAGAGATGCCTACTGACTGTAGTAGATTTTTACTTTGTATTTAGGTAAGGCGGGTCTTCTCTATTACTGAGTACCGCCAAAGGTCTCGGTCCAGTGACATTGTCTTGGAGAGGTGTAAGCGTGTGAGGTCGGAATTTATCAGCTCGTCCCATGTTTTTCTGGGTCTGCCTACTCCGTGGCTACCGTCTATCTTTATTGCCCTGCACTTTGTTATACAGCTGTCGTCTTTCATGCGCATCACGTGACCGTACCAACGTAGCCTTCTCTCGAGTAAACAACATCTGATCCCTCTTATTTCTAATTTTTTCCTTAGTTCGTTTATGCTTTGCCGTTCACGTATATTACTATTGCACATCCAGCGGAGCATGCAAGCTGCGTTCCTCTCTAGTCTGCGTATATCCTCTGCACACAATGCCCAGGTCTCACTGCCATGCAGCATTGCTGTTCGTATGCAGGCATCGTATAACCTGCCTTTCATTTTTAGGGAGAACCCTCTAGCGGCTAATAGTGGTATAAGCTCTCTGAACTTTTTCCATCCAGTTCTGACTCTAGCTACTGTACTTTCAGAGCACCCTCCCCCACTGCTGATTTTGTCACCCAGATAACGGAAGCTGTCCACTATTTCTATAGAACCCTCTGCGCAGTTGAAGGAGCTAGTATTTTGTGGGCACTTGCTGCTACTTATTGCACCAGAGTACCGGCCACATGTAAAATCTATGTTCTTAGTTAGCTTACCTGTGATCCCACTACATCTTTTATGCACCCATACTTTGCATTTATATATATATATATATTTATGAAGTTAGACATGGCCTAGGTCAATACTGGCTGAAAGTTATCAAAGATATATATATATATATGGGATAACAAGTTATCGTTATAGGTAATCCAGTTAGAGGTTGTGAGTACTCGGTATTGTGGATAGTTTTAATGTACGGCTTTGTTTGACTCAACAAGAGATTTCCATAGCTAGGTAGCGAGTTCGCGAGAAGTCCTATGCAGGTTATTCTTGGAGTAATAATAGTGAAAGATTGAAGAATAACATGGTCGGCTGTACAAAAAGGGTTTTATTTCAATCTTTCACTATATATATATATATATATGTATATATATATATATATATAAAAATAATGGAATGTTTGTCTATACAACTGAGAAATTGAGAACTCAATACATGTTTCTAAAGTATAGACTTTATTTACAATAGAGCCTTATGATATGATTTGTTTAAAATTCACAATTCTGAATGTCTGGCAAACAACAATAGTTATCAATATTCCACTATCAACTATATAAAAGTAGTAATGTTGCTGCAATTATTAGGAACTGTTTGTATTTTTCTCTATTCAGTGAATGGGAGGCAAATTGTTGTTAACGCTTGGAACAATATTTTTAGTGATATATGTCATAATGTGACAAGCTAGTAAGGAACAGATAGGGGGTGGTTGTGTCAGGGGGATTGAAGTTCTTACGATCAGAGTGTACTGGTTATGTACTGTACATTTTATATATTTCAGTCTCTGTAATTTCTGTTTGTGTTTTTATAATATAATTGAAAAGGTAGCCATTATATAATGAAATTGTTTTAACTTCTGTGATCCACAAGTTTAATCATTAGGAACAGGGAAATTCAATATTGGCATGACTTTAAAAAACATTTTAAGTTTATATTTTTGTTGTTAAAATACCATAAATTTTAAAAACAGACAGTGATTTTATAGCTTGATTTCTAAATGTGTTGTTGTGTAGGTTGAATTTGGTGATTAAATTAAGGTAATCTTTAGAGACAGGATTTTTTGCTAAATGAATTCTCATATGATACAGGATAGAACTAATGAGAACTTGTTTAATGGGAATGTGTTAAAGTATAAACAATTAAAGCTGGGAGAAGGGTTTACTAACAGCTTTAGTCTGAGTTAACTATTAAAAACACTAGGTGTCTTCTTCCCACTGGCTCTTCACCCCTACAGATCTCTACTTTATTACCTCTAACATGTAAATTCTTAAGTTTGCAATAAGCATCATAAAAATTATCTACCTTGTCCTCTCAACTTAAAAAAGAGGGTTCCTCCCCTTTTCACTCCTACATATATGTGTAACAGACAGACAGAGAAACAGCTTTTCTTCTATAATATAGTTTGTTAGTAATGCAGTGAAAATTTTGGTGCAACTGTAGCTACAATATTCAGTGTGTGTTGATTTAGAATTGCATTAATTAACTTTCACTGGAATGAGAAAATACACTCCTTATTCAGATTCTTGATTCTGAACCATATAAATATTTAATGGCTTATAGAGTAGCTTAACATGGTTAGATAACCAATAAGAATTTATGTGTAGATAAATCTGGATATATATAAAATGTACAGTAAATTATAGATAATAGTTATACATTTTAGATAAACAAAATTAATTAGTACATATTCTTAAAAAAAAAAATTCCAAATTTAAAAAAATGCTCAGTTCCAATTAGAGAGTTCATTGTAGTTAAGGATTTATTAGCAAAAAGATAAATTTAGAAGCTTCTAAATGGTATACAGGACTTTTTCAAAAAATGTCTACCAAATATTGTGTTCACACACACACACACACACACACACACACATGCATGCACATATGCATATGTGCACACAGATACACTGAGAATATTGTTATAGCAAAGTTAACTAGTTTACAAATAATTGTTTCTACAATAGGCACAATGCCAGCAATTATCCCAGTGTATTACTGGTACTTTATTTTATCGACCCCGTAAGGCTGAAAGGCAAAGTCAACCTCGGCGGGATTTGAACTCAGATCGTTAAGGGACGTAACTATGCTGGAAAGCATGGCGTCCGACCCTCTACCGATACTGCCAATCCACCGACTAGTTTACAAATAATGGTTTGTTATGTTATCTTCATGGGAAGTATCCTTATCAATGTTGTAGTTACTTCCAAAGTCATTATCACTGTTTATCCATGTTCACATCTGAGATATTCGTTTATGACTTTTGTTTTATTTCATCAGTTTTATTTATATTATGTTTTACAATTCTAAATTTCTATTCTTATGCTGAAGCATGCGTTAAGTGGTTTTTCTTAATTTCAATATTAATGTTTACATATGAATTGTCAAGGAATATTTACAGCCACATGCATTTCATTTTGTTAACAACCCAACCATGAAATGAGATTGGCATTTCATTTTTCACTCAGAGACAACATCCACATGATAAACAATAATTAAGTTAGTGTTAACATATTTAATACAGTGGGCTTTAAAAAGCTAATTAACAATAACTATTTACAGAAGAAAAAGCAATATTAGTCAATGACAAATATCATTTTTATTATTTTGGCAAGTAGGGAGGTAGATTGGAAGTATCAGTAGAGGGCCGGACGGCATACTTTGCAGCATAGAGTTACGGCCCTTTATGATCCGAGTTCAAATCCGACTTCACCCTCTCCCCCAAATTGCTGGCCTTGTACCTATATAAGAAACCATTATTTTGGCAAGTACAAGAGTAGTGGATTGGCAGAGTCGGACAAAATGCTTTACAGTATAGAGTTATGTCCCTTTACATTCTGAGTTCAAATCCTATTACGGTTAGCGTTTCCTTCCATTCTTATGTAGTCAATAAAATAAAGCACCAGTAATGCACCGGGGTCGATTTAATCGACTTTCCCCTCCCACCAAAATTTTTGGCCGTGTGCCTAAATCAGAAAACATTATTTTGGCAAGTACAAGGGTGGCAAATTGGCAGAATCAGAGTGTTGGACAAAATGCTTTGCAATGTTTGTTTTGGCTCTTTACTTTATTATTTAATCATATAAATCTCTATTTTATAACCATCATCATCATCATCATCATTTTATGTCCGCTTTTCCCTGCTTGCAAGGACGGGAACTGATTCTGGCTTGATTTCTACAGCTGGATGCCCTTCCTAACACCAACCTCATTTACAGTGAGTGCTGGGTGCTTTTTTTCTGTGGCACCTCCACGACCACTTTGCAGTGGAATGATAGGGACCCCAGTCCCTATCATCTCATTTCTACTGCTGAGTAAACTGGAGCAATGTGAAATAAAGTGTCTTGCTCAAGGAAATTCTTTAGTATTTATAAAAGGCATGATCATCATCATCGTTGTCGTCGTCAAAGGTTAACTTTGCCTTCCATCCTTACGGGGTCGATAAAATAAAGTAACAGTAATACACTGGGATAATTGCTGGCCTTGTGCCAAAAGTAGAAACAATTATTTAAATAAGTTATGTAATATGGTAGGCTTTAACATGTATTAACCCCAAATATGCACAACACTTACTAACATATTTTGATGAGTCAACATTTCCAATTGTACTATTTTCTCAAGGTTTGGACTGGAACTCCTATTGCCTATGAAATTAGACAAAACTACAATTGCCACTTGTTTCATGTCACATACCTCACTCTAGTTATTTACCGTTTATTGATCTAGTAAAATAGTTAATTATTTTCCCGTCCCACCCTTGCAAGCAGGGAAAAAGCGGACGTAAAATGAAATGATGATGATGATGATGATGATTTAATCGACAGCTTAGTGGTTAGAGCGTCGGGCTTACAATCGTGAGGTTGTGAGTTTGATTCTCAGACCAGGCTTTGCATTGTGTTCTTGAGCAAGACACTTTATTTCATGTTGCTCCAGTTCACTCAGCTGTAGAAGTGAGTTGCGATGACACAGGTGCCAAGCTGTATTGGCCATTGTCTTCCCTTGGACAACATTGGTGGCATAGAGAAGGGGGACTGGTATGCATGGGCGACTGTTGGTCTTCCACAAACAACTTTGCTTGGACGTGTGCGTTGGAGGGAAACTTTCTAAGTGCAAATCCCATGGTCATTCATGACCAAAGGGGGTGTTTACCTTTACCAACCATGCCTTCATACTCAGCTTGTTTCCTCTTTAATCTTATCCATCATATGGATTTCTTTTTTTTTTACTAGTTAATTAAGAAAGGTATGTGATATGAGCAAGGGTGAAGGATAGCAGAAGAGCAAGTGACCATATTTTAATTTTCATGAAAGATTACATTTTGACACAGTAAATCCTCAAAACTTAAAAAAGTTTTTTTTAGATAGTGACAGCATTTTATGTTTGCTTATTTTTGTAGCTCTGACGCAAGGTCCACAGGGCATGGAAAATCCAATGTTAAATGTCAAAATAAAAGTCTCATATTAGAGAATAGATAAAGGTTACAACGTATCAAGTTCTCAACTAAGAGTTTAACACTTTGTCTCTTCAGCCATTGTTATGTTTAAGCAGTGCAAATTAGAAAATATACATTGGTATTTCTGGAAGGCAACACAATTGTAAGGCAAGGCTAGAACTGATGAATCAATGCCAGATAACTAGTAAATATTTTATCAAACCTCAAGTGAAAAGAGGAAGTCAACTTCAGTGGGGTTTGAATTTGGGAATGTTAAATGATTAACAAATACCTTTTCATTTCAGACTTCCCTCTGGCACAATTTCAATGGAAAAGATTATCTTCACCTTTTTGATGTCAACCTATTTAAAACCATCTCAATTTCTACGAAACAAAAATCACCCATTTTAAAGCATTCCTATTTAAATTAAAATCTTTCAATATAATTTTATATGAGGACCTTTTCTAAGTTATACTACAAATACCATCTTCATAATGAAATAAATAATTTAAGTGAATCCTTCAAAATTCTTCACTAAGTATTTGAAATAGAGTATATTTTAAAAAAAAAAATGAAAATGAAAGTGTTAAAAAAAGGTAGTAGAAGTGAATAGACAAGGAAAATATGTTTCTATAACAAACACAGATATTACTTGAACCAATGATCTGGTTCAAATAATAAAAACAATAATGGCCGAGCTAATCAATAAGAATCAGCAATTAATTAGCTTTTAACAGGTTTAGCAATATAGAGTATCTGTGATCAGGTTATAAAAGTACAATGAAAGACTTTGATACTTAAATATTTATACATTTGAAACAAATATATATAAAAGTACATACATACATACATACATATATAATGTACATAATATGAAAGAGTACTGGTGGAATGTTCCAGTAAAAACCCCAATAAAATGCAGGCATAACAGACCAGATATTATGATATGGGACAGGGAGAAGAAAGCATGCACAGTAGTGGAAATTAGCTGCCCAGCAGATGCCAATATAATATCAAAGATTAGCGAAAAGGAGAATATTTTTGCAGAACTGATGAGAAATCTGTAGATACTCCACCCTGATTACACCTGCAGATTTATGCCTGTGATTATTGGGGTACTGGCATATGTTAGTAACTGCCTCAATACAAATCTTGAGAAGCTAGGCTTCACAGGAACAGAAAGAACACAACTAGTTAGGAAATTACAACTACAATTCATTAATGGAACAGTAAAAATATGTAAAACATTCCAAAAATGTTGCATCTAATAACTGCATATACACATGTACAGATACAAAGCATATACACATGCACACATACAACTCAAAACATCCTCATCCACACATACAATAACATCCAATCTACACATGCATGCATACATAATCTACCTAGTTGATGTAGTGTAAATTCCAATGAGAGTCTTGTGTCTATGCTAGAAACCGACTCTCTCTCTATTGGGAAAAAATTTGTGAAATTATAAAACCAGAAGAATATACATACATACATTTGAAACAATAATGGTTTCTAAATTAGGCATAAGGCCAGATAATTTGGGGAAGGAGAAAGTTGATTAAATCAACCCCAGTACTTGACTGGTATTTCATTTTATCAATCCTGGAAAGATGAAAGCTTATTTGAATTCAGAATGTAAAGACTTGAATCAAATGCCAATACACTACTTTCACCTCACATTTGAAATACTAAAGATAATAATAGTAATAATTTTTTCTACTTTACGCACAAGGCCAGCGATTTAAAGGGGAGGCGAAAGTACTTACTAGTGCTTTATTTTATCAATCCCGTAAGGATGAAAGGCAAAGCTACCCTCAGCGGGATTTGAACTCGGACCATAACTCTATACTGCTAAGCATGTTGCCTGACGCTCTACCGATTCTGCCAATCCATTGCCAATAACAGTAATAATTGTTTTTACTTTTGGCACAAGGCCAGCAATTACTGGTACTTTATTTTATCGACCCCGTAAGGATGAAAGGCAAAGTTAACCTTGGCGGGATTTGAACTCAGACCATAACAGTAATAATAATAGCATAAACAAATATAAGTGTATGTATATCTATATGAACAACATGACTCTACCAAGATATCACTTTAACACATGTATTCAGAACAAATCAGTTGCCAAGTACAAAGAATCTCTCCTCTCTCTACATATACAAATATCTATAGCAAGATATGGTCACCTGAATGTGACAACTTCTCTCACCCATGCAAGCATGGAAAATAGACATTATACAGTGATGATGATGTGATATATATTATCAGCATCATGATAATTTAAAATTAAAATAATATATAAACTATACTACATATATGGGTGCGTGTGCATATGTATGTGTTGAGATGAAATCCTTAATACATGTAGTAGAGTATACTTGTTTGATTCTGGTAATTTAGTTCCTCACTACTCTGAGTTTCTTACATTTAAACAGTAATTCAGGTGTAAAACACAAGTACATATGTATGTGCATATATGGTGTTTGTTGAGGTGGGGTAAATGCAGCCAGTATGTTCTGTAAGGTGGTTGGTGACAGGAAGGGCACCCTACTGTCAAACTTGTCAAACATAGAGTTGGGAGGTCTTTTCAGCTGTGTAATAGATATTATGACCTCCCTAGTGCTGGGGATTTACATGTTAAAAACCCCTAGTACACTCTATAAAGTGGCTGGTGATAGGAAGAGAATTTAGCCATAGGAAACCTGCCAAAAAAAGGGTCAAGAAGACTCTTCAGCTACGCCAAAGACAATATCAACTTCCCTAGTGTTGTTGCTATGATAAAACGCACTGAGTAGAATGTGGGATCGTATTTTAGGCCCATGGCCCACTAGGAGGTGAGAGGATATGTTCAAGTATAAAACGGTCTGTGACAGCATGTCCAATCCTTGTTAGCAGGGAAAGTGGATGCTAAACAAAGATGATAATGATATATATCATCATCATCATCATTTCATTTTACATCCACTTTTCCCTGCTTGCAAGGGTGGGACGGGAACTGATGCTGGCTTGATTTCTACAGCTGGATGCCCTTCCTAACACCAACGTCATTTACAGTGAATGCTGGGCGCTTTTTTGCCGTGGCACCTCCACGACCACTTTGCAGTGGAATGATAGGGACCCCAGTCCCTATCATCTCATTTCTACAGCTGAGTAAACTGGAGCAATGTGAAATAAAGTGTCTTGCTCAAGGAAACAACACATCACCCAGTCTGATTATATATATATATATATATCATCATCATCCTCCTCATTTTATGTCCACTTTTCCCTGCCTGCTTGCAAGGGTGGGATGGGTCCTATTCAGCACAGCATCTCTCCACATGTATATATACATACATACATCATCATCATCATCGTTTAACATCTATCTTCCACGCTAGCATGGGTTTAGACAGGAATTGTCCCACTTGAGGCAAGATTGGTTGTCTTGCTCATGTAGGACTGTCTGGTAGGTTTTCTATGGCTGAATGCCCTTCCTAACACCAACCACGTTTACAGTGTGGACTGGGAGGTTTTTACCGTGTTACCTACACGGCCACATTACAGCGTGGACTGTTTTTTTTTTTTTTGTCGTGACACCTACACGACCTCATTTATTTAGGACTGGATGTTGTGGTACCAACTAGCTTTACATCGAGAGGAGTGGTGTATAGTAATAATATTTATACTTATATATGTTTAATATACAATTATAAATATGGAGGGTAGTACTAAGTACTAGCCGGTTACTGGTAGGATAAAAGGCTCAATGTAAATTATCAAGTGTTTTACAGAGCCGAGATACAAAGTGTTAAAATAATCAAATCTTAGTTTAATACATATATATATATGACTGTGTGTAAAATTATAGTGAAACTCCTCAAGTTGAACTAATAATCCTTTATCTGTGTCTCTTGTGCATTTGTTCAGGTGACAATGATATCAATTAGACTATTAAAAGAACATTTTAATATCTGGGAAGATATATCAGGTTGAATTCCCATAAATCAACCATTTTTTATTTTTTTACATGGCTTTTCGGCAGATTGGCAGAGTCGTTAGAACGTTGGATAGAATGATTTATGGTATCTGTTCCGTTTCTCTGCTCTCTGAATTCAAATTCTACCTAGGTCAACTTTACCTTTCGTCCTTTTGAGGTCAATAAAAAAAACACCAAGCTAGCTCTGGGGTCGATTCTTCCTCTCTCTGGAAGAAATCTGTAGTACTCAGGCCTGGAGAGGGATGGCTCCACCATGCTTAAAATGCCCAAGAAACGCTGTATGTCAATACGGTACCCCTATGACTTTCAGGAGTTATGGTACCATACATATATATATGGCCTTTATAATCTGAATTTGTATTTAGTTTAACCCTTTCATGTCAATAATTCTTATGTTATGCACTGCCTTTATGTTTTGAATTTGAAAGTATTCAACTCATTAAACTATTTTCATTAGTAAGCTGATGTTAAGAGTCTAATCATCATCATCATTTTATGTCTATTTTCCATACATGCATGGGTTAGGTTGTCACATTTTAAGACTAGTCAGGTCAGATGACCACATCTTGCTCATATGTTCCACTTTGGTATGGTTTCTATAGCTGCATTCCCTTCCTAATGCTAGACATTTTACAGCATGTACTAGGTGCATTTTATTGTGGCACCAACACATCTACTTTGCAGTATTGGTTGGGTGCATTTTATCATGGTCCCATATTAGAACATAGCATTTATACTGAACTGGAACTTGAGAAATATATTAGAACAAAAACAATCCAATAATCCTAAAAATACATTTCTATTTCTCCTTAGAGTATACATAAGTTCATGCCAAAGTAGTTTTAATATTTATGGAAGCTGGACATTTCTTTTATTTTACTATTATTACAGAGGAAAGAATGAACATTATACAAGCTTATTTCTTTATCATCACCAGGTTTTAAAATCACCACCTAGTCCTTTGGTAACTTTAGTAAACATTTGGATCAGGTCTTTGGCTAGAGGGGTACTTTTCTCTCTCCACCCCATCAGTTTTGGTAGCCCAAAAAATGTTATGGGCACTGCCTTTCCCTCTTTGAGTAAACAACAAATAAAAAATAAATAAATCTGAAGCTTTGCATTTATGTTGAGAAATCAATTTCCATTGCTTCGTAAATATATATTCTTTAAAGTAGCCGTAAAATAACACTTGAAGAAATAAAATTTTATTTTATTATTATTTAATTATTTAATTGTCTTTATTATATTTATTTATTTATTTTACTTTATTTTAATTTGTTTTTCCGTTTTTTTGTTTGTTTAGGCAGTAAAATAAGGTTCGAAACATCAATATTATCACTGCGACATTCCTTCAGATTTTGTCCGCCTTAAATTGTAACTAAAGCAGCAAATTTCTGCAGCCAATCTACAGCATTGATGTGTTGTTATTGATCGATAATGAGTGTAGCTGAAACTTCAGGCAGCATGAAGGAAGGTTGCCAGTCTGAAGAAGACAAAGAAGAAGAGGGGCTACACAACAACCATCACAGTAGTAAGCATCGACAGTTTATGGCTAGACTACACAGTACAAAATCATTTGTAGAATCTCTTTTAGACCCTGATGATTCTGCAATGCAAAGGTAAGATTTAACGTGATTTTTCTATTCAAAATTATTGATAATTATGCTACCATCTTATAAAAATCAATAATTCTTACATTCATGCAACAGTTTATTTGTTTTCATTGTCAACATTGAATGTTTAATATTTCATTAGAATATGTTTATGAAAAATATTCAAAATTATGTAGTCAATCTCTCTCTTTACTATTTTAATATATATTTGTTTTAAATAAAAACACTACAAAACTGTTGTTTGTAATGCTAGTGTCATTACATAATGGTGAATATGTTATTTATAAATAAAGAAGTAACTGCAGAAGAATCTGATTGGATGAACTAGGATCCAAAAGTTTAGATCCTATTCATTCATAACATTGAATTCTAATCATCAACATTGATTTTTTTTTTATATATTAAAATATATGCTTTAATATAATCCTATATAGTATGTATGTGTATTTATGTATGTGTTTATGTCTATACATGTGTCTCTGTGTGTGTGTATGAATGTATGTATGTATATATGCATTTGAAAACGTGTTTTTGTAGTTAAGTAAGAAAAATGTAACCAAAGTGATTAATAATTACAATAGTAACCTAACTGCTTGAAGAAGAAAGAATTTAATGAGGAAGAAATGTTTTTATCACATTTAGTTTTGAATTTACCTTCTTGACACCCCTCCCCCTCCACCACCATCCCCAATTTTTTTCATCAAATTTGTTTACAGAATTTGAAAAAAATTGATTTTCTACTTTATTTGGTTTATTAATTTATTTATAATTGCAATATTTTATGACTCATTTTATAGTTGGAAATACTTTTCCAATAAGGTTAATTCAAATTATTAATTATAAAATGATAAAAGTTATACACTTTCTGTAAAATCAGAACATATTCATAGTTGTTCTCCGATAAATTATTGGTGTAACTGTAACAAGCTACACACATGTCAATATCTTTTTTACATTACTTCCTAAAAAAAACTGTAAAAGTCTTCTGTGTTATTGTCTCCCCTTTTTCTACCTACACTATAATTTATAAACAGGTAGTGGTAGTGGCAGTAGTGGGGGTAATATAACAACAAATATAACAGTATTTTGGGTGGAATATAAGTGGGAAATGACCCGCATTTCTAAACAATATCTCAATTTCCTAGCCACTACTCTAGAAAGCTATAATTCAAAATTTGTCTAAATATGTAAACACCAAGGCATATATATATATATATAGTAATAATAATAAATTTGAAGACTAAAATCCAAAGAGGGCTCGATAAGGATAAATATATATCAAATATATAAGAACTGTAGAGCAAATATTTATTAAAATAACAGATTAAAGTTTAAGCAAAGAATTGTTGCTTTCACCCTTAAGGGGATCTTCTGAAACTAACCAAGGCTAGTTCATAAATATATATATATATATATATTTATGAACTAGCCTTGGTTAGTTTCAGAAGATCCCCTTAAGGGTGAAAGCAACAATTCTTTGCTTAACCAAAGTGATTAATAATTACAATAGTATATTAAAACTATATATATATAGTTTTAATATAGTCCTGTAGAAGCTCTTCTATATTAAAACTTTTATACTCTGCTATGTATTGAGTACCTTACTTACTGTGGTTACCTCCGATTCAACCCGGAATAACCTATATATATAGATACACACAGCTATATAAAGCTTAATATAGGACTAGAACTGTTTCATTCAAAAGAAATCATCAGGAAAGCCCCTTTACTGATGATTTCTTTTGAATGAAACAGTTCTAGTCCTGTAGCAGCCATTTCTATATTAAATTTGATGTTTACACTCTACTAATGTATACCTTACTTACTGTGGACTCATATATATATATATCAACATCATTATCATTTAATGTCCATTTTCCATGCAATGCCTGTGCATGAATATATTTTTTAACGTGAAGAAAGACTGTGCACTGAGCCAATCCCACTCTCTGAGCAACAGTAGCTATAACCCGAAAAGAAGAAAAGATAAACATCATCGGTAACTACTGAGCCGCAGGTTTTATATCGGAGTTATCCCAGTTTCCTGAGTTGCCTTCTCCTAGAAGAATGTCCTGACAAAGGCTAGGGGTCCTTCACTCCCAGTGGTTTAACCGCGTGATCGGGTGTCCAGCCTGACTATTTCTATGTCCCCGCGCATATACATACATATGTACATGTGTATATACATATTTACACACTTTTGGATGGCCGTTGACTCTTATGAGTTCTTCCGCCCTTTGTCAGGTTTTGTTTTTTGTCCTGCAGGGTGTCCAAAATCACCCTCCTCAGCAACTTGGTGGGGTTGCCGGTTTAGTCACCGACGACCCGACCATGCGACAGGTTGTACTGGGTTACATGTTACCAGTAGCACTCAAGAGTGACCCGACATATAAATATACATATCATCATCATCATCATCATCATTTTACATCCGCTTTTCCCTGCTTGCAATATATATATATATATATACACATATACATATATATATCATTGTCAACTGCTACAAAGGTAAAGGTGATGCACTAGATAGAGGAAACCATAGAGGTATAAATCTGATGGACCAGGTCATGAAAGTAACAGAAAGAGTTATAGCACAGTTGATTAGGGACCGGGTGAAACTAGATGAGATGCAATTTGGGTTTGTACGAGGAAAAGGCACCACTGATGCCCTCTTCCTTGTGAAGCAGTTACAGGAAAAGTACCTAGCTAAAAGTAAGCCGCTCTACCTGGCATTCGTCGATCTGGAAAAAGCCTTCGGCAGAGTCTCGCGTGCTGTAATCTGGTGGGCTCTTAGAAAATTAGGAGTAGATGAATGGCTTGTAAAAGCTGTACAAACCATGTATAGAGGAGCAGTCAGCAAAGTTAGAGTTAGCAATAACTATAGCAAGGAATTTAGCATACAGGTCAGTGTCCACCAGATCTCTGTTCTTAGCCCTCTCCTGTTCATTATAGTTTTGCAGGTAATAACGGAGGAGTTTAAGACCAGATGCCCATGGGAACTCCTGTATGCAGATGATCTCGCACTTATAGCTGAATCCATGGTGGAACTAGAGAAGACATTCCAAACATGGAAGCATTGACTAGAAAGAAAGGGTCTCAAAGTCAACCTGACAAAGACTAAGGTTCTTGTAAGTAGACGAGAAAACAGAACCCAGATACCCTCAGGGAAATGGCCTTGCTCATTATGTAGGAAAGGTGTAGGTAGGAACTCCATCCTCTGCTCCAAATGCAAACAATGGGTACACAAGAGATGTAGTGGGATCTCATGAAGTTTAACTAAGAATGTAGGCTTCATATGTAGCAGCTGCGCTGGGACAGCAAGCAGCAAACAACCACAGGAAACAAGCACCACCAAACTCTGTAGAAATAGTAGACAGCTTCTGCTCCCTAGTTGACCGAATTAGCAGCGGAGGTGGGTGTTCGGAAAGTTCAATAACTAGGGTAAGGACGGGATGTGTAATCGTAATATACGCGAATGGCAAAGTATAAACGAATTGAGAGAGAGACTGAGCATCAGAAGAATCAAATGCTGTGTGCAGGAGAGGAGATTACGTTGGTATGGACATCTGATGCATATGAAGAATGACAGCTGCATAAAAAGGTGCAGAGGACTAGAAGTCAATGGAAGCCGCGGAGTGGGGGAGACCCGAGAAGACCTAGGATGAGGTGATAAAGGCCGACCTTATTCAATTGCACCTCTCAAGAGCAATGACACACAACCGTGACATCTTGCGTCACGCAGTAATACAGAAGACCCCCCCCCCCCACAGGAACAAGCCGAAGCTGAAGCATATAGACTATATGCCCCCACACCCTCCCACTGCAAAGCGGTCGTGGAGGTGCCACAGCAAAAAAGCACCCAGCCCACACTGTAAAGTGGATGTGTAGGTGCCACGGAAAAAAGCACCCAGCACTCACTGTAAATGAGGTTGGTGTTAGGAAGGGCATCCAGCTGTAGAAATCAAGCCAGAATCAGTTCCCATATGAGCAAGACAAGGTCAGCCGACCGGACACTGCCCACAACAGGACAACCCGTCTAACCCATGCTAGCATGGACGAACGGATGTAAAACAGTGATGATGATGATAGAAACAAAAAGATTAATGAACAATTGATATAACTTCATCCATTAAAATTGCAGTTGAAATGTTCATTAAACAATTCATATTCATTAATCAAAGACCGGTATGGCAAAGACTAAACATGTCTCTCAAAGACCAGCCCTTTTCCTCAGAGTCAGAAAATACTTCAGTCTCCAACAACTATGCAGATGAGAATCAATGGAATAAAGCTCTCCAGGTGAGAATCTATGGAATACAAATATTCTGTGAAGCACAAGTAACAACCCATTTTGTAAACTCATCAACCAGATATTTTCACTCAGTACTAATCATAAATCTAAATCTCTGATTTATTACTATTCTCTCTCATTGCATTTGAGTGTTACACATTTCATGTGTAACACTCAAATTAGAACTAACTATGCATTTAGAACTAAGTTATCAGAGAATAAAATCTTACAGAACTCCTAGTTTTAAATGATACCATATGAAACTTGAGTACATGGAAAGAAGTAGAGAAAACTTGCTATGATGCACCATTTTGGACATCAAATAACTATGTTATTGGTATGGCCATGCAATATGAATAGATGAAGTGTGTTGAAACTTGATAAGAGAAAGTGTAAATGTTAGAGTTAGAGCAAGGAATGCCAAAGATGAAATAGTTACTTTAGGTTCATAATTGATATGGAAGTATGCTAGCTTGATGAATAATCCAACATGTGGCACAAGGGATAAGATAAAAAAAATGAAAGGATGTTGTATATGAATGACAACTTTTCCAAAGACATAGGTAATGGTGATAATGGTGGTGGCGGTGGTGATGCTGCAGCTGTTACTGATGATAACAATGATGATGACAATGTAAGAATTTGAGAGGATTCAAAACTAAAGGGTTTCATTCTGAGTTCTGAACCACTGATCCATACCAAATCCATCTACTTCCCATTACATTACATAAAATGGGCAAAAAAATTGACTCAGACTATTTTGCGGTATAATATCTATAACCCAAGAATTATAATATCTGTAACTAAAAAATTATAGTATTTGTAACTCAAAGATTTTGGTCCTCAATCTAAGCCTTATAGTATCTGCAACACATGCGTTATAGTATCTGTAATTAAAAGGTTATAGTATATAGCTCAAGTACTAAAACATTTGTAATTTAAGTATTATAGTATCTGTAATGCAAGAATTGTAGTTCCTGTAACACAAGCATTATGGTATCTGTAATACAAGAACTGTAATAACTCAAGGTATATGGTATCTGTAACTCAAGGACTGTAGCACAAATCTCCAGTCCAAATTTACATTTTATGACAGCAAGTTGAGTTGCTTTTAAAATATTTTTTCTTTTAATGCTTGCTGATAATTTTGTTATATGCCACCAGGTGCTTTTGGACTTTGAATATTTTGAACAAATACATAAAATAAAAGGAATTTTCTTTCATAACAACCAATTTCTTAATGGGAAAAGAAAATGTCTTTAGCATAATTCTCAAATGTATAAAATATGATGGAAAAAATATGGAGATTTCATTTCCCAAAGATATTTTTGTAGTATTTCCAAACAATGATAAAGGATTATACAGCGATTGATTAGAAATAATAAAATAAAAATTCTATTTCCTATTTCTTTAAGTTGGTGAAGTCCCAGATGTATTGTCATATCATGTGCTTGCATGTAACATGTTCCTGATTCCTTCAGAGAATTATAAATCAAACATAATCCATAGAGATAAATGTTTACATGAATGCACATGAAGGAATAAAATAAATGAATTAAATTGTAACCAGAGACAAAAAAAAGGTGCATGTACATGGTGTGGTGTGATGTGATGCTGTGTGGTGCAGTGTGATGTGGTGTGGTGTGGTGAGAATTGGTGTGATGTGATGCTGTGTGATATGGTGTGCTGTGGTGAGAATTGGTGTGATGTGATGTGTGGTACAGTGTGATCCGGTGTGGTTTGGTGTGTATATGCATATTGTGTGCCATATAGGTGCATGTATAGCTGAGTGGTTAAGAAGTTTGATTTGTAATCATGTGCTTCTGGGTTCAATCCACCTGCATGGCATCTTAGATAAGTGTCCTTCACCATAACCACAGGTTGACACAAATATTATGAGTGAAATTGTGTAGAAGTGCACCGATTGTACCTGTAATCCAAAGAGCCAGTTTTGTCACTGGCTTTGTGGTTAGGGTATTTGGCTTACACTCTTAAGGCTGTGAGTTCGATCCCCAGTGGCGCATTGTTTCCTTGAGCAAGACACTTTATTTCACATTGCTCCAGTCCACTCAGCTGGCAAAATGAGTTGTATCTGCAGTTCGAATGGCCAGCTTTGTCAGATTCTGTGTCCCACTGAATCTCCCTATGAACTATGTTATGGGTATGCGTGTCTGTGGAATGCTCAGCCACTTACATGTTAATTTCATGAGCTGGCTGACAGGATCAACTGGAACATTCATCGTTGTAACTGATGGAGTGCCTCAGATGTATACTAACGATTCCTCTTGAGGATTATGTTAAGGTGTACATGCTTATGAAATACTGAACCCTACCCCACTAATACAATGAGTAGATGGTTCAGTTGATCAAGCAAATGGAATACTCCTCATCAAAACCATCAGAGGATCCATTATTTTATTTATGTATTGTCAAAATGGATGAGAGAAATATGGAATAGAACGCAGAAAGCAGTTTGATAGAAATATAAACTAACAAAGAAATTTAATTGATCAAATTTCTAGTAAAGCAGATTGTTATTATGCTATGAGAAAGACACAACATGCTGAATGTATAAATGGTGACATGTATGAATGTATAAATGGTGACAATGAAAATCCTAATGTAAGTGGAAAAGATCCAGCAGAGATCTAAACTATATTGTGAACTCAGTTGGCAAATAATTTCTCATAACACAGTCATAAGTTAGAATTAATAGGACATATTAAACTAAATAAAACATCTTGTAAAAGTAACTGGGATTTTTTTTTAATTGGATTAATCTGGAAGAAGGGGCTATGCCCATTGCCTTCATAGGAACTTGTGAAACTGAGACATTTTCAAAGAGAAAACCAAACAACAGCTGTGTTAGGGATGTAGAGATATGTTAATATTTGAAATATGGAAGAACCATCAAGCTACCAGAGAAATAAACTTCATGATTATAGTATCCATAAAGGCATGTAGCGAAGTAATAAGTATGTTGGATTCAGGGCCATAAGATCAATTTATGTACCAGGTAATGTATTGTGTTCTTGAGCAAGATACTTCATTTCACATTCCTTTCCATGATAGGACTGTGGAGCCTATTATTAAAACACATGTGAAACATCCTTTGACATGCAACATCATAAGAGGCCACCTAAACCTGGATGGGTCTAAGATATAATTTTTTTTTCTTTCAATGTAGCATCTAGCTATCTTCTTTTTGGTTTTGAGTTTCAAATCTCATTTTGGTTAAGTTTATCTGACAAATTAATAGTTATTGAAAAAAGTACCAGTACCATTCCAAAGTCATTTAAGTCATTATAGCACACCTCTGATAAAAGTATCAATTTACTGAAACAACAGATATCAATTTTTATAAAATAGAAATAAAAATGTCAAGTATGTTCATCATCCATGCACAACACATGCCCATACTAGCACAGTCCTCCCTCTTGCACACTACATCTGAATCCTCTTATACCTAGTTTCTCTCAGTACTCCATAGAAATTTATAAATAAGAAACCTGACCAACTTCATCTGACATCCCAATGATTTCATTTGAATAAAACAGTTCTAGTCTTGTAGATGTGATTTCTATATGAAATTAATATATATCTTCTCTATTAATGTTATGAGTATTTTATTTAATCATGGTTTTTCCCAACACCCTTCAGAATACCATTCTTAATTATATATATATATATATATATATATATATATATACACACACACACATATATATATATACATGGGTACATGCTGAAGCATATAAACAATATGCCCCCACTCCCCCCACCGCAAGGTGGTCGTGGAGGTGCCACGGCAAAAAAGCACCCAGCCCACACTGTAAAGTGGACGTGTAGGCGCCACGAAAAAGCACCCAGCACTCACTGTAAATGAGGTTGGTGTTAGGAAGGGCATCCAGCTGTAGAAATCAAGCCAGATCAGTTCCTGTATGAGCAAGGCATGGTCAGCCGACCAGACACTGCCCACAACAGGACAACCCGTCTAACCCATGCTAGCGTGGAAGAACGGACGTAAAACAGTGATGATGATGATGATGATGGGGCACATGTCTTAGTGGTTAGAGCATTGGTCTTGAAATCGAAAGGTTTTGACTTCAATTCCCAAACTGGGTGAAGTGTTGTGTCCTTGAGCAAGACACTTTATTTCACATTGCTCCAGTTTACTCAGCTGTAGAAATGAGATGATAGGAACTGGGGTCCCTATCATTCCACTGCAAAGTGGTCGTGGAGGTGCCACGGAAATAAAGCACCCAGCACTCACTGTAAATGAGGTTGGTGTTAGGAAGGGCATCCAGCTGTAGAAATCAAGTCAGTATCAGTTCTCGTCCCACCCTTGCAAGCAGGGAAAAAGCGGACGTAAAATAAAATGATGATTATACATACACAAACACACACACATATATATATATATATATGTATATATGTATGCATACTCTTTTACTCTTTTACCTGTTCCAGCCATCCAGCTGAGGCCATGCTGGGGTATCGCCCCCCCCCCCACACACACATACACACACATATATGTATATGTATATATATATATATATATATATATATATATATATATATATATATATATATATGTATATATACACACACATACATATATATATATATATAGATAGATAGATAGATACATACATATAGGTGTCACGACAAAAAACACACAGTCCACGCTGTAAATGTGGCCGTGTAGGCAACACGGTAAAAACCTCCCAGCCCCACACTGTAAATGTGGTTGGTGTTAGGAAGGGCATCCAGCTGTAGAAAACCCGCCAGACAGTCCACGCTGTAATGTGGCCGTGTAGGCAACACGGTAAAAACCTCCCAGCCCCACACTGTAAATGTGGTTGGTGTTAGGAAGGGCATCCAACTGTAGAAAACCCGCCAGACAGTCCTATGCGAGCAAGACAACCACTCTTGCCTCAAGTGGGAAAACCCCCGTCCAAACCCATGCAAGCGTGGAACACGGACGCTAAACCTGATGATGATGATGATGATGATGATATATATACACATATATATATATATACATATATATACATACACAGTTGAAAATTGCAAACTTGACTGTCACCACTGAATATGAACCTGAAGATTGCGAAAGCATGAAAGTAAACATTTAATATTCTACAATACTATTTCATTATAATATCATTATAATCTTAAAGGATTGTAAATAAAACGAGTAAATCAGACAAAGTTGGAATTCCTTTTATTAATATAATCTTCTATACACAATCATACACACCTGTGTATATTTATTTATATATATATTTAATCTATACATACATATATATACATACACATCCACACCGCCCCTTTCAATGTAAAGTTATGTTGGTGCCACAACATCCAGGCCGAAACAAATGAGATCGTGTAGGTGTCACGACAAAAAAACACAGTCCACGCTGTAATGTGGCCGTGTAGGCAACACGGTAAAAACCTCCCAGCCCCACACTGTAAATGTGGTTGGTGTTAGGAAGGGCATCCAGCTGTAGAAAACCCGCCAGACAGTCCTATGCGAGCAAGACAATCACTCTTGCCTCAAGTGGGAAAACTCCCATCCAAACCCATGCAAGCGTGGAACACGGACGTTAAACGATGATGATGATGATGATGATGATGATATATATATATACATACATATATATATACATACTTATCATCATCATCATTTTACGACCGCTTTTCCCTGCTAGCAAGGGTGGGATGGGAACTGATTCTGGCTTGATTTCTACAGCTGGATGTCCTTCCTAACACCAACCTCATTTACAGTGAGTGCTGGGTGCTTTTTTGCCATGGCACCTCCATAACCACTTTGCAGTGGAATGATAGGGACCCCAGTCCTATCATCTCATTTCTACAGCTGAGTAAACTGGAGCAATGTGAAATAAAGTGTCTTGCTCAAGGAAACAACACATCACCTGGTCTGAGAATTGAACTCACAACCTTTCGATTGCAAGGCCAATGCTCTAACCACTAAGCCATGTATATATATATATATACACATACATACATATATGTGTGTGAGAGGGGGTGTATCTAGCACATGCACTTAAGAATTTTTAAATGTGTGCTTTCATCATCATCATCATCATCATCATCATCACCGTTTTACGTCCGTTCTTCCACGCTAGCATGGGTTAGACGGGTTGTCCTGTTGTGGGCAGTGTCTGGTCGGCTGACCATGCCTTGCTCATACAGGAACTGATCTGGCTTGATTTCTACAGCTGGATGCCCTTCCTAACACCAACCTCATTTACAGTGAGTGCTGGGTGCTTTTTCGTGGCGCCTACACGTCCACTTTACAGTGTGGGCTGGGTGCTTTTTTGCCGTGGCACCTCCACGACCACCTTGCGGTGGGGGGGGGGGGGCATATTGTTTATATGCTTCAGCATGTACCCATGGGAGGTCGGGTACCCTGCTTTCTAAACTATAATTCATATCAGCTCTTCACTTTAATATTTCAATAACTTAACTCATTTCTAATATCCCCTGAGTAAAATAAATTAACGAAGCACTTAAACACATCTATATGATAGATATTGCAACATGTAATGATATCAAGGAAAATGTATTAAATAATACAAAGTGTTACAAAATCTTTATCCAAACTAGAAAAATATACTTCCATTAACAAATATTTGAAACGTTTTCACTTAATTGAATTAATGAAATTTCTTAATTAATGAAACTGTAGCTCATAAAAAGAAAGTTAATTTTAAAATATATCAATGAAAAACTTCAGTTAGTAAATAGTAATGCTATGATATCAATAGATAAGCATCAGCCAAATAAATATGATCACTTTATAAAAAATTAACAGTTGTTATACTGAATACTTTAAAGATTGGGGTTGGAGTAGAGAAATTACATGACAAGTGTTTATATTACATCATTAACTTTAAAGAGATAGATAATACCATTTGTATCTATTATCAAATCTACAGTGACACTTCTGAAAGTTATAAAATCAATGGATCAATCAAATATGATTATCACAAAAGAAAAAGGAAATATATCTAGTCCTGAAAGAAAATATTAAAGAGATGTGATTGCCTGATTTTGTTCCTTTAATAGTCTTACTGATCAAAACCATTTATTGACCTATCTTTCCACACATAACATTGAAATAACAACTTGAAAAGTTGTTTGTCTTGGTAATCACTTCTGACAAGTTAATATTCCTCTAATGTGTTGGATCTGTGACAATAATGATTTCTTATTTAGACACAAAGTCAACAATTTTGGCGAGAAGGAGAAAATTGATTATACCTACACCAGTACTTTACTGGTACTTTATTTTATGGGCTCCAGAAGGATGAAGGGCAAAGTTGATCTTGGCAGGAATTCAGAATGTAAATACCTTAAGGCAGTGGTTCTCAAACTTTTTGGACCACCACACCCTCACTGCCACATAATACCCTTAGAGCCCCACCCCTATTTCCAGAGAGACCTACCTACACACAAATTGTAAATAATATATAATAGGTAAATAATATATAAATAAAATCGTTAATTTATATATAATAAATAATATAATATATATTATGTATAAATAAATATATTTTTTTATTTTACTATATTTATATATAATATGTATCATTTGATATTTAATATACTATTATATCATTTATACCACCCCCTTAGGCTCCAGCGCCCCTCTGGGCCTTTTTAACACCCCCCGGGAGGCTGTAGCATCCACTTTGAGAACCTCTGCCTTAAGGCATTTCCATCATTGCTCTAATTATTCTACACATTTACTGCATTGACAAACCTGTGACAACAACATTATAAACAATGAACATAAGATAAATGACGAAAATTAGATGAGATCTTCCTGATTGTATCATGAGTGGCAAATGAAACACTTTTCAATGAGTTTCTTATGTAATAAAGGAAAATAAATAAGAAAAACAAAACGAGTTACAGTCTTTAGAAATTGAAATTGTAATTTGAATACTTACCTAGTTCAGGAACAAACTCTGGGAATATTTCTCTTGAATTAACCCAATTTTTCGCCAC
This sequence comes from Eledone cirrhosa, assembly GCA_964016885.1. Lineage (NCBI taxonomy): Eukaryota > Metazoa > Mollusca > Cephalopoda > Octopoda > Eledonidae > Eledone > Eledone cirrhosa. The sequence continues at coordinate 408,210,771 of OZ024740.1, read as the reverse complement.
ATCCCATGGTGAATTAATAGGTTGAAAATGATCATCATAATCAAGTTTAAATTTGTCAATTAATTCCCAAGTTACATCCTCAGGGTGGACAGAATCAAAATTATCATTTTCTTTTTCTAATTCATTTAACGTACGTTGCATATCATCTTGTTCATTGTCTTTAACAACATTACTTTCAGCAATGTTGTGTTTTTCTATATGTAAAGGTGTATCTAGCTTCTGTTGGTTATCAATGTAGCTTAGTTGCTGGATTTCATATAGCAAAAATAGTATAATACAGACCAATCCAGCCACAATGACATGCTTCTTTCTGCGAATCCTAAAAATACCCAGGATCATAGTTGTTTTTTGCTTGTTTGTGTTTGGCAGTCCACCATCATTACTGTAAGCTCATTTTCAGCAGTTTTCAAACTTCATCTTTTAACAGAATTATCTAGACCTAAAACAGAAAAAAAAAATGTTCTCATATTCCATCTTTCAACAGAATTATTTAGCCATAAAAAGAAAAAGAAAAAAATTATTTGCTACATTAAAGACAAAATTATAATAAATATTGACATTTTCAATAGATTGTAATTTCCTTATTTTAATCAGAAAAAATAGAATAGAAAAAAATGAAAACAAATGTTTGGATAAATATAGGCTTTCGAGTTTTCAAAGGTAAACATCAGTTTAAGAGGAGAATACTGATAACATTTCACAACATTAATCTGTTTAAAAGAGTTAAAGAATCAAGATTATGGAAAAGTAATAAAAATGTTTTATGTAATCATCAATAAATTTACTAAGAACTGAACTGGTAAGGTTAATTGATATTAATTCATAGGTTCATTGATCAGAATACTTGGATAACACTGCTAAGATATTATAAACAAGTTGAACATCTAGTTCTCACACATGTTATATAATGCTATTTTTTCTCGATTTTTCCATAGTTTTGAGGTGGAAGATCTTTATTCATCTTGTGCATAGAACTTTCTTTCATAAATAGTGCATTCAAATAGCTTGTCATCTTTTGATGAGTCTAAGTTACACATTTGTTTCTACCTTTAATAGTTTTTGAATATCTATTTATATACCTCGGTGTTACCAGACACTACATCTCCATCTTTCAAATGTTTGACTGACTTTCGATAAGCAAATGTTTATTTTGAAATCAATGTTGGATTCATGTGAAACAGTGCTGTTAAGATATTTGAACTTTTCCATCAATTTTGGCTTTTATTTATTGACTACTATGTTATGCTATTTTTATGCATCTCCCAGCTGTCGCTGACTCAAATGGTATAATTTTAACTCTACCATCATTTAGCATCATATATGCTCACTGAAACTTTCTCAGGTAACAATTTAAGCATTCAGATCAAGTATAGAATAAATCAGAAATTCCATCATTGTCTCTTGCTTCTGCATATAAATGTCGTTAGGTTTGCAAATTAGAGAAAGAAAACATCACATTAAACAGAATAACTTTGAGGAAAATAAAATTGCATTTGTGACTATCTTTCTTCATTAATTAAATAATTATGTTAAATTAACTTTTATATTTTATATTAAAATCAATATCAATTTAATCTATGTGCTTAATTAGTTTCTCTATTTTTATGTTAAAATATAGATTTCTCATTAATTTTCTAGCTTTAACACTTATTCTGACAAACTATTGTATGCTTTAGCATGAACCTTACACTCTTGACATGAAATCAAATTATTTATTCAATTCACTTACTGTATATACTAGAATATAAGCCAATCTGAATATAATCACCTCCCTCTATTTTATGCCTGAGAAATGGGTAAAAATCCAAGCCCCATTGAAAAGCTATGGCAGCTGATTAACACATTATGTTTAGATGGCAAGGTTTTGAAATTCTCATGAGTATAAAATATATTTATGAAGTTTTAATATTTTGATGTTTAAAATGTTTTAAGTGTTCTTTAGAATATAGTTTTTGTTTCACAACTCCATTATGTAATGATCTTTTACAATTTCATCAGTTTTATAGTTTCAACAATTTCTCAATTTTTCGTTTACTTCTGGCCTCACACAAGCTGGAAGTAGTTAAAAACAAGAGATCGAATAAGAGAACTTTGTATAGGGATTCATAGAGTAGAAGAGGGAGGGAGGGACAGTAAGTGAGAGAGAGGGGGCAAGAGCAAGAAAGGAGAGAGAGCAATAAAACACAAGTCAGAAGTAAGATTTCAATCTTATGTAAGATTGAAAGAAAAAGTATTAGTAAATCAGAGAAAAACAGTTAGTATGTGCGTGTGCCTGTGTGTGTGCATATGTGCATATATGTATTTGTGTGTGCATGTGCATATATGTATTTGTGTGTGCAGATGTGCATGTGTGTATGAATAGAGGGTATTTATGTATTAATTTGTTCAAATTATAAAAATTTGTTGGAAATATTTCCAAGGTAACACATAAATAAAAGCAATCGTGATGTAGTAAAACATAAAAGAAACTGTTTCATTGTAAAGTAATCACTCCAGATATTTTAGCACTTTATTTATATAGAATTTGAATTTAGTGAAAATCGATAAAATATTGACCTTCCATTTTACCATCAGTTTTTTGGTCACATATTCCTCGGCTTATATTTGAGTATATATGGTAATTTTGCAGGAACAAAGTAAACTAAATCCCCTCTGAGACAACAGGAAAAAGGATGAAAAGTTAGCATTCACAGATCAGTTGTTTCAAATAAAACTATATTACTGTTACGAGAAAAATAACAATATTGCCATGCTAAAGTTGTTAAATAAGATTTTTAAAAGATGCATCTTACTGAAGATCTCCAAAGCTTTCATCAGGTGCCACACTATTCACCTACCATCTACTACCAGCATTCGATATATAGCTCTTCATTCAGTTAACACTGGTTATCTTTCTTTACTGATATGCCAGCTTATTAATATCTCAACTAGTTCTGATTTGAAGTAACTTTCTCAGTACATATTCTTTCTATTTAAGAAGAGTATATTTCAGCAGTATCCAATACCATATTTCTAACACCTATACTGATGTATGACAGGATTTCAAAACCGTTTTCATGTACTCTTTTCAGCTTTTTTGTTCCTCTTCTGAATGATCAAATTATACATCTAGGTCAATTTCAACTTGAAATTCAGTTGTTTTTTTTTTTATTCAATTTTGATTCTTCAACAATAAATTTACAGGTATATAAAAAAAAAAGGAATTTACAATATACAAAATTTCACAATGTTGTGAAAAGCCACTGACATTATATAAGAATAATTGAGCAGTATCTAATAAAAGCAAAACATAATATTAAAGGGAACAGAAAAGGAAGATGAAAAAAAAAATGGACAAAATGGCAAAGGTGTTACCACAGAGAATATCCAGAGACAGCCACTGCAACATAATTATTTATACAAATTATTATCATCCACAAAATATAAAGTATGATATAGCTAATCTTATATTTTTACAAGATAAACTGATTTACTACAGTTATGTACAAGGTTTGAAATTATTATCATGAAGAAAAAATATTCTTACAATGATGATAATGGTTGAGAGAGAACCTGTATTCCACATAGTTAAGGTGGCTGCACCACGGGGACAGGTGCTGACTAGAAGCTCTGTTGTTCAGACAACATTGACATAACGACAATGATAACAGTGGTGAAGTCATGAAAATTACAAGACCTCATTAAATATGATTTAGTCAGATCTGCAATAACCACTAAAGTATAGTCAGTATTGTATTTAGCCTGTCGTTTTATGATGTCTACCATTCTTCAGTCTGATCTAGTTCATTTCCAGTCTTTTGTAGAATAATAGAGTTTATAGCATCCTTTGAATAAGAGTGTATGTTGTTAGAAGTTACATAATGTAAATTTTCAGTTTAATGTCCTTCATGCCACAAACCACTTAGCAATGATACAGGAGTGGTGCTTATTTTTGTTTAGTCAGGTACACTGGAGGAATAAAATTATGTGACTCTCCACAATTATTCTAACAGTATGATTTGAACTTATAACCATACACTCAATAGTCTTTGTCTATTCTAGCATTATTATAATAGTTTCTAATCCTCTAAACTAACTAGTTGCATACCAGATCACACAACATGCCAGTCTCTTCATGTATCATTTTCACTGTGTTCCCCCACCCATGTTTTCCCTGTAGATATCAATGTATCAATGATTAGTCATAACATAATCTCTATTCATTTTCTAGTGTAAGTCATTAGCAAAGTCCTCACCTTAAGTCCCAAATATAAAAAGCACCAACCTTTAGCCATTGCAACACCTAGAAAAAAGATGTCTTCTACTAATTCATTAAGTTTACTTAATGAATTATGTTATTAGAAGTGAACAATTAGATAATTCATTAACAAAATATAACTTGAAAATAATTCCTACTTTTACAAATGAATTGAGTGTAACCCATTGAATGTACACTTAAAATGAAATGTTGATAGTATGACTACTGAGAAAATGGCTGGGTATCAAAGGACAGATAATATTTGAAAGAAATTAACTGTGCTTGTATGGACATGTAATGTAAATGAACAATGAACACTGGGTCAAGACACACTTTGTGATGGTAGAGGAAACTATAAGTGGTCAAGGAAAATAAAAGAAGACATAAATAGTAGTGAAGTTTGATTTGAAGACAATGGGCTCTACACACAGCAGGAATAGGAGTGACAATATGTTATACTGCATTTATGTTATTATATAATATTCTAAATGCAGTGGATTAGTAGTATAAGTAGAGTGTTGTACAAACTTATTTGCAGTATTTACTTATTGTGGCTTTCTATGTTCTGAGTTCAAATTTCGCTGAGGTCAACTTTACCTTCCATCCCTCTTAGGTCAATGAAACAGAGTACCAGTTAAGTACTAGGGTTCATGTGATCGACTTTTCCCTTTCCCAAAATTAATTGCTGATCTTGTTAGAAAGAGTTATATAATATTATATATTAAAAGTGCTGAAGATTTCACACAAAATATTCTAAATATAATCACCATCTATAAAGTGGTTGTGTAGGTGTCACAGAAAAAAGTACCCAGCCCGCACTGTAAAGCACCCAGTACTCACTGTAAATGTAGTTGGTGTTAGGAAGGGTATCCATCCGTAGAAACCAAGCCCATATCAATTCTGTATGAGCAAGACATGGTCACCTGACCTGGCTTATCTCACAACAGAACAACTCATCTAAACCATGCTAGCGTGGAAAATGGATATTAAACAGTGATGATGATAATCATCATCATCAACATCATCCTCATCCAGTTTGATTGGAGATGGTAGCACTTAACAGTTACTCTTAATTCTATACTTAAATAACATCACCTTTGCTTTCACCTCTTCTATAATAATCATTTACTGAAATATATTTGCTCAACTCTATCCTCTACTTTTAAAATTAACCATAGTCTTGCCAAAAGAAAGTTCTATGATATAGTAAAATCTCAGGCTTCTTAATCAAGAAATAAAAAACAAAAGTAACTTTCTCATTCTCCTCCAATTCTTTTGTTTATCTAGTATCTTACAACATACAACCCCCATATTGTATGTGTTTATAAAATGTCAATTTTTTAATTCAGTAGTCTGAATCACCAGAAAAACAAATACAAATTAGATCTTATGAAACCAGTTAGCAATGTTGATATATCATCATCATCATCATCATCATTTAGCATTCTTTTTTTTCCATGCTAGCATAGGTTGGATGGGTCCAAGTCAGCACTCAATGAGATGGGCCAGAGGCCATGTCTTACATACATATGTTCCTACACTTTATTGAGCATACTGAGTGCATTTTTGTGGCAATGATTCAACTGGAGAACCCTCTCAAACCTATGTAGGGAGTGGGAAAATGCCTTGTACCAAGACAGCATGTGTAGAGAGTGAAGACAAGAATAGAAGGGCATCATGTATGACAATAGGTGGAGAAATAAGGCAGGTTGAAAAATATAATGTCCTGTGAGTATGATAGATGAAGTGGGATTTTGTAGGATAAGTAGAGGGTGTGTAAGTGTGGAGGGTGATCATGGATAGTGATGTGAATAATTATCAAAAAGCTATTACAAGTTTGGTGAGGTTTAGAAGAGTAAGCAGCAAGAATACTCTTGGACAGCGTGGGTGGGTACAAGAGTGCTAGTGTGGGGGAGTATGAGTAGGTTGAAACATGCCATATGCCATATCACATTAGGTGATGGTGTGGGGAGTGGATATTATAGCAGAAATGGAATGCAAGAGCCATTTGATTTTATAGGCAGGTCTTCTCAATGCGATCCTGCATCATTCAGCTTCTTAAGGACGACATTCACTAATTCAACCCATATCTTCCTAGGTCTACCTCTTCCACATGTCACATTCACTTAAATTTCTTTGCACTTCTTTATACAGCTGTCATCTTTCATGTGCATCACATATCAATACCTGTGCAGTCATCTTTCTTGCACACTACACTAGATTCCTCTTGTACCAAGGTTCTGTCGCAGTTGACTTATACCATGTTACAACATTACACATCAACTGGAGCATAACCACTTCCCCCTTTACTAGCTTTTTGCATATCTTCTGTAGTCAAGGCCCAAGTCCCACTTCTATGAATATATTAACTGAAATATCATCTAAAAGAAAAATAAGGCTGGCAATGAACAAAACCAAACTGATTATCTGAATAAGTATTTCCCAATTCCATTACAAAACTATTCCATTCAATTCTACAAAAATACTTGATTCCAATAGAAATAATAAGAGCATGTTATTTTACCTGAATATATTGCAAATTACTCAATATTTCTACAATATAAACTTTCCATGTTACATCCAATTTTACATTTTACACCCATAGATTTACACTGGTATGCTCTGTCCGAGTTTGACAATTAAGATATAGATAACCAGATAAATGAATCATCAAGAGAACCTCTATGTAGCTACACAACATGCTGGAAACCACCACCCAATCACCTTCAAAATACACACTGCCTTCTTAAACAAGAAAAGCACATAATGTGGTCCAATATATACATGAAAGAAAGATGAAATGGTCATAGCTGGAGTGCTTTTGACCATGGTTTAGCCTGATCAAGAATGACCTAGGGCTAAACAACAACAACCTTAGACTAAGCTATCTTTTCTCAACCTTTTTATAATAAAAACAGACTCCATTTCCTCAAATTTGTTCAATCTAGATACCTAACTTTAAAAGAAAAATGGAAATAATTTATACGCACAAGTTTTCTTCTCTTATTACTTCAACTATGCTTCACTTCCCTTCCATAATCAATGGTGTCAGTAAGTCTGTGATGGTTTGTATTAGTACCAATCATTCAGAAGATATAATCAACAAAGAATCAAACTACTTCGTTTCTTTTGCATTTTAGAAATACTTTAGATCACACAATTTGCTACTACATACTTTTCCAAGCATAAATTGAATTGACAGTAATTATTTTATAGATCTAGATATACTGAAACAAAATATAATTACTTGCTCTATGTGAGATTAACAGTTTGTATAATATAGGGGAATGTTAAGCACTAGTGCATGAGCTAGCTGTCTGCATCTTTAGACAGCAGTTATTCAAATAAAACCTACAAATTACCATTGTTATCAAGGACTTTTTAGTGGCAGCTATTTTTCAATTCTACTATGGTTTGGGTGGGTCTACTGTATGATATATTGTCAATCTTATCAGTCTTTTCACATATCTTCTGCACAGTTAAGTTTCATGATATCTGACCTTATTACTTATGACTATTTCTTCCTTCATTTTTATAATTTATGGTTGCTTCCATCATCAATGAGCAGCAATTTTAATTCTGCAGTAATTCTTCATTTATATTACTCATCTACACAAACACAGTTTTCTTTATTGCACACTTCAGCAGATGTGTTTAATATCAATCCACTCTATAAGCTTACCTGTGATCTAGCTTTCATGCAAGTTGTGTATGAAATTTGATGTTGCATAGTAGCATGACATGAGCATTGAATGTGATGAATGCAGAATAAGGTGGGCATAAACCTTTTGATGTGTAATATTAGCATGCACAAACGAAAATGCAAATGAGCTACGTGGAAAGTTTTGCATAAGAAGAATCTGATTTAGTGTACAAGAAATATGACTGCATAATTGAATAAAACTTCATTCAACTGAGACTATCAAATGAGACTTTTCATTTTCAAGACTGAATAGGATGATCTCAGTTGACTGAAAATTTTTCCACTCACTATATTAACCCTTTAATGTTCAAACCGGCCCAAACTGGCCAGAATTCTCTACCCTTTTCTGTTGAAACTGGCTGTAACTGGTCATTCAAACTGATGTTAAGGTATTGTTCTCAAAATAAATACTTTCAAAATCTCATAGATTCGATATTATGTGAGATAAAGCCTTTACCATGAAAATACAATAGTATATATAAAATAATGTGAATTCTAAAGGGTTAAGAATGTGTCTCAACTTGTACATATACATTTCATACAGAGCAATCACTTTAACTTCTACCTTTTGTTCATCCACATTATCATCACATATTTAAACAACATATTTTTCTCCAAAATAACAGACCAGCATGAGTCACAAATGCACTCATTTGCTCAGTCTATATCATGGAAAGAATGGTTCAGGAAAAAGTGCAATTGCAATCATTACAAATAACCCTTGGTAAGCACTCTAAATACAGATTTGAACAAGCAATATGTTAAAAATCTTGTGTCATTGAGTGAATAATGAGAGCAATGGGGTAATAATGAATATTTTCCCTACAACTGTTTATATATATATATATATATCATGCAAGCATAGAAAATATATATAAAACAGCTTGGATGATGACAATGATCAAATGTATATGTGTGTCTATATATATATGTGTGTGTGTGACAGTTCAAGACAAGCCAGCTTGCTCAGTAAATATGCTTTGCTGAGAAGATCTAATAAGAGTGAAACATCCACTGCTCTTATTAAATTGGCAAAAATACAAAGTCTACTCTGAACTACATTACATAAAACTACCCCCCCCCCCTCTCCAAACTAGGTCATTTTAAGCTATAGTTCTCTCCCTTGCTTGCTTCTTAGTAACTGAACACTCTTAAAAGGATATTTAGTCATGAAATTGGGTGGCTAATCACATTAAGAATGCAAAACTCTACTTGTATGTTTGTATATATATATATATATATATATATATATATATATATATATATGTAATCTGAGCTTTTCGAATATTAATAATAATATTCGATTCGTTTGCAATTATGCAAACAAGCCTCATTTTTAAAACCATGTCAGTAGAATGAGCCCCTCATTTCTGCTTTTGTGTTAGCATGTAAATAGAACTGCAGATACTAATGTTTCTGGGTATCAACCTTCATCAGTACAACTCACTGTTCACCTGCCAACTGTCAGAGTTAGTGAAAATATATGGTATTTTCTAAAATATACAGTGACTGATTGGCCTGATTTGCATATTAGCAGACTGGCTGATCAGTCAGATTTGCATATCAGCAGATCCACTTATCAGCCATTTTGCATATATATATATATATATATATATATATATATAGAGAGAGAGAGAGAGAGAGAGAGAGAGAGAGAGAGAAAGAGAGAGAGAGAGAGAGAGAGAGAGAGAGAGAGAGAGAGAGAGAGAGAGAAAGAGAGAGAGAGAGAGAGATCATCATACATCCATTTCCCCATGCTGATATAGGTTGGACATGTTAGTGGGATTTCATTTTGTCTAGATGCATTCCATTTGGACATGGTTTCTACAACTGAATGCCCTTCGTATTGCTAACCACTTTACAGAATGCATTTTACTATGGATACAAGAGTTGTAGGTTCACAATAGTTGCTTTCTTTTGCCATAATTTTAGATGACAGAGCTCCTACAGCATAACTTTTATCCCCTATTCCATAGAACCATATTGGATCTGTTGTGTTTGAAATTTACTGCTCAAGCACAATCCCGCATGCTGGGTGATATTTCATACTCATGTGATGTCACTATTTTTATAAGAATGTTCAACTAGTGTTCCTTATTTTTATAAGGTGTGGTTACCCTCGAGTTCTGGTGTACCTTTTGTTTGACCATTGGAACAATCCTTCCTGTGGATAGCATTATAAATGTTTCTAGCCACAATGGCATGCCTCATAGAGTAGTTCTAGTTAATTACTTCTGTTACCTATGTGACTTACTTAGACATGGAGAAGGGTGCTGTGAAAGCATAGTAGCTAAAATAAAAGTAAGGTTGAAAACCTTTACTGGCAACAAAAAGATTCGCTCTTCAAGTGAAAGATAGATTGTAAAATGCTTGTGTAGATAGTGGAATGTTGCATGGGTAATGACACATGGGCATTGAATGTAGAATATGGGTGAAATCTGAAAAGGAACAGAGTGACCCTGTCCTGCTGAATATGTAATATTAGTGTGCATGAAAAAGGAAGCACAGATAAGATGAGAAAAAATTTGGGTATTAGAGGAAGTTATCTGTGAAAAAGAAAAAATTATACAAGTACAGATATGTGATATAATAATAATGATAATAATAATGAAATTATTGTGTACAGTGCTCAGTTGCACTACAATATATATATATATGTATGATGGTATTTGGATAAATGAATGCCAGGAATTCCAAAGGGTAGGAAACCAAGGAAGGAGAAGGAAGCCAAGGAAGTGGACATGGGCAGAAGTGCTGAAAGCTTATGTCAAGATGCTGAACCCCAGAAAGGAGATGACAAAAGAATGTAACAAGTGGTGAGATACTGTGTTAGAGAGGACCCATTGAACCCATACAAGCATGGAAAAATGGATGAAAAAATTATGATGATGATAATTATACACATATATATATATATATATATATATATATATATATATATATATATATATATATATATATATATATATGCAATATATGTGTATGGATGCATACATGTGTGTGTAAATGCATATATTCAGATGATATAACCAGTTAATACTAAGAGTTTTGTAGTGATAACTCATTTGTTGTGCTACATACAGCAAGTCCTGTAGACTAGCAATACAGCTTAGGACATTAAAGTAACAGAAGGTAGAATAATTTTCTAAAAAAATAATATATAAAATTATGTCCTAAAAATATGTGAAAGAAAAGATCAACTTAAGATAAGTATACTAAATAAATATTTAGATTAATTAAATAAGCTACAGAATTTTATAAGACAGTTTATGTGTACATACATATATACATACAAAAATACATACAAATATATTTAAAGGTAATGCCCTAGCATGATTCCAGCCCATGGGCTGGAACAAGGGAAACAATAAAAGAATGTATACATGCATATAAATAAATATCTATACATACTTCAATTATTAATGTAACTAGTTTTGACATGACTATATTTGTAAAGTATTATTATGTAAATTTTATTGACATATCTGCCTATAATTACAAAAGGTAACTCATAGATACACATGTGAAAAATCTTTATAATAAATATATTGGTCAAGGTGATAACATAAGACAGTTTAAATAAAAATTGATGCAAACATAAATGTCAATTGATGAGCTTAGAAATTGTGCATCTCTAGAAGATAAAGTTAAAAAATTTACTTAAGCAGTTACATATTTGAAATTAACCAATGGTTGAATAGAAATGTAGACATACCAGTTCAGCTGCCTCTCATACAACTACAATAACAAACTAACCAATCGGTAATGTAGAGAAAGCTTCAGTGGAAATCTATCAAGGCTAAATTTACGCTGTTTGACATTCAAATCGGAACCATGGAAGAAGAATTGCTGTCGAAGAATACTTCCAAAATGGAGGAAGAAAAGGATGAGATAATGTTTACATTTCCTCAGAATCGGTCCGGATTTCAACACAGGTTAGATTTCAAATTCATTTGTTTGTAGAAAGCATGCATTTAACAGTTGGTTTAGAAGACTACTTTAATAGAGAGAAGAAAACAATTCAGTTGAAGGATACACACAGCACAGATGCTTTAGAAAAACAAAAATCAATTCAGTGTTGCCTTGCATTGTATATATGTATAGATGTATGTACAAACTAAACACATTTCTCCACGTTTACAATTTCATTTATATATATCTGTACTGTGTATATATATATGTATACATTTAGAATGCACACACAGACACACACAGACACTCATATACATATCAATGCAGCAAGTTTTCTTTTTGGCATCAAGCTTTCTTTTTTACTTTATTTATTTCATCTTTTAACATGTTCTTTTCTTTACCTAACTACTATTGTATTAGAATTGTAGAAATTTGAACATTTTTAGATGATTAGGTGTTATCTTTCTATTTTCATTTTTTTGACAAAACAAATATATATCAGAAAGATCTATTTGTATCATATATTAAAACATAATCAAAAACAGTTTATTGTATTAACTTATATACACAGCAGAATGGGTCTTGTTTCCAAAATTTCTTCTTGTTAGATAAAAACAAGTCTTTATATATTGAAAATATACTCAACTAGAAATATAGGCTTGACCCCACAAAAAACTATTTAAAATAATTGAAGTTTGAAAGTAAAGCTTTCCTTTTATATATATGAAAAGTAAATGAAAATAGAACATTATATGGGAACATGTATAAAAGATATTAACATGTTTGAATAGATAATTTAATTATTGAACAATTGTTTATACTTGATCATCACCTGATAATTTCTCGGAGATAGTAAACTAAAACATAGCCTCATCATTTTGTATTTATGGAGCAACAAGTACATGAATACATAGATGATACATACATATTTGCTACAGATAACAGGAACTACTGCTATTCCTTTAACAAGCTAAGATATTTCACCGGCATCAACTAACATAGCCATGATTCTTACACAAGAAGGAGAGAAATTGTCACATACATCTAGCATAATCCTTCATAAATCAGAATAATAATCAGAAGCAATAAAATGGTAAACAGTCAGCATGGCTTGCATAATTCATTATTTTAACAATCAACCATCCAAATTCAGTGTTTTCAATCCCTACTTACAAAATATATATTTTAACTACATATCTGTGATATTTTGTTTTGCTCTCATTGTAACATAAACAGAAGAGAGAAAAAAGGAATGAATAAATAATTTAGAAAGAAAAAAACATTGATGAGCACGTGTTAAGGCAAATTGGTATTGAAGTAGCATTAAATGTTAGGTCTATATAATCAGCTGTTGCATATTTTATTAACTATATATATATATATATATGTATGTATGTGTTTGTGTGTGTATGCATATATATATGTGTGTGTGTGTGTGTGTGTTTATGTATATACATACATTCATACATACATATTGTTGATCAAATAACTAAACTACTTGAATTATTTTGTCTTTCATAAGGCACCTTATATCATTAAACAAGGGACGCACACGGAAATAAAACAAAATATTCCAACTTAGTAGAATAAAAAAAAAAACAGTCATATTTTTTAAACATGCAGCGATATGTTTTGTTATAGTATGATAATGATACATTATTTACCTATTTTCCAAATATTTTGTAGTAAACTACTCCTAGAAAATACCACCAGCTGTTGCTTTCTGTCTATTCCAATAATTGATTTTTTTAAATACAATTGATAATTTTAAAAATATTTTTAATAATGTATTTCTCAGATATATCTACATTTTCACCCTTTATACACACCCCTTAAAATGAGAGAGAGAGAGAGAGGGGGGAGATAGAGGGGGGGAGATAGAGCTGGTGAGCAAAGTGAAAACAATATATTATAAGCAAAAAGCTACTAAATTGATGTTATTGGGAAAGTGAAAGTAGGTTTTAAAAAAAAATGAATAAATATAATTGGCGTGTTTTAGTAAGATTGAAATCATTGTGACATAACTTATGGTTTACTTAGCCACGCCACAGCCACGCTGACAACTGTTCCATAACCAACATTGACCTATTTATGAATCGATGATACCTCTTAGCTAAGTCTGGTCACATGTAACTGGAGTATATGAAAGAAATACTGATGTTAAGGTGGAATAAACACATTCATTCACTACATACATGCATCCCTTTTACTATTACCACCACCACCACCACCATCACTACTACTACTACTACTACTAATAATAATAATAATAATAATAATGAGAATAATAATAATTGTTTCTACTTTTGGCACAAGGCCAGCAATTACCCAGTGTATTACTGGTACTTTATTTTATCGACCCTGTAAGGATGAAAGGCAAAGTTAACCTCGGCGGGATTTGAACTCAGAATGAGAATAATAATAATACAGTAGAATAATAATAATGCTTTCTTTATTAACCACAAGGGTTTGGACAAAGTCATTAAGGACGGTACAAATGGGCATTTCAGCGTGTAACAAAACAAAAAACAGAGGATGTAACAAAAAAAGAACAATGAAAAATTCCCCAATAGGGGGGAGACTTCCGAGGGCCATCGTGGAGAAAGCCCATTAAAAAAAGCCACGGTGACCCTGATCACCAGAGCAGGTGCCCTCTCCCAGTTTTCCACCTTCAGTTTACAGGCATATACTCAGAGTAGGCCCATTCACTCGCGCCATTCTTGCCTCTCTCACCCATCTTTCAACAAAATGTTTTCTAGTATAGGCACAAGGCCAGCAATTTTGCGGGCTGGGGAAAGTCAATTAAATCGACCCAGTACATTACTGGTACTTAATTTTATCAACCCCGTAAGGATGAAAGGCAAAATTAACCTCGGCGGGATTTGAACTCAGACCGTAAAGGGCCATAACTCTATGCTGCAAAGCATGGTGTTCGACTCTCGACCGATACTGCCAATCAATCCACCGCCCTAATAATAATAATAATAATGATTTATTTATTTATTTATTTATTTATTTAATAATAATAATACAGTAGAATAATAATAATTGTTTCTACTTTTGGCACAAGGCCAGCAATTATTCAGTGTATTACTGGTACTTTATTTTATCGACCCCCGTAAGGATGAAAGGCAAAGTTAACCTCAGCAGGATTTGAACTCAGAATAATAACAATACAGTAGAATAATAATAATGCTTTCTTTATTAACCACAAGGGTTTACATAAAGTAGACATTAAGGACAGTACAGGACAATACAGGACGGTACAAATGGGCATTTCTGCATGTAAAAAAAAACAAAAAAACAGAGGATGTAATAAAAAGAACAATAAAAAATTCCCCAAATAATAATACAGTAGAATACAAATATAGACATGACAGAGTTGGCCAATATCTACACTGGGTAATATGTCGGCATTACAAAATCAAAGGTGAAGACAAGTGGTACAATCATCACCCTGAGGCTGTAACTGATGGAGAAAATGTAACAATTCTCTGGGACTTTCCTGTACATACAGACAGGACCATAAAAGCAAATAGACCTGACATCATTGTAAAAGATCAACATAACAAGGTCTGTTTGTTGATAGCTATGAGCATCCCATGTGATCACAATATCGCGGCAAAAGAATTTGACAAGATACAAAAATATAAAGATCTGCTTATTGAAATTGAGAAAATGTGGCACCTCAAGGCCGTTACAATACCAGTGATTGTGGGAGGACTGGGAATGATCAAGAAAGGAATAGAACAATATTTGCAAATGATTCCTGGTTTACCCTCTCTGCACGAGGTGCAAAAAATTGTTTTGACTGGTACTGCACACGTATTGAGAAGAGCACTATCTCTGTAAGATTGATATCCTTCCTTGTATTTACATATGCATATGCACATGTGTATATATGTATACTGTTTTTTTTTTATTATAATCAATGTGCTGTATTAACTGGCTTACCAATGCACACTGTGAATTTATTTGCCCTAGGTGTCAGAAAGACACTCGGCATATATCTCAGAAACAATAATGAAAGAAAATAAAAATGATAATAATAATAATAATGATTTCAATTATTGGCCACTCTAGGGCCGACATATAGGGGACAAAAATAATAATAATTTCTTTATTAGCTAAACAGGGCTCACATTAAGAAAACATTAAAGACAGTACAGGACGATACAATGTGGGTTTTCCTTTGTGTAAAATAGAATTTATAAAAGAGACTAAGAAAATAAACATTTAAAACAAACAACAAATTCCCCAAAGGTGAGGAGACAATAATAATAATAATAATAATAATCAAGTATGAAAGAGAAGATAAGGAAGGAATATTACAGGAGAGTACGTGCAGTTCTGAAATCAGAACTTCTCATAACAAGGTGTTACCCATAAAATCCTTGGCAGTTCCAGTTGTCACTTATAGCTTCAGTGTGTTGAACTGGAACATGAGTGAAATTAAAAGAATCGACACCAAAATCCGTAAGTTACTGACTTGTAATAGAATGCACCACCCGAAAGCAGATGTGCATCATCTTTACCTGCCTAGAACTCAAGGAGGCCGTGATCTAATCCAATTTGAACTTACCTACAAGACCACCACTATTGGACTGGTCAAATACCTTGAAACAACAAACGACTGTGTGCTGAAACTTGTTGAAAAACATGGGAGAAGTAAGAAGTTTCATTCTATCTTGAAGGAGAAAAAAAATATGCTACTGATCTCATACTTGATTCCCAGGTTGGACAGACTGAGGAAACTGTTGCAATTGTTGCTGCTAAGCACATGAAATTAATGGCAAAAGCAAAAGGGCAAGAGCAATTAGCATCAAAGTAGGAGCAGTAACCTCTGCATAGCAAATATGTGGCCCAAAGCAAACAAGCTGATGTTGACCAAAAGCACACCCATCAGTGGCTACGTAGCTCAGGGCTAAAAGCAGAGGGAAGGCTTCATCTTAGCTGCCCAAGATCAAAGCTTACTGACACGGAATTACCAGGCCAATGTGATGAGAAATGGAGTAAATCCAAAAGTCGATTCTACAATGCTGAGGTTGAAACACCTAGTTTCTGGATGTAAAGTTTTAGCCCCAGTAGAGTACAAATATGATCACAATATCGCGGCAAAAGAATTTGACAAGCTAAGAAAATATAAAGATCTGCTTATTGAAATTGAAAAAATGTGGCACCTCAAGGCTGTTACAATACCAGTGATTGTGGGAGCACTGGGAATGATCAAGAAAGGAACAGAACAGTATTTGCGAATGATTCCTGGTTTACGCTCTCTGCAAGAAGTGCAAAAAATTGTTTTGACTGGTACTGCACACATATTGAGAAGAGCACTATCTCTGTAAGAATGACACCCCCCACCCTTGTGTGGTTGTGTGAGTAGAGCACTATCTCTGTAAGAATGATAAGCTCTAAATTATATTCAATGTGGTGTGTTAACTGGCTTACCAATGTATACAATGAATTTATTTGCCCCAGGTGCCAGGAAGACACATGGCATATATCAGAAACAATACTGAGAGAAAAGGAAAAACAATAAAAAATAAAAAAATAATAATAATTGTGAAGGACCATAAAGAGAAAACACATTTCTTAATTGACATAAGTATTCATCAGATAGTAACATCATTTGTATGACAATTGATCATAAAAAGGTTATCAAATTTTGCCTCGAGTGTCAGGTTGGCACTCAGCATCTTTGGGAAAGAAACAGAATTCAAAGGAGGTTTCAAAGAATAATAATAATAATTTTTCTACTTTTGGCACAAGGCCAGCAATTACCCAGTTCATTACTGGTACTTTATTTTATTGACCCGGTAAGGATGAAAGGCAAAGTTAACCTCGACGGGATTTGAACTCAGACTGTAAAGGGCGTAACTATGCTGCAAAGCATGGCGTCTGACCCTCTACCGATACTGCCAATTCAATAATAGTTATTTCTTTATTGGTCACTAGGGCTGAAACAGAGGACAATACAAAAACAGGACAGTGGGGATTTACATAAATGCATGTAAAGGCTCGTAGAGCTGTGCTAAGTAAAGCAGTAATGGTGCGCAATAACAATAATTGTTTCTACGTTAGGCACAAGGCCAGCAATTACCCAGTGTATTACTGGTACTTTATTTTATCGACCCCGTAAGGATGAAAGGCAAAGTTAACTTCGGCGGGATTTGAACTCAGAATGGCAAGATAAAAATAATATTGGAAATAATAATTGTGTCTACCTTAGGCACAAGGCCAGCAATTTGAAGGGGAGGGGAAAGTTGATTAAATCGACCCCAGTGCATGACTGGTACTTTACTTTATCAATCCCGTAAGGATGAAAGGCAAAACTAACCTAGGCGGGATTTGAAATCAGAACATAAAGGGCCGTAACTCTATGCCTCAAAGCACAGTGTTCGATGCTCTACTGATACTGCCCATCCACTTCCCTTAATAATAATAATAATGATAATAATAATGAATGTCAAAGTAAGTACAAATCATTTGTTAAGGAGTGGTTAATCTGTCTACACTCTAACTCCAATATTTATTGGTATCTGTCAAAATTAAAAATCATTACTATCATAATTATTATACTCATTATCTTCTATTACTGTGAGAGAAATAGTCATTAACGTGTTATTCCTGGGAAAAGATGCTTCTCCAAATCCAATGAATATGAACTATAATAAACACTAAACATAAGATAATAGTGCTTTTGGATAGGGAGTACTAGAGGCTTTTGTATTTATTCTCGACAAGACAGAGTGAGTTGTATTGCAGAATATGTAAACAGTATCCAGTACATGCTGAGTTCAATTCCTGCTGGCATAAATTTCAATTATCAATAACTGTATACCCCCAACTATAAATGCATGGTCTTGTACTAATGCACTCAGTCACTATTATGCAGAAAATAAGTTGGTTGAATGGCAGAAATATTTGTATGCTAGACTAGTAGAGCGGTGTGCATATTCAATGGAATGGTAAAAACATTAGATGGAAGAGTGGCACATATATTATAAAGAATGGTAGATATATTAGATGGTGGAGTGGTAGAGATATTAGATAGTAGAGTGGTAGAGAAATTTGAAGGTAGAATGGTAGAGATAATTGGTAGTAAAGTGGTAGAGACAACTGATCGTAAAGTGGTAGAGAGACTTGATGGTAAAGTGGTAGAGACACTTGATGGTAAAGTGGTAGAGACAGCTGATGGTAATGTGGTATTCATATTATATAAAATGATAGAGATCTGATGGTAGACTGATAGTGACATTTGATGGTAGTGGGTCACATATTAGCTGGCGTAATTGCTGTCATATTGGATGGTGTAGTAGTAACTGACATATTAGGTGATATATAATTACTGACATATATTGTGTAATAGCTGATATGTTATATGGTTTACTAGTTGATATATTATATATATTGGATCGTGTAATTAATGGTATTTTAGATAATGTGATGCTTGATACATTAAATAGTTTAGTGACAAACATATTAGATGGTGTAATAACTGTCATATTAGATGATATAATGGATGAAAAAACATTTGATGGTGGAATATCAAAACAATAGAAAGTGATGTGGTATACACATTAAGATGGCAGAGAGAACTTTCAACCTTCCAAAGTTGATTAGTAAATATTATGATATTTAGTTAAATCATATCAGTGTTCTCCTTCCCTTCTGGAATAATAATTGATGGGTTTGACATATTAGTATATTACAGTGTCAAGTAGAGTGCCTCATTGTCTTGAGTTCAAATCACAATGGGTCTGACATTAATTTTTAACTTTTCTGAATCAATATTACCAGTAATACACTGGTTAAATAATAAAAATTGAATTTATGTCTAATCTAAGGAGGAAATCTTAACTACTAGTATTACGGCTCCTACTTCTGAGATACTTTTACTCACCTAAGATCCAATACCTATTCAACTTTTTTTGATAGCAAAACTATCTGAAGCCACCCATTGTTTATTTTAAAGAGTTTATATTTATCTAAACAAATATTCCATCATAATTTTATGTAAGAATTTGTTAATTGTGCTCCAAACATCAGCTTATTAATGAGGAAGTTACTAAATCTCTCTAAATTCTTGATTATTTTCAAAATGATTTGAAAATTATAAGCTGTCTTTCATTAGAAATATGGTAACAAAAGGGCTAAGAAAACATTATTGCTGAGTCTGATTAGATTGGTGGGGATAAATGAATCAGAAGAATGATGGCTCATTGTATCTGGTTTGATGACTCTTGAACCAATGAGGTAGCCACTCTCAGATAGAGCATATGTAGGATTATATCATCCACTATCCTCTTTTTCTAAAACATTAGGATATGATAAGAGGGAGATTTGATGTTATTTTGAACAGGCTGAGCAACGACATTAAGGTTCCCTTTTAGGATTCAAAAGAAATAACTGCCGCCTATGGTGATTAATTTTTCATAATAAATGTTTTATTCTATCAAGATACAAAATAGAAATTCTTTAGAAAAAGGAATTACATTCAAACTAAATCACTTCATTTCTAATTTTCCATGAACATCTCATTATCCTTAGAAAAGTAATGAAACCATCAAACATCACTTAGCTGCATCAAAAGTACTTGCCTTATACATCATCATCATCATCATCATTTTACGTCCGCTTTTTCCTGCTTGCAAGGGTGGGACGGGAACTGATTCTGGCTTGATTTCTACAGCTGGATGCCCTTCCTAACACCAACCTCATTTACAGTGAGTGCTGGGTACTTTTTTGCCGTGGCACCTACACGACCACTTTTCAGTGGAATGATAGGGACCCCAGTCCCTATCATCTCATTTCTACAGCTGAGTAAACTGGAGCAATGTGAAATAAAGTGTCTTGCTCAAGGAAACAACACATCACCCGGGCTGAGAATTGAACTCACAATCTTTCGATTGCAAGGCCAATGCTCTAACCACTAAGCCATATGCCTCCACCAAAACATTTAGGGGAGGCATTCAACCATGCCCTTTCCATGACAAATTAATTGATTTTTGTTTTTATACATCTAATGGAACACATATTGTTGTAGCTTTAGTATCTTTAGTAAAACTACTTTTTGTTTTACTTTTCAAGACAGTCGGGTGTGATTTCAGAGAGGGATATTTGGCTGCTATTTCTAAGAGGTTGATGGACTATGCAAATACTCCCACACTAGCCCTTTAACTGACTAATTTTTTAAGGCTATAGGAAGGGACTCACTACTCACCATCACTAGCATCACTTACTTTTAATGACTGACTCATGTGAAACTTTTAATACCAACTGATTACATATAGTCTTTTCTAACTATTAAAACACCCTCTCTTTCGTATTTTCTTAACATTTCCACAGACCTCACATTTCTTAGTTGGGATACACTGTAACAATTTATGGACACAAGTACGGCTGTGTGGTTAGCTTCATATCTACATAGTTTTGAGTTCAATCCCACTATGTGATATCTTGAACAAGTGTCTTCTGGTATAGCTTTTCCTCAATCTAAGCCTTTTGTGTGAAATTATGTAAACAGATCCTGCATTGAAGCCCATTCAAGTTCCTGTTGTAGAGTAGTAAATTTAATCTTTCAGCCTGTTTAACACCATTGTCTGGGGTGGAATTCACTTTGTTGTAAGCATTTAGGTTAGGTCTCTAGTCTAAGGATAACTTCTTCCCTTCTTCCCAATAGTAATGGAAACTCTAAAAAGAGCTATGGGTGCTATTTTTCTTCTTCAAACTAAGCCATTAAATTTTATTTTAATAAAGTCACTTCTTATAACACATTTCATCCCTAAACTTCTTTAAGGTTTTCTTAAAACTTACACCAAATAAGAACTTTGTGTCATACAGATTTATGGCACTAATGTTGAAATTAAATGTAGTATAGACAGACAGAAAAATTATAGCAAATCCTACAAGAACTATAATAGGTACAATAAAAATACAAAGAAAAACATCATGCGACAAAGACAGACAAATACAAGATATTTAGCATATAGTCAGATAAGATAGCTAGACAGAAAAATATAGTATTTAAATAGATGAATATACTATGCAGTAGTATACACATACAAATATAATAGCACCATTACTACAGGTGCAGTGCATTAGTGCAACTACTGTAATACATCAATATTCAATGTGGTAACATTTTATTCAAGTTGGATACAATGTACTTTAGTACTGTGAACTATATATTTCTATTGGAAGTTTATAACAATTAATTTCATCAATAATGGAACTTCTTGAATGTCATTATTTCCATTTACCATCAATCTTAAATGAACTTTCATCAAATGACAGTCAAACATTTTGTATAAAATAAATGTGATAAATTATTACCAACACAAACAATTGAATGAACTTTTATACATACCCTGCTCAATGCTGTTAAATCTTTCTTAAACTTTCAATCAATAAAATGTGAGCTGCATGTTTACATCCTATCCTGACTTACTCTAATAGCTCTTGTTCTAAACACTTTGTTAAAACCCTTATGCTAAACACCTAGTCAATCAAAATCCTTGTATCAAACAATTCTTCTCCATAGTTATAACACTCTAGATTCTTTTCCTTGTGGAATTGTTCTTTTTTCTTCTGAATATTTATTTTCCTGCAGAGGTTTGAACTGAACATGAGTAACTTCAACTATTTGATAGTATAGGTAAGGGCCATGAGCATGACTCTTTCTCCTCAGGCTAATTAATAATTGTTTCTACTTTTCGCACAAGGCCAGCAATTACCCCAGTGTACTTTATTTTATCGACCCCGTAAGGATGAAAGGCAAAGTTAACCTCGGCAGGATTTGAACTCAGAATTAATAATGATGATAAACTTATTTACCTATCAACTTTTGTGATGTGACTTATTAAATAACTGTGAGGACAGAACAAAAAAAAAGCTATAGAAAACTGTCAAAACCAAAGATGCCTGCTCTAAGTATCTGATTGATACTCAGTAGTCATTGCATAGAAAGGAAAATGCGATAATGATAATAATAATAATAATAATACAATTTCAAACACTAATGTTTGAAATTTAATTAATATCTTAGCATTCTGATTCTTTGATTAAGTGTCAGTTAAGAAGAGGAAAATTCCATTTCTCTCATTTCTAAATCCCATTATAAGGGCCATTAAAGTAAATATAAAGATATGTCTGAAATGTTGATATACCTTAAATATTCATTTCTCCATAAATGCTTGATTTTGTTTTTAGTACCCTCACAAAGGGACCAAATAGGTTTCAGAATATTTGAACTTACTCCCAATATAGCTGGCATTCTTTCAAATACCTATTCAGTCAGGTTAAAATATTTGTTCTTCCTCCAAATATTTTTTATGGTATTTATAGAATCGAAGATCAAAGTCCTAACAAACAGATTAATAGGAAATATTACTTCATTTAATCCTTTTAGTTATCCAGCTTGACTCCTCTCTGCATCATTTAATAAATATAACCTCTGAAGGTCATGCAAATTTGCTTGATCCAATTTCCTTAATTGCGTCATACACTAGAGCTGAATTTAATAGATAGCTCTTGTCTTTCCATTCCAATGGGAGCAAGTTATCTTCAATCTGTTTATGTTTTTTCTTGTTGAGAAATGTTTTGTTTTGTAATAACACTTTGGTGCCTATTTTCCTTTGTCTAAATATAATCATATCATGAGAGTAACATTTTTACCAATGTATATTATTCTCAAATTAGAGAAAAGTAGAAGGTGATACCCATTCACTGGGGACAATTAAGCAGATATTTCTTCATATAATAAAACAAAAAGAATCATTGGTAGTTTGTGAAAATAATGATTGCAAATTCAAAAGCATATCATTCCTAAAACATAATACATATCAATTACATGAGAAAATATTTCAAGAACTCCAAGCAAATTTAAATTATCAAACTTTTCTTTAAAATTAAAATAATGCCAATAGAATCCAGCTACTATTTAGCTAAAAGCATTGCCAAAGAAAATACTTTTTATTGACAGGAAATGTCTTTAAAGAAATCTGTAAACAAGGATATCTATATATAATATATTATAAATGATGACATAAAGTAACAGAATATAGAATTTTATATATATATATATATTTATATATCATCATCATCATCATCATTAGGTTTAGCGTCCGTGTTCCATATATATATATATTCCTCATCACCATCAACATAATTTTTTCATCCTTTTTCTATGTGTTAGACAGGTTTTTCCAATACAACATTCCTCCACTTATTTGTTTCCTTTGTCATTGCTTTTGGTTCAGCTTCTTGAGATCAACTTTCATCACATTTACCAATGTTGTTCTCAGTTCTCAGTTTTCTTCCATGGATACCTTCAACCAGGAGCTCTTTATATGTCAGCCAACAATTACATATCCACAACAGTGCAGCCTTGTTTTTTTCATGCGATATTTCATTTCTCTCATGCCCAGGTTTTCTCTTGATTATCCATGCTGTGTGGCTCATGCACACAAAAAATATATTTCCAACAGAACTAAACTTCTTTCTCTCCGTTGAAATGCAACATCACATTTCTTACATAGGCATCATACAATCTACTCGTCATTCAAATAGAAAACTCTTTTGTTGCCAATAAACATAGTAGCACCCTCAACTATGATCTTATTCTAGCTACTAAGGTTTACACATTCAGAGTAACCAATTTCATGGCTACTTACATCACCTAATTAACAGAAGCTATCAACTACTTCCATGAAAATTTCCTTGGATAATGAATCATTCCAGATCATAATTGGAGATTAAGGTTACAATAAGAGTTGAGATTAAAATTATAAACCTTACAAGATGATACAAAACCTCAGATGCATCCAAGACCTCATCAGCTCTCAGCTGTAATTTCAATTTCATCTCTTATTGTAACCTTAATCTCTACTTGTCTTCCTTTTTACTTTCCTTATCACTTCTAGATGCCAACATACTCAATCGATATGTTTCATCTACCTTTCACCCACCTCATGACTTTCTGTCTCCCTATAGCAATCACTGGCCACTGTTTTCTGTCCATCATTAGGGGTTTTTACCCGACTTACATGCTGTTGTCATTGATGGCATCCAGCTGTCTTATCAGCTATTCCTTGCATTTGAGTTTCTAAATTATTTCTATAAATTTCAAATACACTCACGCTTCATCTTAATAATTTTCAAAACACCTAATGTTTATATATATAATTGATTTAGATGCTTTCTTCTTCAAAGGTTTTCAATAGCCAAATATGTTTTCATGTCTAAAGGAAGCACGTGGTTGCAATTTTACATTCAGAACAGATGAATACACAAATGAAGTTACACAAGTTAGCTCTTTATTTATTCATTGAATGGAGCTGATAAAATATATAAGTGTTGGAAAGTTTTAAGAAAGTTATTACTACTACCAATGAAATAACTTTGTCAAGACTGATGCAATAATAAGTCTGCAACATCATCATCATCATTTTTTTAACATTCACTTTCCACAATTGCATGGGTCATATAGGTTGACATGTTCTGAAGCTTGATTCACTATTTGATATGGTTTCTAAGGCTGGATGCCCTTCCTAACACCAACCACCTTACAGAGTGTGCTGGGTGCATTAAATAAGGGCACTAGCACCACCACTTTACACAGAGAACTGGGTTTGTTTTATCATGGCACTAACGCTAGAAAGAGTGTCACATGATCCTCAACTAAAGAGTCGTCTTAGACCCTTCATTGTCTCTGTTCAATCACCAGACATTGTACCCTTCAGTTTATCACAATATTTACTTTTAGTATCACAGTGGATGAGTCTTTCATATTATGGCAAAGAAAACAATTCACAAAATGGGCACTAAAACATTTAATGTACTGAACCAAGAAATGGAAAAGTTTTGAGTAACTTTTAGGGACAGCAATTACAATAATCTCAAGTGAATAAGGATGTCAAAAAAACGAGAGAGCCTCTAGATTTTTATTCGACATGCTAGAATTAGC
This sequence comes from Eledone cirrhosa, assembly GCA_964016885.1. Classification (NCBI taxonomy): domain Eukaryota; kingdom Metazoa; phylum Mollusca; class Cephalopoda; order Octopoda; family Eledonidae; genus Eledone; species Eledone cirrhosa. The sequence goes on along the minus strand of OZ024740.1, from coordinate 408,184,953 downwards.
AACCTAATCTCCACAATTCGTGCTGTACTATCTTTGGATGGACAGATGAAACAAGGAAGTGCTACATTTACAAAAAGTGGAGATAGACATAACTAGAATACATTTGATTATAGGTCTATTTGATCTTTATAGTCAGATGTCAAATACTGAAGTATAAAATCAGGATTCAATGCACACATTTTTCTTGATAGCATCATTGCTTTCAACTTTGGTGGCTCAAATATTAAATACCATCCATCTGTTAAAGCATTCAATTTGACAATCTCCTTGTTCAAGCTGGCTTTTAGTAAGTTATTCTCACCAGCTAATCTCAAATGATGTGGTATCATCAACATACACATGTAGCTAATTTTCATAGGACACCAAAAGGAATTCTTATTTGATATTAATTTCTGAAATAGATACAAGGCTTCAAACTTTGAACAAGAGGAAATTCACGTATATCCACCCCAATACTTTCCAGGTGTTTATTTTATCAACCCTGGACCGATTAAAGGGAAAATTAATCTGAGTGGGATTTGAACTCAGAATGCAAAGAGCTGGAATAAAATCACCTGGATAATACTCTGCTCTCTATGTAGCAACAGAAAGAATGAATCTGGGCTACAGAAGCCAAACCAAAGAAGCTTATTAGTGTTATTTAGGTTAGCCAATGATATCAATGTAGAGTAGATTTACCAGGTAGCTTACGGCCACCAACAATGAGTGAACACCTTCAAACAATTAACTCTGTATCCACACCCTTTATTTTGTATTTCAAAAATTGATCTTAAAAACTCACATTATCCTTCAGTATATATAGCAAATTTTTTCACTTAATAACTATTTTCTAATTGTGACCTATGTTTAAAGGAAAGAAAATTGGCTGAAACGCAGTAGGAGGTTTAACTATCCTGTTAATCAACTCAAAAACACATTAGTAATGAACACACATCAAAATAGAAATAAATGTGATTTACAATATTCATTTGGGATGGAATATCAGTGAATAAACACTTTGATTTATTTATTGTGTCTCATATAATTAAGAATTATTGTAATAATTTGATACACCCTCAGTCATCATCACCACCACCACCATCATCATCATCATCGTTTAAGGTCTATCTTCCACACTAGCATGGGAATTCTTATTTCAATAATATGCACAGAATTTTTTATATTAAAACTATGTAATGGAAACTGTAAAATACCAAGTATAGATGTTTACCAAGTCAATTCCAATGTCTATTTTTTAGATTTAGTGACTAAGAAAAATTCTTATAATTTAATGCATTACACATCTCCTTTTTTTTCTTTGCTTCAATCATTGGTCTACGTTATCACAACACATTATCACATAAATTTCAATACTTTGGAACTTATATATTTTTTCATCAAACTGTTAAATTACACTTTGTATAGAAAAAAAAAACATATATATATGTCTTAACTATCCACCCCTCATACACATCCTTACACCTCCAGATAAGTACTCCACTCTACCTCACCAATCTCCATGTACCTCCCCCCACCCCAGTCCACATTGTAAATGTGGTCATGTAGGTGTCACAACAAAAAGCAATCACTCCACACTGTAAACATGGTTGGCGTTAGCCATAGAAACCAAGCTAGAAACAGTTCTGTATGAGCAAGACATGGTCATCTGATCTGGCTTGTCTCACAGTGAGACAACTCGTCTAACCCATGCTAGCATGGAAAAATGGGCATTAAATGGTGATGATATATATATATATATAGTTGTTGTAAGGTTGCAATAAATGCATCCGTAGGTGGTATGCCATTTGAGCATTTGATGCTCGTGCAGAGCAGAGTATATTATTATAGATAATGAATGAAGAATCAGGTTCGATCTGTAATAGATCCTGCCTTGAGCTGATCATTGGAGAAACATATGTAGTATGTTAATAAATTGTGTTTTGATGCATCACTGATTCCTCGTTATCTATAATATATATATAGACGTTAAAGGATGATGATGATGATGATCCATCCACCATCGTTTAACGTCTATATTCAACGCTAGCATGGGTTTAGCATGATATATATATATATATATAATGCTAAATGGAGGCACATGGGTTAGTGGTTAGAGCATTGGGCTTGCAATCGAAAGGTTGTGAGTTCAATTCTCAGCCCGGGTGATGTGTTGTTTCCTTGAGCAAGACACTTTATTTCACATTGCTCCAGTTTACTCAGCTGTAGAAATGAGATAATAGGGACTGAGGTCCCTATCATTCCACTGCAAAGTGGTCGTGGAGGTGCCACGGCAAAAAAGCACCCAGCACTCACTGTAACTGAGGTTGGTGTTAGGAAGGGCATCCAGCTGTAGAAATCCAGCCAGAATCAGTTCCCGTCCCACCCTTGCAAGCAGGGAAAAGCGGACGTAAAATGATGATGATGATGATGATGATGTTGATATATATAACAGGTTTCTATACAGTTTCTATCTAGCAAATTGCAGTTATAAGGTATTGGTCAAGCACAACCCAATGCTTCAGTAGAAAACACTTGTGCAAGATTCTATATTGCAGAATTGAAATTGAAACCTCATGGTTGTAAAGTGAGGTTCTAAACCAAACAGCTATGCCTGCCCTTACAGATACTATGCAATCATATTTATAATATATGTTTAATCATGTGTTACGAAATTTAGTAGATAAATTATGTAATATTCATTCCTTATTTATTCAAAGTAATCCAACTTATTTTACAAATGGGATAAAAAAATATATTCTGGACGCAGTCCTGCACTCCTTACTTTATTATAGTTTAGATTGGAGGGATAATTTTCTAATATTTAAGGACACATTGGTATATTGATGTTATTAAATCACTTTTTTAAGGAAAAGAAGCAAACTAACAATTGGATGAGGTACTTATAATGTATATCTAGGTTATTGTAATAAAAATTTTGAGCTATTAATCTAATAAATTATGTAAGATTTTTTCTGTACTGCATTTGGAGATGGCCTTCAGCAAATGAATGAAATGGTATAAATGATATGTGAGATCACCTCCACAACCACTACTATCATCATCATCATCAATTAGTCTCAGTACGAATACCAATTTTATTGATATTCATATTTTATTCATCTGCCACAAAGCCTAATTTATGAGATCCAATTTTATCATCATCATCGTTTTTATGGCTGTTTTTCTAAGCTTGCATGTGTAGGACAGGTCATCTTCAAAATAGCATTTTGCCATTTGCAACATTCCTTTATTATCTCCTTTGTGAGGTTTAACATCCTAAGATCAGCTTTCACCACCTCAGCCCATGTCTTTCTTATCTTCCCCTTTCAAGGCTTCCTACAATTTGGAATTCCTAGAACTTACCCAACTGTCATCATTACATGTACTGTCTTCTCTTATGCATACAACTGATTCCTTTTAAAACTAGTCTTTTTTTCCTCTTAACTCATTTGTGCTTTGTTATTTGTTTCAAGTTTTTTAGTCAATATACATCTTTTTTCATTTGTTCAGACTATTTCTCACTCCCCACCATATATCTTTTAATCTAGCTCTTATACTATCAATAGCCCACAGTATATCTCTGTGAATTTATACATTAAATAAACATTGCATATCATCAAATTATTATTTCTAATATTCTCTATTAGTATCACACTATTTTGAAATCCATTTTACAGAAGGCAGCTTCCGCTATTATTTTATAAATTTCAATTTTTTTATTCTGACATATGCAATGATGATGATGTTTATGAACTATGGCTGACATTCAATAATAATTATTATAATCCATAAAACTCGAGTCATAGCTATTAACTAGCTAACATACAATTAAGGAAACATCTCTTCTACTTCAAACATTGATGTAATGCAGAGATATCTCTGAAGTCCCTAACTCTATAATCTATTCACTCATGACAAAGTTCCATGAAAAGTGATAAATAAATTCAATGATTATCACTGAGAAGCTGGTTAGAGACTGGTGGTGTAGTGTGCTGAGAGGAACATGAAATTAAACACTAAGTAAATAAAGGGATTTATTGTAGACCTCAGGAAACCAAGAGGGTTCTGAGCATTTGCACCAAAGGAAGCAGTAAGGAAAGAAAGAATCATCAATTTCAAATCCCATGGAGGATCAACAGTGGTTCTGTGATGACCCTGATAACACAGTGTCTGCATTGCCTTAAGGTATTAACCCTTTAGCATTTAAACCGGCCATATCCAGCTAGATTTCTCTCACCTCTTTCTGTTCAAACCAGCCGCAACTGGCTACAATTGGCCACTCATACCTACAATAAGGTATTGTCCTCAAAATAGATCATATCAACTGTCCAGCGATTGTCCCCTAAGACATTCTAACCATGAAATAAAGTCTTTATCATGAAAATATAATAGTATATATAGAGTAATGTAAATGCTAAAGTATTAAAGAAAGTAAATTTTCCCCTTCAGCTTCTTTATTATTTCTATCCATACCCAACTAAGATCATAACAATATAGTGTGGCAAAAACTTTGCCTTTCATCCTTCTAGGGTTGTGGCCTGGCAATGTCATTGAATGCCTTGTGGCATTTGTTCCAGCTCTTTGTGTTTTAAGTTCAAATCCACTGTAGATTGGATGGTAGACAACTGACTACATGATTTGACCCTACCACCTGGTCCTTGGATGCCTTTGGCAGAGTCCACTCTGATTCCAGTTTTGGATGCCACAGAAAACGATCATTGGCAATGCTCTTCTTCCTGATTAAGTAATAAAAAAAATTGGTTTATAGAGATCCCATAAACCGGTCACATATCAGTTTCTGATAACTTCACATGGTGATTACCTCCAGAAAAATCTCCAATATTGATCAATAACTAATGCTCAATAAGATATAGTGTGACCTACACATAGCAGATGTATAAAAAGAAAAAAAAAATGTCTATTTTAAATTCTGCTACATCTCTGATGGAAATTTTAAAGATAATCTGCATTACTAGAAAATAACACCTCCTGGTAAAAGATTGCTTGTAAAAAGATTAGAAATAATTTACTGATAGTTTAAAAATAGATATTTTCCCATAAAAAAATTAACTAAGTGTATATATTACACATAAAGTCAAGGAAAATGAAATTTGCAGCTCATGCTGCAACAACATCATCATATGTTTTCTAGGCTGGCATGGGTTGGATAGGTTGTCACAGTCTGAGACAAGATATGATCAGATAGTCATGTCTTGCTAAAGTATTTTGGCATAGTTTCTACACCTGAATGCTCTTCCTAATTCCAACCAATTTACAGAGTGTTCTGAGTGTATTTTATTGTGACTCCAGTACTAAAACTTTACAGAGTGTACCGGGTGCATTTTATTGTAGCACCAGCAGTAAAAAGAACATTTAAAAAAAGGAAAAAAATAACAACTATCATGCATATCATCCTGATAAAGGGTTCATTATAAAAAATATAATATACATACAATGTAATAATACATAGTTAATTCTTTTTAAAGCAATTTTATAAGTGAGCACATGGCTCTAGCAAACAAATGATTGTGATTTGAACCAAGTTGATTCTTATTCAACTTCAGTGCAGTAAAATCTATACATGCATGCTCTTTCTGTAGATATTTTATCAACACCAGAAATAAAAAAAAATAATAGTTCAGCCTTACTGAGGTTTAAACTGAGGGTAAAGTGATATACTAAATACTTTAAGGCATTATTCTGTTGTCATTCTGTCAGCCCACATCCATAACAACAACAACATTCATATCTAACACAGGTACAATGCCAAACATTTGTGGAGCAGGAGAATTTGATTATACTAATCCCAATACTTTATTTTATCAATACCAGGAGAATGAAAAGTAAATTTGACTGCAAAAAGATTTGAATTTACATTGTAAAGAGCCATGACTAACTACCACAAGGTATTTTTCCGATGCAATAAAAATTCAATCAATAGAAAATGCTGCTATGCATTTTGTCAGATGATTAACAAATACTTGTTTCTACTTTTGGTACAAGGCCAGGAATTATTCCAGTGCATTACTGGTACTTTATTTCATCAACTCCGTAAGGATGAAAGGCAAAGTTAACCTCGGCTGGATTTGAACTCAGACCATAAAGGGCCGTAACTCTTTGCTGCAAAGCATGGCGTCCGACTCTCTACCGATACTGCCAATCCACCAGCCTTATTACTGACATCAAATTACCATCCTAATAATAACATATTGTACAATAGTCAAATTATGTTATCCACATCTGTCTTGACTGTTGGCATTATGACTTCTAGCATGCTTTAGCAATATGATGAGAACTTGTTAATTTAACAGGAAATTATAATCTTTGTAAATTATTCACGATTAGAAAACATACTGCTTCTAATGTAGTTTTTATAGTAAGTCTAGCTCACTTAGTGTCCACTTATTAAAAAACAAATTTGTTTTCTCCCTAATACTTTTTCTATAAGATTTTCATTAGTTGCTTTTGATTTTATCTTTATTTTTTAATTTATAAACAGGAGTGAAATATAAATTTAAAACAACTAGAACAATCTCTGCTCTATGGAAGTAAATATGTATACGAAATGCTATGATTTATCTCAGTAAGAAAATGTAACATGTATGGAATATTTATCAAAGAAATATGACTAAAAGAAAGTGATGAAAGCCAATTAACAATATAAAATGTAGAGGAAAACAAGCTTATCCAGTATTTTGGTTTGAACAAGCCCCAACTATTAACTGAAATACACTAAAAGATTACTGTTTGATTTGAATGTTGTACTCCGCACGTAGTCTTCCTAAATTGCGCATTTCTGTGCATATCATAAACATTTTGGTGTTATTTAACCCAGACTTTATATTTCTTATGAAAGATACTGCCTATGATTTTCAAATAATTTTGAAAATAATCAGGAATCTGGAGGAATTTAATAATATTTCCAACTTTATCATTATTTATCCAGTGTTTAGAAGATAACTTAATGAATGTTCTTACATAAAGTTATGAAAGAAGGTTATTAGATGAATATAAACAGTTGAAAATAAACAATTTTGTATCAGAGAACCAAGGGTGGCTTTCTATCAAGAGAGCTAATGTTAACTTGATTTTTTTCAGTTTATAATGAAAGTCTTTTAAAGCTGGATGTGTGAAAATCATTTTCAATTCATTTTCATCACGATTTTATACCTGTTAATTAGTTCTCATCACTACTAGAGGTTATAAAACATTCCACCCATCAGCTACTTGTGATAAACAACACTGATGAAAACAAGGAATGCTTCTTTTTTTTGTTTCTCTTCTTCCTTAAATCCATATTGTTCATGATATTACTATATTAGTTTAGAGGCAACTGCAACTATCCAAAACAAGCAATATCATTAACCCTTTATAAATATTTAAACAGTCATGGCTGTCTGGTAAAGAAGTTTGCTTAATAACCACATAATTCTGGATTTAATCCCATTGCACTTCAGGCAAGTGAGAATTAGCTGAGTAGAGTAGGGAATTGTGGGAAATACTGTGGAGTTTGACTGTTGTCTGGATATATTTTGGCTATTTGGATCAATTTGATTGCAACAGATATTTAGCATAGACCAAATACTGGAGCACTATTGCACTAATATACACCTTGTTTTCTGTGCTAGGCATTCTTCTTCGTTATTGATCATGGGCTAGTCAGGTGCGTAGTCATATAATAGTAATCAAGGCCTTAAATTACTTCTTCAACTGTGAAGCAGTGGAGTTTCTTTTCATCAACATCTCCTGGTTTTCCATTGTTGACAAATATCTAAATAAGTTTTTCATTGAGTTTTATAAATACAGTTGACTTTATTTCCCATTTATAGTCCAAATTTTAAAAAATGAGTAACTTCTGTCATTGAACTAGATTTTGTGAAGGCAGAAGATATGAATATGGTTGTACATTCAGCACTTTTGTTCTATAGTGTAGATAGTCTTTAGTTTCAGTTGCATGTAATAAGAGCTGACTAAAATGGTTGGTAAGAGCATCTTGCTATAAAACATTACCCACAAAATGACCTGATAATCAATATGAAGTTAATTATGGGGCCTGCAAGCTTAACACCTACTTTGGCAGAGAAGAAGGTGTTAAAACGTTTGTTGGTTGTTGTCAGGACTGTGATAAGAAATGAAGCCAAGAGTAAGAATAGCAGAGTTGTCACAATGTGAAAAACACAAAAGCATGAGTGTCAGAGTTGTTTCCATGATAAGAGAGCCACAAGAGCAAAGGTGCCCGAGCAGTGATGACAAGAGAGAGAAACAATCAGTTATATCTTCTTTCATGGGACAAAAATCAATCTAACATTTAATTAAATCATTAAGTTGTTTACCTATTTTTTCCTTTTATGGTTGAGAATTGATATTGAGATAATAAACCATCAGCTTCTAATGACTTACATTTATTTAAGAGAATTGTGACAGACAGAGAGACAAATGTATTAGTGAGAGAGACATTAATCTACTTAGAGTAAATTCAGATTTATCAATCCATCAGATATCCAACCAACATTCCTGTTTTTAAAACTGGCATGTTCTGAAACTACTGACAATATTTGTGATATTGTTTTAAATGTGATATAATTTGAGATTCCTTGTCAGCTTAATAAGATTTTCTGAAGCAATTATTTTGAAATCAATAATTACATTACACACTAGTCTTACTTTCATAACTATTTTACGAATACCATTATTTACTATTGATATTCTTCTTCATTAAAAAGAAATATAATATATATTTGAAAATAAATATTGAATTGATATTTTTGGAAAAATAAATAATTGAATAAATAAATAAATAAATAAATAAATAAATTAAAAAAAACAAAATCTGAAAAACACATAGTTCTTATAAAAACATACTATTTAATGGTTACTTCTTCAACAACTGTTACATATTCCTTCTTATACATGATATATCTTGTGGATAATTATCTAATAAATGAATGGAATATACAGTGAGGCGAAGAAGAAGAAGAAGAAGAAGAAGAAGAAGAAGAAGAAGAAGAAGAAGAAGAAGAAGAAGAAGAAGAAGAAGAAGAAGAAGAAGAAGAAGAAGAAGAAGAAGAAGAAGAAGATTTTTAACTTACTATTAAGAAAAATGCTAATACTCATATGTATGGAAGCAGCAAGCATTTTAAAGCTACTTTCCCTAACTAAAGTATGGATTATCCTTGTAGGCCCCCTGAATGGCTTCATGCTCATTACTTTTTGAAGTAATAATGTTTTACAGCTGAATTGCCCCCCTCCCCTGGGTGCCAACCCTTTTAGTCACCTCTTATGACATGCAGAGACACAATGTAGCTATTCTAACCTGGATACACACAGCAGACAAATATATATGGAAGATATTAGATAAATGTAAAAAGCATCTGAAGGCTGTATAGACATTACTTCATAGTTGATTGATACAAGCAATTACTTTGAACACAACACGTTGACAATACCATCATGTGATAAAATTGACAGGCTTCCACTAATAGTGTCTGAGAAGCATGTAAATCTTTGTCACAAAGAATAGCTTTCATAGAAATGATGATTTGCTATGTGTTATGAATGTTTGGGAATTATTTGTATTTCCTCCTTTCATAATTAATTAATTAAATGTAAAGTATGAAATCTTCTAAGTTTTAATATATAATTCTATATTCTGTTTTGTGTGAGAAGAACCACAATATCATTTGTCAACTTCCATTTAATTGAGTGCTCTACTACTAACACATTATCATATTGTTCTTACCTGTCCTGCTGCAAATTAGCAGAGTGGGCGTGATTTAGTGCTCTTGAGAAACAGCAAGAGAGAGAGACAGGATATGAACTTACTGTTCATTTACTGAGACACTAATAACTAATCCACTTAGTTATTATAACACTTTTATGCCATGAGGGGATATTTCACTTACGGTGAATGTTGTGAGAATATTTATCTAAAGATATAGTAAATAACATTATAGTAATAATTGTTTCTATTTTAGGCACAAGGTCAGCAATTACCCAGTGTATTATTGGTACTTTATTTTATCGACCCCGTAAGGATGAAAGGCAAAGTCAACCTCGGCTGGATTTGAACGCAGATCGTAAAGGGACATAACTATGCTGGAAAGCATGGCGTCCGACCCTCTTAATGTTAACTAATAATCACCTCAACTAAACAAAAAAGAAAATGAATTATATACAAACATAAGTAGAATCACATCGTATGAGTCAAAATGGTTATATTTTGTTCTTGCTAGCAGGGAAAACGGATGTATGGATGATGAAAATAGATGATAAATATTTCGTTGCACATCTATAAACTAATCACTGACACAATTTCAATAACTCAATTAAATTCCATCATGATATTATGTTTTAACTTTCTACAAATATGGTTTCGGTGGATGGAATTTGTAGGACAAAAATATATATATTTATATTACCAAGTAACCAAATGTTTACTGTTAAGTTAGAGTGTAAATAGAGTTTGGTGCACAAACTTAATGGCAAGGATGTTAGCTTCTGATCATTACCAGCATCATCATCATCACCATTTAATGTCCATCTACCATGCTTGTATGGATTAGATGGACTGTCACATTATGAGGCTAGTCAGGTTAGGTGACCATGTCTTGCTCATACATTGTTTTGGGCATGGTTTCTATGGCTGGATGCCCTTCCTAACATCACCTACTTTACAGCATGTACTGGGAGCATGGTATTACAACTCCAATTCAACTGGACTTGGTGCCTTTTGTTGTGACACCAACACTACTATCTCCTTACATTGTGGACAGGGCTCTTTTCATTGTGGCACCAGCACTACTGCCTTACAATGCAGATTGGATACTTTTGTTGTGACACTAGTACTACCACTTTGCAGAGTGGGCTGAGTGTGATTTTTTAGCCCCAGCACCAGCTTATTACAATACTAGGGTGCTTGTGTCATCTCTCATTAAAAATCAATAACTTGTAAAAGAAATTCATAGGGACACTTTTTTTCATAAGGCAATATTTTGTTTTGCCATTTGAAAGACCTCTGGGCTTGCTGTGGAGTCTTCACTCTGCTAAGGGCTCCTAATGGGTGGGTAGTTCTCTTAAATTAGAAATCAAATTAAGTCTGCCACTCAAGAACAGAAATGTTTTCCCATCTCTAACACACTTGCATAATTTCCTCACTAAATTACCAAAGGCCAGAGTCTGTGGTAGAAGACAATTATCCAAAAGGTAGTGCAATGGGATTTAACCCAAAACTATGTAGCTGTAAAGCAATTTTTTTTTTTAACCCATACAGCCTGCACCCAAACATTTTATGAAAAACAGTTTCTCAGAATATATTCTTTGCATTTAGAACATTTGGTAATTTCTATTATTTGGAAAAGGATGAAGAAATGGAGTATCACTGACCAAAAAACTTCAAAAAAGGGATAAGGAATTATTTCAGTCCTTTCCTTTTGTTTAATAACTATAATTATATTAACGAAGCAAGACAACTCTGTGTCTACATGTGTAGTTATCACTGAATAAAAGCTACAAAACAGAAACATAAAAGCTAGAAATGGAAAACAACAATATTTCTTTCTTTTAACATATAATTAAACATTTCATGAGAATTATTTCAGGCTCAAAAATTGTTCATCAATCATTATTTGTTATTAACAGATAATATAAAATAGGATTTTGTCAACTAAATTTCAAACTAACCTTGAAATATTGAAAAAATTTTCTGGAAAGCTTCTGATGAGAAGAGAATAATAAAAGTGAACTAATATGAATATACTGAGGTGGCATGGGTAGTAATTTGATGCTCAAAAGATAAAGAATGAAACAGCATTCCAAGAAGCCTGACTAAATCATTGTACTATAAGAGTTTAGTTATGTAATATTCACTAAAATGTGGCTATGTGTTCATTGTATTGACATGGTGTCTTGCTTATAAAGAGAAATATTGTTTTGCATCACAACCAAGCATTCAGTGATAAGTTCGACCAGAAATTAAAATTTCACATGTAATCATGTTCGTATGTGTGGTTATGGAAGTGAATCAAATTAAACCATAATTAAAACTTAAGAGTCAGTCTTATAATCTCTGACAAGAAACATTTCTGGCAAGAAACTTAACACAATGCTTTATCTTAATTAAGACAAATAAGTGATGTTTTAGCATCTTAGGTCTGATGTGGGGAGTGAACTATTCTTGGAAATAAATCTGTTTATCGCAGCATTAAAATGTTGAAGGAGATGCTAAGATAAAATTAGATACTTTGTAATGTAGCAAAAAGCAATGATATTTGAGTAATAATCTTAGCTAACTTAAATAAAATGAGATTGCACTTGAGAAAAGTGAACACTCGGGAGTCCGTGATTGTTGTTTACTACCAATACTATGAATATAACAAAAATAATGATCAATGATGACTAAATTATGTGAAACAATACAATGACATGATGGATTTAACCCTTTTTATACCAAACTTCTTGAAACTGCTCTGGATTTATAATACAAAACTGGTCATTTTAAAAAGGTGTATCCTAATATTTAAATCTTCCATCATAATTTTATTTTAGAAATTGTTAAGTAATACTTTAAATATAAGATTACTAATGAAAAACTTGGTTATTTTATTAGCTTCCTCTAAATTTATTGTTGGTGTTTGATCCTTTGCTGCTTGATCCTTCTTTCTTTTTCCTTTTATTCTCTTCTTTTTCTGGGTTTTTTTTTTATTAGATACTGCTCAATTATTTTTATATATTGTCAAAGGCCTTTTATGACATTGTGAGATTTTGTATATTGAATAAATTTAGTCCACAGAAAAAAAAGAAAAGAATGTTTTCAAAATTACTTGAAACACATAGGCAGTGTATTTCATTAGAAATATGACAATGAAAGAATTAAGGTGCGGTATTATTGACTGTATGATCAACAGTTCAAAACAAAGCACATAAACCTTGCTGGTTTCAGTTTACATAACTGATGAAAATCAAGTTCTACTTGTACTTTCTGATTGTGTGGTGAACAGTAGGAAGGATATTCAACTATAAAATCAATTGCTCTTACAAATAAAGCATTTTGCCCTGGCAAGAAAACAACAGAACATGTTTATTGATAATAACTTAATAGTTCACATTTGTTTAGAGGGCTTATGAAGAAAAAAGTAAAATGATAAATACAAAAGATCATCAAAGAATTTAGTTTGAAATAATTTAGAAATACTAAATAATGGTGTGAACTGTTATATGATTGTGATTTACAATTATTTAGGAAGACTGGCAAAGAAGCAGATTGAAATAGTAATTATTTACATCAATCTGCAATTATTACAGTATCTAGCAAATAAAGATAAACATTGTATGGTCATCATCATCATGTTTTATGTGCATTTTTCTATGTTACAAGGAGTTGGAAGAGAATTTTGAGAAAGAATTCTATAGCTATATGTCCACTCTGCTGCTAACCTTCACTTGTTTTAGAATATACAGATATTTACACTTTTAATGGCTGAGCAGCAGGATCTCCATTTATACAGAACATAAACAAATATCACCACACGTGTTGTTGCACCGCTGCTGCCACCACCACCACTATCACCACCATTATCATCATCCTCATTTAATGACCATTTCCCATGCTAGCTCGGCTAGACAGGTTATCTCATCAGAGGCAAGTTGGGTCAGGTGACCGTGTCTTGCTCATATAGAACTGTTTCTGGCTGGATGCCCTTACTAATGTTTTAGGTGAAGAGAAAAGACAAATAAACATACATAGACATACAGAGATATGTATATAGATAGATGTTTCCCTTACAGTTTCCCTCTACCAAATTCACTCATAAGGCATTGTGTGACCTGAGATTACCCAAGGTGTCGGGTAAGGGAATAACACCTAAGATCACGTGGCTACACAACCATGTCCACACCTATAGCATTGATAATTGTTAAAATACTTGTGTTGAACATTAAAACAGTATTTTAAAAGGTTGTCTTTCTGTACCTAACATCTTACTAAATTATACAGGCATAAAAAAATTGTGACTCTTAATGTCTGCCTCAGTTTTGATAATAAAATGATTTAGTCCAAAAGGTGGAGGAGGAGGAGATACTTACAGTCTCTCCTTGGTGCCTGTAGGGGTGGGGGGATATGGACAGAAAAGTAATTAGAGTTTTTAGGAAGAAAATTTCAATGAAGTATTACATATTGAAGGATGAATCAGAGCAAAGTTAGTAAGAGAAAGAGATGCAAGCAAACCAATGAGTTAATTCAATCAGAAAAAAGATGACTATTTGTGGCAATGGCTGGAAAGATAGAGAAAGTATACAGCGTGGTACTGTGCTAGTATTTTGTATCATTTTGGTGACTATAGGTGAGTCAGCTGTTACATGTATCAGTTGTTTTGTGTGGAATAAGTAAGCAGTAAGAAAATATAGGTCACAAATGTGACTTATACATAGTGAACAACTGTTTAGAGCTCTAATATCAGGTTTTGAAAAAACCTAATGTTTAGGACACCAGTATCAATAACTCTAAACAAAAATGGAAGCTGAACAACTAAATCATTCATTGCAACTGAAGTTTCTTTATTTTAATATACATGACTAATACCATGTAAGTGGAGTTTAGCAAATGGAAACAAGGCAGAAACATAGTGTGTGTGTGTGTGTGTGTGTGTTTGTGCATGCATGTGTGTGTGTATGTATGTATGTGTCCATCTTTATGTTTACCAATGTAAAAACTGGTGATGTGCCAAAAAGTATAATATATCTATTCACTAAATATAGGTTCAATAAAATGGATACCAAACTAAAATAAGTATTATGGTTGATAGGCTTAACTAAGAACTCTTAATGACAACATTTCAATAACTGAAATCAGTAAAGGAATAAAAGAATTTCAAATGCCCAATTGCACCTCTCAAAGGCGATGACACAGGACCAAGACCTCTGGCGTTACGCAGTAATACAGAAGACCTGACTTCCCATGGGTACAAGCTGAAGCATATAGATAGTATGCTTCCACCCCTCCCACTGTAAAGTGGTCATGTAGGTGTCACGACAAAAAACACCTAGCCCACACTGTAAAGTGGTCGTGTAGGCACCTCGGTAAAAAAGAACCCAGTACTCACTGTAAATGAGGCTGGTGTTAGGAAGGTCATCCAGCTGTAGAAATCAAGCCAAAATCAGTTCCATATGAGCAAGACATGGTCACCTGACCTGGCATTGCCCACAACAGGACATCCCATCTAACCGATGCTAGCATGGAAGAATGGACGTAAAACGGTGATGATGATGATGATGATGATGATCGTTATTAGTTCAAAGGGCGGTGGATTGGCAGTATCGGTAGAGGGTCAGACGCCATGCTTTCCAGCATAGTTATGTCCCTTTACGATCTGAATTCAAATCCCGCCGAGGTTGACTTTGCCTTTCATCCTTACGGGGTCGATAAAATAAAGTACCAGTAATGCACTGGGTAATTGTTGGCCTTGTGCCTAAAAGTAGAAACAGTTATTAGTTCAATACCAAAGTATCCATTTCCTTTTATATAGAAACTTTTAGACTGATAGTGAAACTTATGCCACACATTCAAAATTCCTATTCTTGTTTAATTTAGTTAAAGTGTTTGTTTTTACACTTAGCTTCAGGAAATCTGTATATACTCTACAAGAAGATTTTGATAAAGAAAGAAAACCTTACTCACATCAAGCAAGACTACAACAAATCTATAAAGAAGAATGCAGTCTATAATTGTTCATAGATTTTTATAAATAAGTCATCATGCTGTGAAGGAAAGATGATTTGAGGATCTAAAGATGTTATTCCTTTGTGTGAAAGTAAAGGTATTTATAGTGAAATACATTTGAATATGAATCATGTGTCTTGATGGCTAAGACAATACTGAAAGATGTGAAATAGGTTTATTGGTAACATGCCAACTCAAGCTGCTATTTTCATTTGGTATTAACATCTTCAAGAATCACCAGCAGAGGTAGTTGTCATTGTGACAAGGCTGCTTACATAAAACCTGTTCTGTTAGTGAACTGTAATATTGAGGTTGGTAAGAATTATAGTCATGCTGGTGTGGATTGTTTAGAATATTCAGATGATTAATGAGGATATCCTCATGCCATCCCATATGCTGACTGTATTTGCACAGTATCTACAAGTATACCAAGTGAGGGCTCAATAAATTGTTGGAGCATGTAGTCAATTGGAACTGTGTTTATGCTGTTACTAAATTCCGTTTTAAAGTTTTCTATGACAATTATATTTTTATATATCAGTGTCCATTAAATTTCTATTATAGGCTTTTCAATGGTAATTGCTTTTATATGGCTTAACACCAGAGATTTATAGTATTATTTACTGATTCTAGTATTTTTCCTGTCCAAATATAGGTGTTAGATAGGTGATAAACTTATTTTTAGTTCAGTATGTTTCTCATACTGTGCATGTTGTACTCCAATATACTAAGACTTTTATGCTTCAACAGATTGGTATATACTGACTTTGTTGCTGTTTGACATTGATTTTAATATAACTCTTTGGTTTTTAATGTAAAAAGTGCTTTTCTATACTGAATGCAGAATACCTAAGATTATCATTTATTTAATGTTGTGGTAGTTATGTCGGGTACTTCATAGTAGAAGTGTGTTTATCTATGTTTATCATTGTTAAGCAGCAATAGTAACACTTCTGGATTCCTCTTTGGCATTTCATTGTTTTGAAATGCATTATACTCTATTGTTTGTGTATTTTGTGTTGTAATTCTCTTATATTCTCATATCTCTATGAGTATTTTCTTCCATAGAACAGTAGCAACCTCAAGATTGATCTCAATGAACTACCCAATCAATAATCAGATATATATAACTGTTAAAATATTCATTAAGATTGAGCTAAAAGAAAGAAACATTCTCACTAGCTTACAAACAATATATATTATATATTTCAGAGAACTATGTCAGCGCAGCCTATACCCCCTATAATCTCTTCTTCACTAACCAGACAAGTGAAAACAGATAACAACAAACCTTATAAAACAGCATATAATACTCTATCGGAGCACGTTCACAGCAAATCAAGTCCCATGTAGACATGTGAGGGACATAGATCATGATTGCTCTTTTCTTAAAGCCACACAGTCAATGCAAATACTTTTTCCAACTTCTCCTTAACATCCATATTAACATCATACCAGTAATATTTAAAAAAAAAACACAAATTAATCACCATCACTCACACATAAAAATACCCACACACCAAAATAACCAGAACATCAGTCCAACTTCTAGGCTGCTAATTATCTCCAATGAATCTCAATGAAACCTGACTCAACTCATTTAACTAACCTTGTCTTTTCTTCATTAACTATTTCTCTCTGAATTTTATATTTACTGCATTAAATATGCTAACGCTAACTTAACTACTGTTTTTTATGCAGATAGCATCCATAAGTAATTACCCTTAGTGATATGTTTTGTTTTTTAATATGCTTAATTTTTACACTTACCTATATCTACTATTGAATATCTACTTAGAAATTCTTCTGTTGCTACTTCAGCAAGTATGATGACATCTATGCTTCACTGAGATGGTCTAATATAACTGAAACATGTCCAGAGTTGTCTCACAACCTTGCAAATATGATTAAAATAATACTACTCATTGAATTAATGTTATCTTTTCCTCTCAATATATTATTTGATTAAATTGTGTTATACTCACTGCATTAAATATAGTAACATATACTTAACTATTGTTTTTCACATGGATAATATCTCTGAGTAAATAACCCCAGTGATATTTTTTAATTTTTTATATATCTTGACTTCAGTCAAAGTGTTCAACTATGTAAGAATAACAATAATATTGATATTACATGACGTTACTTCAATTCTGTATCACATATGGTGTACTGCATGGTCCCAAAACAGACATATTACTTATATTGAGGGATAAAAAGATCAAAATGCTATCACTAAATGTTTAACTCTTTTGATATCAAACTCTTAAAACCACCACTGACTCTATGATACTAAGCTGCATATTTTAAAGTGTTTATATTTATCTAAAAGGTTTCCATCATAACTTTATGTAAAACCCTTGTGTTAAGTTATATTTATTGCAAACACCAAATAAATAATGAGAATTCTCAACTATTTTCAAAATTATTTCAAAATTTTAGGTAGTATTTTTCCCCAGTCTTTCTTTCCTACATATCTATTTCAACAGAACTGATTAGAACAACTTGTTAGTAACACCTAACATCATCATCATCACCATTTAACACCATTTTCACACTAGCATGGGTTACACAAGTTGTCCCATTGTGAGACAAGTCAGATCAAATGACCGTGTCTTGTTCATACAGGACTGTTTCTGGCTTGGTTTCTATAGTTGAATGCCCTTGATAACATCATCATCATCAATTCATTTTACGTCCGCTTTTTCCCTGCTTGCAAGGGTGGGACAGGAACTGATTCTGGCTTGATTTCTACAGCTAGATGCCCTTCCTAACACCAACCTCATTTACAGTGAGTGCTGGGTGCTTTTTTGTCGTGGCACCTCCACAACACTTTGCAGTGGAATGATAGGGACCACCAGTCCCTATCATCTCATTTCTACAGCTGAGTAAACTGGAGCAATGTGAAATAAAGTGTCTTGCTCAAGGAAACAACACATCACCCGGTCTGAGAATTGAACTCACAACCTTTCGATTGCAAGGCCAATGCTCTAACCACTAAGCCATGTGCCTCCATTAACATTAATGATAATTATTTTACTCCATACACATCAATAATGATGATGATGGAGTATGTGAGTGTGTGGATGAGGATGGATGTCCAGCTTTTCTGTATCATACATTTCTATTTAGGAATTGATTCTATATTGATTTACTTTCACGATTTAATAAAGCATGTTCTGACATGATTTATTTATTAATTATTTATTTGATCAATTAAAACGTCTGTAGAGAACTAGTAAACCATGACAACACCCCTTATAATTAAGACACAAAAACAAGAGAAAGACAGAGAGAGAGAAAGAGAAAGAGAAAAGGAGGCAAAAGGAGCAAAATAAGAAAAAAGGTGATAACAAAGCACAGTTATAAAGCCACTAAATGTTTCAGTTGTTGAAGCTTTTTTTAGCTTCTATGAACTGAAAGATCTTGTTTTTAGTTGATAGATCTTGCACCTCCAATTCTGGTAGTTTTTTTAAAGACCAGCTTCAAGATGTCCTCTCTCTTAGACTGGAACAAATAGCACCACAGAGTTTCTGGATTGTGATTCTATGTAACCAGTTCTTCATGAAATATAGATTAATGGTATATGGCCTATTTGAAGACAACATGGTCTTTGTTTATAAACATTATTCAGTGTCTGATATGTTTGAAAGTTTTAAATGTTGACAAACCTGGCTGAGATAATGGAGGATTGGAATTTGATAGCTTACTTTTTTCTTCTTATTTTTATTTATTTCATCAAATCTATTCCAAAGATGACAATCTCAAATATATGTCATCACATTGTAAAGAAAGGTGGACACACTATCAATATCTACCCTTCTCTACCCATATATTTCATTATAATTGACACTTTTAATAATTATAATGCTTTATTGAACCAAGATTTATTACTGAAATGAACTAAATCCTCCAGCTGAACAGGACTGACATCTACTTGATACATCAATACTCTGAATAGAACACTAGCCAATACAACACAGGTATTTGATAGTGTTCTATAGATAGATTGCTGAGGAAATATATCAAACACCTGATCTACCTGAAAAACAATAGTTAAGTTTGCTTTAACATATTTAAAGATCTAATTAGGAATACTGAAGTAATGAGGAAAAAACTAACTGAATGACTAATACTATATTAATCCCTTTGGCAAGTAGAGGAGTCAACTCTGAACATGTTTTGATCATATTATACCTCATCAGCAAAGCATAAATTTCAATGTGTTTGTCTAAAAAAAAATGAAACTTGTTCAAATTTGTCTCCCATGATTACCAAAGGAATCAAAATATTATTAATTGAGCAAATGGTATCTTTTTCTCATTGCATAAATAATTCTAATTAGATTTTTTATGCTCACTACATCAAATATAGCTTGATATAGATTATTCCCTTTTTTGGAGAGGGGCATAAACTAGATAGAGTTAAGTCTTTTTTCATGATCACAAGATCTCTTGTAACAACTAAAAATACCAACAATAACAACAAACAACAAACAACTCCATTTGTAGATATTATCATGACATTTAAATTTGCCAGACAGCTTTATCTTGATAACAAGATGACTAATTAAAAAAAATTCTAATAGCTGATCCTGATTATGGCAAGGGACAGAAGTCGGTGGAAGAAGTCCAGAGAGGGGTTCATCCTCTGGGAATGATTTCAAGCTGAATAAATACCACAATGGCAAACCTCTCATCTGGGATGCTACTTGCACCGACACTTTCTGCAGCCGCAACCTGGTGCAGTCTGTGACTAACCCAGGTTCTGCTGCACATCGGGCTGAGGAGGCCAAGCTCCTCAACTACCGGTCACTCTCCGACAGGTTTGCGGTTGTACCCCTAGCAGTGGAGACTTCTGGTGTCCTCGGCCCTAGGGCTACTTACCTACTCACCACCATAGGCGCTGAGCTGGCCAGCCATAGGTTTGAAACCCGCGAATTGGAGTGGCTTTTCCAGCGTGTCTCCCTTGCCATCTTCCGTGGGAACGCCTTCTCCATCCTGTCCGCCAGGGCTGTGTGTGGAGGCGGGGGGGGGGGGGGGGGGGGGGCATCACGTAACATTCCATATTTAGGTATCCAGATTAATGGTTTTTATTTACAGCCATACGTATAGATATTAATGGACAGTTATGCTTAAGCATGTCCTATGCTCTTACCAACTAGTTTCAATTATAATTTGTAGTTTGTTTTTTCTCTCAAAATATTGAAAATAGTATAATTCAACTGTGGATAAGTCAGTATTTATGAGACACCATAGTGAAAAATGAAAAGAAATGTATGTACACAAATGAAACAATTTACACAAAAGCAATAAATATCATCGAATGTTCAGGATCCTATAAAAATTAGATAGCGACAAAACAGAAATAATTTTTGTTAATATAAGTTTGCCCTGCAGCATTTACAATGGGGAAAATACACAATTGCCTGAGAGAATTGTTGAAAACAGGATAAGTTAGATGAGCCACTTGTCAGATAAACTTATGTATAAATTATTCTCAACCATTTTCAGATATTAATAGGAAGTAGATGAATCTGTCTTTTTTGCTACCAAGATTTTTATTTCTTGTTCACATTGAGTATATATTTTACACCACTCACCTTTTTGCTTTATTTCATTATTTATTTTTTGCTTGCTTTACATTTTGATAAAAATGTCACACTGTATTGAAAAATTATATATTATATTATTTTTAAAAAAATATTTATAGCATCTTAAACCACATTTATTCTGAATACATATATTGTTGAAAATTACATCGAAAATATCAATAAAACTGAAATTTTGGAATATGTTTATCCTTAAGGGTTGTTTATTAGAAAATTTCTTTAAAATCATATTCAAGAACAAGGGATAGACAGTGCGTGTATATATATATATATTTAGTTTGAGGCACATGGCTTAGTGGTTAGAGAATTGGCCTTGCAATCAAAAGGTTGTGAGTTCAATTCTCAGACCGGGTGATGTGTTGTTTCCTTGAGCAAGACACTTTATTTCACATTGCTCCAGTTTACTCAGCTGTAGAAATGAGATGATAGGGACTGGGGTCCCTATCATTCCACTGCAAAGTGGTTGTGGAGGTGCCACAGCAAAAAAAGCACCCAGCACTCACTGTAAATGAGGTTGGTGTTAGGAAGGGCATCCAGCTGTAGAAATCAAGCCAAAATCAGTTCCCGTCCCACCCTTGCAAGCAGGGAAAAAGCGGACGTAAAATAAAATGATGATGATGATGAAATGAGGAGAGGGAATATGGGATTGCAAAGGCTAATAAGTTAAACAAGTAATATGAGGTAATAATAGGAAATAAGAAATCAGAATTATAGGGTAAGCAATTATTATCATCATCCTAATAATCAATGGCTTAGCCTTCATACTTCCATGCTAGCATAGATTGGATAAGTCTGTCAAACAGCATATCACTAAATCATCTTGGTTTTTCATCTCTTCTGTGAGGTTCAGTATCCTGAGACTCAGTGACTTCATTTCTTCCCTAAGCCTTCCTCTTAATAGGTAACTCTCCCACATACAGCACATGGCCCATTTTCAACCAGCACCTATATGTATCACATATCACAACTGATTTCTTCAATGCTCAGCTATTCACTCAGCTCACATATGTTCTATGATAGAAATTCCAAGATCATGTTAGATTCATGAAAATACACTACAGTGAAATTAATAATTAGCTTTACTAGCAGAAAAACCACCCAAAGTAGTGTGTGTATTGATATTATATGCAAATATATATGCATGTAGATAGGATATGTCAAATGAAAAGTAAATTGAAGAGAGACTGTGTTACACTCTCTTCTGTAATCAGTAAAGTAATCCATGATACATTTAAAAAGACATTATATATAAACTGCATTACAGCAAAATGTTATGAAAATGAAAAAGGAAGGAATTAGCGACGGAAATATAAACATTATGATGCAAATATATGGACGTTTATATAAGCAATGTGATATAGCGTTTGGCGAAGTGTTATGATATAATGGACACTAACTGGAAAGAAGTGAATCTTAAAATAAGCAATACATAAAAATATTTGTTTAATCAAGAGCTACAGAATTTAGTAGATAAATTACATAATATTCATTCATGATTTATTCAAAGTAATCCAACTTATTTTAAGTGTTCAGAAAAAATATCCCTGACACAGCCCCGCAGTCCTCCAGTCATTCATCATCATCATCATCATCATCATCACCGTTTTACGTCCGTTCTTCCACGCTATCATGGGTTAGACGGGTTGTCCTGTTGTGGGCAGTGTCTGGTCGGCTGACCTTGTCTTGCTCATACAGGAACTGATTTTGGCTTGGTTTCTACAGTTGGATGCCCTTCCTAACACCAACCTCATTTACAGTGAGTGCTGGGTGCTTTTTCCGTGGCGCCTACACGTCCACTTTACAGTGTGGGCTGGGTGCTTTTTTGCCGTGGCACCTCCACGACCACCTTGCGGTGGGAGGTTGTGGGGCATATTGTCTATATGTTTCAGCTTGTACCCATGGGAGGTCGGGTACTCTGTATTACTGTGTGACGCCAGAGGTCACGGTCGTGTGTCATCGCCTTTGAGAGGTGTAATTGGGTAAAGTCGGCTTTTATCAGCTCATCCCAGGTCTTCTTGGGTCTCCCCACTCCGTGGTTTCCATCGACTTCTAGTGCTCTGCACCTTTTTATGCAACTGTCATCCTTCATACGCATCACATGTCCATACCAACGCAACTGCTTCTCCTGCACACAGCATTTGATTCCTCTTATGCTCAGTCTCTCTCTCAATTCATTTATGCTTTGTCGTTCGCGTATATTACTATTACACATCCATCGGAACATGCAGGCTTCGTTTCTCTCTAATCTACGTAAGTCTTCCACCTTCAGCGCCCAGGTCTCACTACCATGTAACATTGCTGTTCGGATACATGCATCATACAGTCTGCCTTTCATTTTGAGGGAGAAGCCTTTTGCAGCTAGCAGTGGCTGTAGTTCCCTGAACTTCTTCCATCCCGTTCTTACCCTAGTTATTGTACTTTCTGAACACCCACCTCCGCTGCTAATTCGGTCACCTAGGTAGCAGAAGCTGTCTACTGTTTCTACAGAGCCCTCCCAGAGATTGGTGGTACTTGTTTCCTGTGGCTGTTTGCTGCTATATATTAGATTTTTAATTTGCCTTATTAACCTCCTCTGTAACCATAGTTACTTTTTGTAAACCTGTATGATAGATATATGATTACTTGACAGTTAGATATTTTAACTTTAACACACTATGTGAAATATCTCTAAATATTTCCCCAATACAGCAAGCATTGGTCAGTTTAGTCAGGACAATTTACACTTTTCATTTGCATTGCCTTCTTCATATTTTGACATTAAAAATGAAAACCATTCATCTTGATGTTTTAACTACAGTTTGGTGATTCAAAAATGCTAATGATAATTTTTTTTAATGTATACAACACACACACAACTAAAAAATAAAATATAAATTAATTCAAAACCTTTTTGAAATCTCCTAAATAATGATTTCTGATTTAGGCAGAAAGCCTTCCCTAGTGAGGAATGTACCTCCCAACATAGCTTAGTTGTCAGCGACCTCACGGTCAGAACTAGACAAACCTGGAAACAGAAGCCAACCTGGAGAAGAAAGATCTGGAAGCTGAAAGACCCCTCAGTCAGTAACAGATTTAAAGATATTTTACTCAAAGCCTACGACAGTAAAGAAGAACAGATAGAGACATTCAATGTAGAAGAGCACTGGGAGTTCCTAAAAAATAACTTACTAGAGGCGACGGATGAGATCTGTGGCTGGAGTAAGACCACAGGCAGGAGGAGAGTGACTTTGTGGTGGAACAATAAGGTAGATGAGGCAGTTAAGGCCAAGAGACAGGCATGGAAAGAATGGAAGAATGGGGGAAGCAGGGTACATTACATAGAGACTAGGAGGGAAGCTAGGCAACAAGTATACTTAGCTAGAAGGGAAGCAGAGGATAGAAAATTCAAGCATGTTTTTCAACGTGAGGACCAGAAACAGGAGGTGTTCAAGATTGCGAGGCAGTGTGTCAGAGAGAATTGTGATGTCATTGGAGAGAAGTGTATCTGGAATGATAAAGGTGAGCTTGCCCTCACAAGTCCTGAGAAGAAAAATGCGTGGAAGAGCCATTATGATAGATTACTAAATGAGGAGAATGCATGGCAAGAAGAGAGCCTACCCCAAGTAGACCCTATAGAGGGGCCGGCAGTACAAGTCAGCAGCAGCGTAGTAAGTAAAGCAATCAAAGATATGAAGATGGGGAAGGCAACCGGTCCATCGGGTATAGCTGCCGAGATGCTGAAGGCATCTGGGTCGGTAGGTCACACTATAACCACACATATTGTTAACCAGGTAATACTAGGTGTCATACCAAAGGATTGGTGCAGTAGCATCATTGTCAACTGCTACAAAGGTAAAGGTGATGCACTAGATAGAGGATGGACCAGGTCATGAAAGTAACAGAAAAAGTTATAGCACAGTTGATTAGGGACCGGGTGAAACTAGATGAGATGCAATTTGGGTTTCTGCCAGGAAGAGGCACCACTGATGCCATCTTCCTTGTGAAGCAGTTACAGGAAAAGTACCTAGCTAAAAGTAAGCCACTCTACCTGGCATTCGTCGATCTCGAGAAAGCCTTTGACAGAGTTCCCCATAATATAATCTGATGGGCTCTTAGAAAACTAGGAGTAAATGAATGGCTTGTGAAAGCTATACAAGCCATGGATAGGAGAGTAGTCAGCAAAGTTAGGATTAGCAATGAGTATAGCGAGGAATTTAGCGTACAGGTCGGTGTCCACCAGGACTCTGTTATTAGCCCCCTCCTCTTCATCATAGTCCTGCAGGCAATAACGGAGGAGTTTAAGACCAGATGCCCATGGGAACTCCTGTATGCAGATGACCTCACACTTATAGCTGAATCTATGGTAGAACTAGAGAAGAAATTCCAAACTTGAAAGCAGGGACTAGAAAGAAAGGGTCTCAAAGACAACCTGACAAAGACTAAGGTTCTTGTAAGTAGACAAGAAAACAGAACCTAGATCCTCTCAGGGAAATGGCCTTGCTCAGTATGTAGGAACTCCATCCACTGCCCCAAATGCAAACAATGGGTACACAAGAGATGTAGTGGGATCTCAGGAAGTTTAACTAAGAATGTAGGCCTCACATGTAGCAGCTGTGCTGGAACAACAAGCAGCAAACAGCCACAGGAAACAAGTACCACCAAACTCTGGGAGGACTCTGTAGAAACAGTAGAGAGCTTCTGCTACCTAGGTGACTGAATTAACAGCGGAGGTGGGTGTTCGGAAAGTACAATAACTAGGGTAAGAACAGGATGGAAGAAGTTCAGGGAGCTGCTGCCACTGCTAACTGCAAAAGGCTTTTCCCTCAAAATGAAAGGCAGACTGTATGATGTGTGTATACAAACAGCAATGCTACATGGTAGTGAGACCAGGGCGCTGACTGTGGAAGACTTGCGTAGATTAGAAAGAAATGAAACCTGCATGCTTCGATGGATGTGTAATAGTAATATACGCGAACGGCAAAGCATAAATGAATTGAGAGAGAGACTGAGCATAAGAGGAATTAAATGCTGTGTGCAGGAGAGGCGGTTGCGTTGGTATGGACATGTGATGCGTATGAAGGATGCCAGCTGCATAAAAAGGTACAGAGCACTAGAAGTCGATGGAAACCGCGGAGTGGGAAAACCCAAGAAGACCTGGGATGAGGTGATAAAAGCCGACTTTACCCAATTACACCTCTCAAAGGCGATGACACACGACCGTGACCTCTGGCGTCACGCAGTAATACAGAAGACCCAACCCCCCACGGGTACAAGCCAAAGCTGAAGCATATAGACAATATGCCCCCACACCCTCCCACTGCAAAGTGGCCGTGGAGGTGCCATGGCAAAAAAGCACCCAGCAATCACTGTAAATGAGGTTGGTGTTATGAAGGACATCCAGCTGTAGAAATCAAGCCAGAATCAGTTCCCGTATGAGCAAGACAAGGTCAGCCGACCGGACACTGCCCACAACAGGACAACCCGTCTAACCCATGCTAGCGTGGAAGAACGGACGTAAAACAGTGATGATGATGATGATGATGATGATGATGATATATATATATCATCATCGTTTAATGCCCATCTTCCAAGCTACCATGGATTAGACAGTTTTGTTCCATTTAATGCGGGAATGGTCAGGAGACCGTTTCTCGCTTGTACGGAAGTGTCTCTGGCAGGTTTTTTTACAGCTGGATGCCTTGCGTAACACCAACCACATTTACAGTGTGGACTGGGTGTCTTTTTACCGTGTCTCCTACACGACCACCTTACAGCGTGGACTGTTGTGTCATCGACACAGTAGATGGAACGAGAATGGGAGGATGGTGTAGTGTGTGTGGGGTGGGGTGTACATTGGGTTAAGAGGTGCCTACTGACTGTAGATTTGTATGCAATGGCAATCGGGTCTTCTGTACAACTGCATGGCTCCAAAGATCTCGAGCCAGTGTCATTTTTCTTATATAGGACAATCCATGGAGTCTAGAAATGCAGACATTAAATGACGATGATGATATATAATATAAATAGGTTTGACTGTACAAACAGGAGAAATTAAAGTCAATACATGGGTAGAGTGATAGATATTTTACTATAGCTATGAAACTATACCAGTGTCTTAAGTACCCAGAGTTTCATGTTTAAGCACACTTATCACTTAAATATCCCTGAGTCACTGGTATAGTTTCACAGCTATGATAAAAATGTGTGTGTGTGTGTGTATGAGCACTACTCCAAGGTGGCACCTGAACTTTATCGAGGATCAGCACCTGATCACAGTTGAAAGATTTCCTGACACTAAAGACTAAGCTTAGTCTATGGAGTACAGTTTTGTAGAAGCTATACATGTAAGATCACCATGAGAGATGATCAGAAAGTATGAATCTCGGCATTTATAACAATTCTGAATTGTTAACCATAGTTAGAGAAAGATTTGTCATAAGAACTATGGATTAAATATTTTGCAGTATTTGTTCTGGCTTGAGTTCACCTATGATATTACTGATGCCAAGCTATATTGCACTTTGTCTCTCCCTTGGACATCAGTGGTGTGGAAAGAGGAGACTTGCATGTGTGGATGACTGTTGGTCTTACACAAAAAAACTTTGCCTGGGCCTCCCTCTTGCAGAAAAAACTTTCAAGTGCAGATATAGTGAGATATAACCAAATGTGGCCTATCATATAAACACATAACAAGTAGCCCTCCAGTAGATCTGGTGTTATAGAAACTATAATGGTGGCCACTAGAGAAGAATAGAGACAAGTGATGAAGGATGGTTGATTAAGATTATTTCTACATATTTCAGATATTAGAAAAATAGTTGATAGTTCAGTAAATGGCAGAGTCAGAGAGATTGCACATCTTGGGGATAAAAGAAATGTCACATGTTTCCATCAATTGAGGCAAGTGTAACATAATTAGAGAAGGTGTGTTGGCACATAATTTCATTCCTGAAAGCTAATTAAGATGATTCCACAAAATGATAGAGCTGCAACTTTAGTAGAAAATATTTAAAGATGACATTCTGACCTAGCTTAATTGCATGACATTATGACATTGATAAAGTTCGATTTTAATTATTATCTATCGATTTCGCAGAGTGATTAGTGTATTGAATATTTGTTCCTATTTTTCTGTGTTCAAATTATACCAAGACTTTACCTTTCATCCTTTTGAAGTTGATAAAAAGTAGCTCAGTGTTGATGCAGCCCATCTCACTTTTCAGCTGCTACATCCTGGATGTTTCGTTGGATCAAGGGAGGAAAGGTTGAGAGAGTATCTGTATTTGTTCACAACTACATGAGTACCAGCTCAAAGTTAATGCAGCTCTCTCCCTTCTTTCAGCTCTCATATCCTGGATGTTTTCTTGGATCAAGGGTTATGAGGATACCTGTATCTGTTCACAAATCCATAAGTATCTAAAACCCTTACTGAAAACATTGTACATGCTACCAAGTTATACTCGATTCCAAATGACAGCTGTAGTTAGTTATCTAATGGAATTTACCAATCAAGTGGTCAGGTAGTTAGAATTCCTACTGCTTCAAATACAGCTGATGTTGCAACAATTCATAATCATTATAATAATTATTTGACTGCAATAGCAGATGGCCATAATCCTACTCCACCCTTTGGTTCTATTCTTGGGTGATCAACTTTAACCATCAGTGGCAAAAATTTAACTGAAAACATAAAGAGCCAGAAGAGACACACTACAGGGCATCTTGTCCAATGCTCCCAAAATTCTGCCAATCCACTGTCCTAGACTGGTACTTTATTTATTAGCTCCAGAAAAGTGAAATGTTGACTTCAGTGGAATTTGAACTCAGAGCACAGAGAGCTGGAACAAATGTTGTAAGGTATTTTATCCAACTCTCTTACACCTCTACCAATTCACTACCTCAATTCATCACAAGAATTAAGAAGTATTAAGAAATCCCAGTTTCAGTTTTACAATATCTCATATATGAAATTCATGAAAGGATTCAATAGATAAAACTAGCTATTGATTGTGGAACAGATCGTGACTTTTACAACAGGACTAATATACCTATTTCGAGCAATGATTTGTCTCATACTGATATCGTATCAAGTGGATTTTCAACAGAATTAAAGGATATATTACACTCAAATAAAGAATTTCATAAATAAGTCGGTATTCTTCCTTACAAAATAAAATTTCAAATAAAGTAAAATTTATTAAAACCTTCAACATAATGCTTTCAAGAAAATTGCAAAAATTATTGTAGTTATTTCAGTACCGTGCTTCTGTCTCCTATTTCTCTACAGCTGCAAGCAAAAGATATGTTATATATGCTACCATACTGATAAAACACTCAGGTTTTCTGCTTTAGCATGAGTTTTCATCGTTTTCTCATTTTAAAATGCAGCAATAGATGAAACAAAACAATACAAAATCATAAATTTCAATAGACCTTTAGCCATGTTTATGTCAAAAACACAGTTATGATAAGAGAGAATATCATCTACTTAACAACCAAAACAATATTATAATCACTTCACTTCTCATTAAGCCAATCAAAACAATTTCACATTGGACACATTCCAATAAAAACTAGCAGCTGCTTTTGTGGTCACTAAGTATTTATCAGTCATTTTTTGTATGTTACATTTACAATACTAAGAAGTAGTAAAGCAGCAATCTAAATGACAAACTTTTAACATTGTCTGAAGTGTATAGATCAGGATCTACACTCCCCTGGACAGGAATTTATATATCAAGATGACACTGTATAAGTGGTTGCACAGCTTGCAGTTTCCTTTGACTCCCTGTCACCATCCAATTCTATTGCTCATCATATTTGATACGTCAGAGAGATTGCAGTTTATCATCATCATCATCATTTAATGTCCATCTTCCACACTAGCATGGGTTAGACGAGAAATTGTCCCACTTGAGGCAAGATTGATCAGGTGACCGTGTCTCGCTCATATAGGACTGTATCTGGCAGGTTTTCTATAGCTGGATGCCCTTCCTAACACCAACCACATTTACAGTTTGTATCATCACAAATCTGCTTAATATAGGTCTTGGCTTGTCATCATCTGATAGCTCTTCCTTGTGTAGGCTCGCACAGAAGAACTTCACTAACAATTTCATCTTTAGCATAACCTTTGAATCTAACTGTATGCTCTTTGATGATGTCTGATACTGGATGAAGGCTCTCATACAGCCACTCATTAGCCAGACAATCTCTCCAAGTGACATTCAAAGCCACTCTTAGCATGTGAGTGTAGGCTCCATTTTATCTTCTTCCTATTTTTGAGATAAGGGTCCATGCTGAGCAACCATACAATAGAACAGAGGTAACAGTTGCTTGAAAGAGGCCCCTTTTCATGACTGGAAGTCTATATTTCCACACTAGAAATAACTTGTTGATGGCACCCCAAGCATTACCAATGCATGTGTTTATATTGCTTTCACAGTGAGAGACTTTACTTTACAGAGTTGAAGGTTTGCTGGATACTGTTATATAATATAAACATTTTTATTAGTAAAGAAGCCAAATCAGTTCCTGTATGAGCAAGGCATGGTCAGCCGACCAGTCACTGCTCACAACAGGACAACCCGTCTAACCCATGCTAGCGTGGAAGAACGGACATAAAACGGTGATGATGATGATGATGATGATGAAAGAAGATGATAACATGGCAACTGGCTGTCAAAATAAGAGCTTTAGGATCTTGAAGTTGATTTTTGTCAGGGTTCACAGCCTTTCATCTTAATACGAATAAAGCCATTTACCTTAATTAATGAGAAATAGGAAGATAAGCAATTCCTATTTTTAGTTAGATATTAAAACAATTAATAGTAATAGACTGGTATAATGAATCTGCTATGTTTTGTCTAAATTAATGAACTGGGTGAATAAAATACTCAATAGGTCAGTAATACATCCAACAATTTAAATACATTCTGCAGAGGCAGTGGACTAAGAATGTGTTTTTAAATATATATTTTTTCTTTGAAATAATTACATTTTCTTTGTTCCTCAACTATTTTATCTTCTCACTACAACACATTTTGACAGTCATCTCAATCAAGCTGACATAGGCTAAACAGGTCTCAATTATAATGTCAGTGGCCATTCATGACATTGGGAAATTTTGTATATTGAATAATTTGTAGTTATCTTGAAAAAAAAACATATATATATATATATATATATATATACCTAATTACTACTGGTTAAACTTTTTTTTTTAAAATCTCATCTGAGAATAATCATTATCTCTTTGTATGTCTTCTACATCTTTTTCTTGTCATGAGTTCTCTCAACAGACAGCACATAACATGTTTTCCTCAGCAATCCCATCATCTTTTCCATATATATTGGCCAATGACTTTAATAATCAGCTCCTCTCTTAACTCAATTGTGTTCTGGCTTTCATGCAATTTAACATTGTGCATTCAATAAATTATAATCATTTTCAATTATGTCTCAAGAACTTACTAAGTTACACAACAATTGACTCCATGAAGCTCTTATCTCTAATAAAATATATAATAGGTGTCACAACAAAAAGGACCCAGCCCACACTGTAAAGTGGTTCTGTAGGTGTCACGACAAAAAGCACCCAGCCCAAACTGTAAATTGGGCGTGTAGGTGTCACAACAAAAAGCAATCAGTACTCACTGTAAAGTGGTCGTGTAGGTGTCATGACAAAAAGCACCCAGTACTCACTGTAAAGTGGTCATGTAGGAGGCATGACAATATCCATCAATAGAAACCTAGCCAGAAACAGTTCTATATGAGCAAGACACAGTCACCTGACCCAACTTACCTCTAATGGGACAACCTGTCTAACCCATGCTAGCATGCAAAATGGATGATGAATGATGATGATGATGATAACAGAGGTAATCTCCAAAGATATATGTTGCAAATATCTTCTATCAGGATCACTTATAGGTATGAAATAAATAGCTTCTGCTTATTACTGGTTCATATCCCATTTTTGCTGAATTAAGTTACCACTATGTAAAGAACAAATGTTGCCATATTAAATTGAATAAACTGCAAGACAAAATATGTCAGTGCAAGTTTGTATCATTTACACAGCAAAATTGTAATATTCCCTTCTCATACATTTGTATACATGGACAGATAAATTATAAAACATATGCATGTACATGTATGCATACACACACACACACATAAGATTGCACTAACAGAAAACCACTCAGAAGGCAGTATTTCAAATGGTGTATATGTGTATGTGTGTCTATGTTGAGCTTGTGTATATACGTGTATATATGCATGTATGTATATATATATGTATATGTGTGTATATGAATAAATATATATGAATACACCCCCACCTACACACACATATACAGACAAGGTACTTTTTGTTGTGTCACCAGCACAACCACCTTACAGGGTAGACTGAACACTTTTTGTCATGTCACCAGTACAACCACTTTACAGGGTAGACTGGATGTTTCGATTTTTTTTTTGCGTCACCAACATGACCACCTTACAGGGTGGAATATATATATATATATATATATATATATATATATATATATGTATATATATATATATATATATATATATATTTATATATATACATATAATTATTTGTCTGAGGATTGAACTAGATTGCAAGAATCATCTAGTTTCATGAAACCTTCAGTAAAGAAATAATTATATTGTGTTGTTTATTCATCATTCATCATCATCATTTCATTTTACGTCCGCTTTTTCCCTGCTTGCAAGGGTGGGGCGGGAACTGATTATGGCTTGATTTCTACAGCTGGATGCCCTTCCTAACACCAACCTCATTTACAGTGAGTGCTGGGTGCTTTTTTGCCTTGGCACCTCCACGACCACTTTGCAGTGGAATGATATGGACCCCAGTCCCTATCATCTCATTTCTACAGCTGAGTAAACTGGAGCAATGTGAAATAAAGTGTCTTGCTCAAGGAAACAACACATCACCCAGTCTGAGAATTGAACTCACAACCTTTCGATTGCAAGGCCAATACTCATAACACAGTACAATACATAGAGCACTCTTCTTTTCGTTACCTTTTCTACTTAACACACACACACATATATATATACACACACACATAACATATATAATTCTTATTCAGTAGCATAATTTTCTACAATCTTTTACGCATTTCGTTTTTTTTTCTCAGTTAAACTCAAGCAATAAAATGTAATTTTCACCATTAATTGTCATTGTGATAATTAAATTCAGTATACAGAAAGAAAAAACTCGTCAGAATATATCCAAGGCAACATACCAAGGGTGATAACTACATAATACTATCACAAGAACATTCACAACTAGCACATCTACACATACTCTGGAATACTGATATATAGAGTGCTAAAAATTGGAGAAATGTGAAAATTATTTATTTAAATAAAGGTTTATTTATATAAAACCTTGTAGCAGTAATTTGAACTTTTGTTCTCAGGGTCGCTAAATAGGTCATTGTGACCATACATGTTGACCTTTTTAGATATTCTAGATATTCTATCCCCAGCTTATCTGGAAAATGGCCAACTGGAGATCATGTGAGATAATTCAGAGATAGCTATGGCTTCATCAAATTCAGTCTGCCCTTGTCTGTCAAGGTAGACACAATTTGTCCAGCAAAAACAGAGCAATGTAATCATCAATCAGATACTCGCTTACACAATTATACAACATCCAACAACACAACTGTGAATATCTTTGTTTTCCTGTTATCACCCCATAGCAGGTTATTGTGTAATAAAATTATTAACATAGCGATTTTAGTTTATATATTTTTTATTTACCTATGGTATCAGGGTAAATCACTTATTCAAGGAACCATCACATCATCATCATTATAATCAAATCTGTTACTCACTTGCACACCCACACACAGGCACATCAATCTTCCTTTGCCTACACTCTACACAATGGTGACCACATCACAGAGCAATCAACAAGTAAGTAACAAACCAACAATCGAACAAACCAACACGACCAATAACATCAACAATTTATCACCCACGACAACCTAACTACTTGATACACACACATATATACAGTATGGTATTGCAGCCAATGAGCTGCACAATTAAAACAAACTTTTTTAATTACTCTTGAGCTTTAGTAGGTCAGTGGCAAGGGAAACCACCGACAACAACTTGTTTGTATCAAAGTTCTACTCATCCACTGCTACTTTCACTTCATTGCTGCTGTCATCATCTTTTGTTAAAATATCATCCATTTTTTCTTTCTTTGATTTCTCAAGTATATCTGGAGAGGAACATTTTCCCTCATTTGATTAAATTTTGTCATCAACAAGTGAAGAGGAAGATTCATTCAGTAGCTACTTTTTCAATTGAGGCTTTATAAAAGTTCTACTTTTAAGCACTCCACTAGAAGAGCTGTTTTCATCAAAATCCACAATGTATAGATTTCCTTGAGTAGGATAATATGTATATGTCATATCAGATCTATTAGCAGCTTCATTTAGTTCATATATATATATATATATATATATCATCACTATCATAATCCCCATTTGATGTCTATTTTCCATGCT
Source organism: Eledone cirrhosa (assembly GCA_964016885.1). NCBI lineage: Eukaryota > Metazoa > Mollusca > Cephalopoda > Octopoda > Eledonidae > Eledone > Eledone cirrhosa. The sequence goes on along the minus strand of OZ024740.1, from coordinate 408,150,110 downwards.
TGGATGGAAAATCAATGTTAAACCCATGCAAGCATGGAAAAATAGATGTTAAATGATGATGATGATGATATATAAACATTACATTTACCTCCATTAGTATGAGAAGAAAGAATGGAATGTAAAATAAGAAAATATTTTTAAAAAACAGAAAAAGAGAAAGGCAAGGGCTCTAAGGTCACAGAAGAGTGGGGGGGATGGGCTCTGGGTCTAGGGCGCGGTGGCAATGAGGCTGCGCCCTGCTGACAAGACAGCAAAAGAACTCCTGCAAACAATAGCCAGCCTCACCACCTTGCGGGGCTCCTTCCTCAGACGGGACACTGACGTTCCAATCTTGCGGAGGTACTCCACAGTATGGAGTCCAAGTACACCTAAGGTCTCGATGGCAACTTCACAAACATTGAAAAGCCCAAATAACATTAAGTATGTAGAATGCAGTGGAAGTGGTTCCAGTAGTCAGAAGAGACCTTAACCCTTTAGCATTTACATTACTCTATATATATTATTGTATTTTCACATTAATTATCACATAATTACCTCACATAATTATCTCCCATAATATCAAATCTATTAGATTTTGATATTATTTATTTTGAGAACAATACCTTAACAACTGTATGAGTGGCTGGTTACAGCTGGTTTGAACAGAAAAAGGTGAGAGAATTCTGGTTAGATATTGCCAGTTTAAATGCTGGTTAGCTCTATTTTCATAGTATTATGCCAAAGAAGGATAAAATTTCCCTAGGATGCAATTCATTTCTATCACAGGTAACATTTCCTGCTACCTATTCCTGACAGCTGAGTGAACTATGATAAATACAATTATGTTATAAACTCATTTATAAGCCAAAAAATGTGTAACAAAAGTACAAATGATATAATAGAGGCTCAGCTTATATTCAATGTCATCTATAGAAACAGCTATATAAATAGCTATATAAATATCTATATAAATATCTATATAAACAGCTATATAAATATCTATATAAGTGAGGTTGTCGTGAGGTTGTGAGTTCAATATCTGGACCAGGTGATGCGTTATGTCCTTGAGCAAGACACTTTATTTCACGTAGATAGTATAGCAATTGGAAAGACCAATGGAAACATTGTTTCCTCGGTCCGATTTGACGAAAGTCGATCAATCAACCCACCCACCCCCCAATATATATATAAAAAAGGCACCAACATATCTGGAGTGATACTTGCAGTTACTTCAGATAATTTCAATGAGTAAGATGTGACAATGTTTTAAAAGCTATTTCATCAAACTTGTAATGCACATATTTAGAAAATATATCTGCAAAGTATGCAATTTTATGGAATTTGTGATGAAACTAATTGATCTGGAGACTGTGGAATGTAGTTATGCAAATATATATGTACCTTGTCCATAGAAACACAGTTACAATAAATATAAAAACTTATAAACATACTTTTATAAATATACTGAAACAAGTGCACACACACAAGTTTATTTTGTTAGATGCCTACTGGCTGTAGTAGGTTTTACTATGTATTTAGGTAAGGCGGGTCTTCTCTGTTACTGAATACCGCCAAAGGTCTCGGTCCAGTGACATTGTCTTGGAGAGGTGTAAGTGTGTGAGGTCGGAGTTTATCAGCTCGTCCCAGGTTTTTCTAGGTCTGCCTAAAATATATATATATAAATATATATATACATATATATATATACTGCGGAGTACCTCCGCAAGATTGTAACATCAGTGCCCCGTCTGAGGAAGGAGCCCCGCAAGGTGGGGTGGCTGGCTATTGTTTGCAGGAGTTCTTTTGCTGTCTTGTCAGCAGGGCGCAGCCTCATTGCCACCACGCCCTACACCCAGAGCCCCCCCCACACACACACACACACTCTTCTGTTTGCGTGTGTGTATAGTGTTTTGTTTGATGTGCGTTCGTGATTGGGTGACTGTGTATTGGTTAATGTATTCTATGTTTACTAGTGTGTGTTTATGTGTTTGTTGTTATTGTGCTTGTCTATGTATTTATTTATTTATTTATTTATCTATTTATTTATTTATTTATACTTCTCTTAGGTCAGTGTTGTTTGTTTGGGTGTTGTTGTTATTCCATTCATTCTTTCTGTTTAGTCTTGGCCTTTTAAGTTCTATTTCACTGGCCTCTCTGATTTGCCTATCTGCTGGGTCATTTCTATGTTTAGATATTATTCTAATTTCTATGTTGTCTATGTTACCGTTGTGTTGTTGTCTGGTATGTTCGTATAGTACTGACCCGTTTTTTCGTCCTTTTAGTTCCCCCCAGTGTTGGTCTATCCTTTCACCTATGCTACGAGCTGTCTCGCCTATGTATGTTGTTGTCATGTTTCTGCAAGTACCCTCTGTACATCTTATGCTATAGACTACGTTTCTAGTTTTACAGTTTATCCGGGGGTTTACCTTACATATGATACATTTCCTATTAGTACAGTGGGTTTTCTTAAAAGGGTAGGTTTTGCTGATCAGGGATTTTATGGTGGTTCCTGGCTTTTCTACCACCTTAATCTTTAAGTGGGTCTTTCTCAGGGCCTTTCTACACTGGTTAGCTAATTTCTAATTTCTATGTTGTCTATGTTACCGTTGTGTTGTCTGGCATGTTCGTATAGTACTGACCCGTTTTGTGGATGCTACCCCTGGAGGGAAATTAGCTAACCAGTGTAGAAAGGCCCTGAGAAAGACCCACTTAAAGATTAAGGTGGTAGAAAAGCCAGGAACCACCATAAAATCCCTGATCAGCAAAACCTACCCTTTTAAGAAAACCCACTGTACTAATAGGAAATGTATGATATGTAAGGTAAACCCCCGGATAAACTGTAAAACTAGAAACGTAGTCTATAGCATAAGATGTACAGAGGGTACTTGCAGAAACATGACAACAACATACATAGGCGAGACAGCTCGTAGCATAGGTGAAAGGATAGACCAACACTGGGGGGAACTAAAAGGACGAAAAAACGGGTCAGTACTATACGAACATGCCAGACAACAACACAACGGTAACATAGACAACATAGAAATTAGAATAATATCTAAACATAGAAATGACCCAGCAGATAGGCAAATCAGAGAGGCCAGTGAAATAGAACTTAGAAGGCCAAGACTAAACAGAAAGAATGAATGGAATAACAACAACATCCAAACAAACAACACTGACCTAAGAGAAGTATAAATAAATAAATAAATAGATAAATAAATAAATAAATAAATACATAGACAAGCACAATAACAACAAACACATAAACACACACTAGTAAACATAGAATACATTAACCAATACACAGTCACCCAATCACGAACGCACATCAAACAAAGCACTATACACACACGCAAACAGAAGAGAGTGTGTGTGTGGGGGGGGGGGGCTCTGGGTGTAGGGCGTGGTGGCAATGAGGCTGCGCCCTGCTGACAAGACAGCAAAAGAACTCCTGCAAACAATAGCCAGCCACCCCACCTTGCGGGGCTCCTTCCTCAGACGGGGCACTGATGTTCCAATCTTGCGGAGGTACTCCGCAGTATATATATATATATATTGTGTATATATATATATATATATATATATATATATATATATATATATTATATATATTTATATATATATATATATATATTTATATATATATATTTATTTATTTATATATATATATTTATATATATATATATATATATATATATATTATATATATTTATATATATATATTTATTTATTTATATATATATATTTATATATATATATATTTATATATATATATATATATATTTATATATATATATATTTATATATATATATATTAGGTATATATATATATATATATGTATATATGAAAATAAAAACAACAAAGTCAAGTTACTTTACCTATTCATATCATTGTTTTATGTATGTTTCGGAGAGTTATATATAGTCTGTTTACATTTATGTAGTTGTAAGTTATGTATGTATGTCACTGTCTATGCACCTTTATAAATTTATTCGGTGGATGATCTGAGTTCAAATCCCGCCGAGGTTAACTTTGCCTTTCATCCTTACGGGGTCGATAAAATAAAGTACCAGTAATGTACTGGGTAATTGCTGGCCTTGTGCCTAAAATAGAAACAATTATAAATTTATTCGGTGGATTGGCAGTATTGGTAGAGAGTCAGATGCCATACTTTGCAGTATAGAGTTACGGCCCTTTATGGTCTGAGTTCAAATTCCGCCGAGGTTAACTTTGCCTTTCATCCTTACGGGGTCGATAAAATAAAGTACCAGTAATACACTGGGATAATTGCTGGCCTTGTGCCAAAAGTAGAAACAATTATAAACTTGTGTGTGTGTGCACAAGCCTTTGACAGAGTTCCACGTGCTGTAATCTGGTGGGCTCTTAGAAAACTAGGAGTAGATGAATGGCTTGTGAAAGCGGTACAAGCCATGTATAGGGGAGCAGTCAGCAAAGTTAGGATTAGCAATGAGTATAGCGAGGAATTTAGCGTACAGGTTGGAGTCCACCAGGGCTCTGTTCTTAGCCCCCTCCTGTTCATCATAGTCCTGCAGGCAATAACGGAGGAGTTTAAGACCAGATGCCCATGGGAACTCCTGTATGCTGATGACCTCGCACTTATAGCTGAATCTATGGGAGAACTAGAGAATAAATTCCAAACTTGGAAGCAGGGACTAGAAAGAAAGGGTCTCAAAGTCAACATGACAAAGACTAAGGTCCTTGTAAGTAGACGAGAAAACAGAACCCAGATCCCTCAGGGAAATGGCCTTGCTCAGTATGTAGGAAAGGTGTAGGTAGGAACTCCATTCTCTGCCCCAAATGCAAACAATGGGTACACAAGAGATGTAGCGGGATCTCAGGAAGCTTAATTAAGGATGTAGGCTTCACATGCAGCAGCTGTGCTGGGACAGCCACAGGAAACAAGTACCACCAATCTCTGGGAGGGCTCTGTAGAAACAGTAGACAGCTTCTGCTACCTAGGTGACCGAATTAGCAGCGGAGATGGGTGTTCAGAAAGTACAATAACTAGGGTAAGAACGGGATGGAAGAAGTTTAGGGAACTACTACCACTGCTAGCTGCAAAAGGCTTCTCCCTCAGAATGAAAGGCAGACTGTATGATGCGTGTATCCGAACAGCGATGTTGCATGGTAGTGAGACCTGGGCGCTGAAGGTGGAAGACTTACGTAGATTAGAGAGAAACGAAGCCTGCATGTTCCGATGGATGAGTAACAGTAATATACGCGAACGACAAAGCATAAATGAATTGAGAGAGAGACTGAGCATAAGAGGAATCAAATGCTGTGTGCAGGAGAGGCGGTTGCGCTGGTATTGACATGTGATGCGTTTGAAGGATGACAGCTGCATAAAAAGGTGCAGAGCACTAGAAGTCGATGGAAACCGCGGAGTGGGGAGACCCAAATGACCTGGGATGAGGTGATAAAAGCCGACCTTACCCAATTACACCTCTCAAAGGCAATGACACACGACCGTGACCTCTGGCGTCACGCAGTAATACAGAGTACCCGACCTCCCATGGCTACAAGCTAAAGCATATAAACAATATGCCCCCACACCCCCCACCGCAAGGTGGTCATGGAGGTGCCACGGCAAAAAAGCACCCAGCCCACACTGTAAAGTGGACGTGTAGGCGCCACAAAAAAGCACCCAGCACTCACTGTAAATGAGGTTGGTGTTAGGAAGGGTATCCAGCTGTAGAAATCAAGCCAGATCAGTTCCTGTATGAGCAAGGCATGGTCAGTCGACCAGACACTGCCCACAACAGGACAACCCGTCTAACCCATGCTAGCGTGGAAGAACGGACGTAAAACGGTGATGATGATGATGATATATATATATAAATATATAACATAGTTATACATATATAAATATATATAATATATATATATATAAATATATATATATATGGTTACACGCGAGCAAAAATTATCTCCTGTGATTATTCATGTATATTTATATGTTAATCAACCTCTAGTTATTATATATATAAATATATATAATATATATATATAAATATATATAATATATATATATATATAAATATATAATATATATATATATATAAATATATATAATATATATATATATATAAATATATATTATATATATATATATATAAATATATATTATATATACATATATATAAATATATATTATATATATATATAAAAATCAAAAAGGGAGTTAACATGGCGACAAGGAAGGTCGCTTGACCACGTCTTGACCGAACAAAATATAATATTTTCACCAAAAACTGCCCTTTAAACACATGTCAGATGGATTACAATATTCATTATCACAATTACTTTCACTGTTCCCTGACAACTAGTACCAGTTTCAAGATAGAATTATTTTAACGAAGTATATATAATTTGACTTGATTTTCGCCAACAAACCACGTGTGGACATGGACGGGGAAAAAAGGGAAAAAAAACAAAACAAATCACTACATCCCTTAAGGATCGCAGTAAGTACTCCACAAAACATATAAACAACAATATACACACAGATTTATATACAGATACATACCATATGCATATACACACACGTGAAAAGAAACCACACTATTTCGTGTGAGACACTATACCGGCCAATTTTACTAATTTACATTGGTAAAATATTTCTTAACATTGACCTCGCTTCTAACCCACATACACCTTTTAATTATATATATATACTAGCAGCTGAAAGTTAATAATTTGGAAAAAAAAATATTATTGAAAGTTTACTATAAAGAAGCAGTATCAAGGGAAAAAAAACCAAAAAAAAACCTTATTTCGCTGTTAATAAACAACTGCCTTCTACAGTACGTTTCATTTAACTTACGCAGCATATTTATTTGTTTACATGTAATGTAATTCAGACTCTTCTGTACACACACAACATTTAGGAAAACGGAAACAAAATACACAAAAAAACAGACATTTTATTTCTATCGTAATCAAGTGCGCTAAACCTATATTGTTTACATTCTGTGTTTTTCTACGGATGGGTAGAAATAACAAAATTGCCATGGTGATATCCATCGATGAAATATGCGACAAAACCGGCCGATGTCCCAAGATAGAACATTGCCCAGAAAATCACATCTGCCATATCTGTGCGGAACCCGAAAACTCGTTCCGTAATCGCTGGGTCGAATGTGGAACCTGTCGCATCTCTGTCTGCCTTGAATGCGCCACAGGCTTCCTGAGGATCCCAGGCCAAAAAAAGAGACATCATAATGCTATGATGGATGGAATATGGGAGATGGTCCAGCTAAAATCCTGGTCCTTTCAGTGTCTGGCCTGTGTGCCTGCCTCCACGAATGTTATTAATGTTATTGAAAAACAACAACAACAACAAAAACCAATGACTGTGTCTTCTTCTACCATTGTTACTGAACAACGGCAAAAACCCATGACACTGGCTTCTACTGTTATTCCTGTGGGAGAACATCAGAAACAACAACAACCCATGTCTTCCACTCCCAGTACATCTCGACACCAACAACTGGTGACTGTGTCTTCCCCTACCATTCCCGTGGAGGAACATCATCATCACCAACAACAACAACAGCAACAACCTGCGACTGTGTCCTCCCCTGCCATTCCCGTGGAGGAACATCATCATCACCAACAACAGCAACAACCTGCGACTGTGTCCTCCCCTGCCATTCCCGTGGAGGAACATCATCATCACCAACAACGACAGCAGCAGCAGCAGCAGCAACAACAACAGCAACAACAACAACCGACCAGTACAGATTTTGCGGAACTGCAACTAATGATTTCTGCTCTGAGAAGGGAAGTTGCAGGAATAGAGGCAAGCATTCGGGTAGGACCCCACAATGAGGGGTCTTATCGGAATGCCTTGCTAAAGAATCTCCCTGTACCTCTTGCTGGAAAGACTGAAAAGACTGCGGAATCTGCTACCCATGAAGTGATTGCCATTGGGGTACCAGAGGACAAGGCTGATCTTCAGGCATTTGCTGCCAGCTCAGCCAAAGACCTAGACTGTGTTCCCCCAAAGGGTGCCCTCCGCCTTGGTCGACCTGGTCCAAAACCCAGACTCATCAGGCTGTCTTTCTCGGACCCCGCAGAGGCAACCTCATATCATCTGGCCTCTGCTAAAGCTGGGCGTGAAAATCGGATTACCTTCCGAACACGCCCAGGCCTACCACCCCATGTACGTCCAAAACTACGTGCTGCAGCTTCCTTGAATCGGAACTCAGCACAAGATGAAAGTTTCAGTCTGCGTGATGATGGGCAGATCTGGAGGTTTGTCAAGGCTGGTGAAACGTGGAAGAGAGATACCAGCTGGTCTGAGTGTGATCTACCCGCAATAACTGGCAATGTAAAAACTGCTACAACTCTGGGAAACTAAACCAGAACAACCTGCCACCCTCTACACACCATCATAAACTGCGAGCAGGGTACAAATTGTTGTCATTAAATGCTCGCAGTTTATGCAACAAGATACATCTGTTCGAATCCTACGTCAGAAGCATCGACCCTGACTTCATCACAGTCACGGAAACATGGGCACATTCCTTACTCTGTGATGGGGTTTTCACCATTACTGGGTACAACCTTTTCCGCATTAACCGCCGTGGTGGTGGTGTGATGGTCTACGTTCGTTCAAACTTTTCGGTAATTCCTTGCGTTGATTTGAACGAATCACAGGAAGAAGTTTTTTTCTGTGACATACGTATGACCATGTCAACACTTCTGCTTGGTGTTGTTTATCGACCCCCAAACTACCATCAGGACACACAGCTTTGCGATATCCTCAGAGTTGCTGCCAAGAAAACAGCCACTTATGTGTTTATTGCAGGTGACTTCAATCATCCTGAGATCGATTGGGAAACCTTTCGTTGGCCACAGGGTGCAAACGATTTCCTTGAACTAGTGCTGGACTCAAACTGGTCACAAGTAGTCACCTCTCCAACAAGAGGTGACAACACTTTGGACCTGATCTTCACCACTACTCCTGAAGTGGTTATCAGTTGTACTACTGAGGAACCTCTAGGCGACTCTGATCATGCTATGATCATTGCCAATCTGGCACTTGAGGGCAGCAACAAAAACCAGGGCCATCTCCAATCTGCTTGCTTTGATTGGAAGAGGGCGGATTGGAACTTGTACTGCACTGAGCTACAGCGCCCAAACTGGCATGAGATGTATAACTCTGGAGATGTGAACTCTATACTCCAGAGCATCCTGGACTCAATATGGATAGCGTGTGCAGCATCAGTGCCACGGAAGCGGAAAAATAACCACCCCAAAAGTGCAATCTGGGAAACTTCAGCGGTTCGACTTGCCAGGAGGGAACGTCGGAACGCTGAACGGGAATATAAACTGCATAGATCAGATGCCAACAGAAAAAAGCGGAATAAATCTTCTAACCATCTCAAGCAAGTGACAAAGAGGGCAGTGCTTGAATTTGAACAGTGCATCGCAACCAATCCTGACAGTAAGGTGTTCTGGAAATATGTTCATTCAAAGCAGAGACCTCACTCTCCAGTTGGTCCTCTTCGCAATCCCCACACAAGCCAGATCACTGACGATCCCAAGGAATGCGCAGAACTCATTGCTGAGTGCTATGCAAATATTTTTACTGTTGAAGACCAGAATGTACCATCTCCACCATCTCTAACATCAAATTCCATAACAACTATGGAATTTACACCTGCAATGTTGCGACGTCACCTTAAGAATAAGCGCAACTATGCCTCCCCTGGTCTTGATGGTGTGACATACCTGCTTCTCAAACGTGGCGGGGATTTCCTTTTGCGCCAGCTTTCTTTTTTCTTTCAATACTGTCTCAGCAATGGTGCTACTCCGGAGCAGTGGAAAACTGCCAGTGTCATTCCCCTGTTCAAAAAGGGCAACCGCATGTCACCTGTCAACTATCGTCCAGTCAGTCTTACTAGCTGTATGGCCAAACTGATGGAATCCTGTGTCAGAGAAACACTTTGGAACTTCTGGAGCTCTCACAGCCTCATCCGGCCCTCACAGTTTGGATTTATCCCTAACTCCAGCTGCTGTGATCAGCTTATCGAGTTTCTTGAGGACATCACCCGGATCACTGACAGCGGCTCATGGGTGGATGTTGTTTACCTTGACTTTGCTAAGGCTTTTAATTCTGTGCCACACAAAAGACTTATGGCAAAACTCTCTGCAATGGGTGTGAGGGATGATCTTTTCGACTGGCTGAAATCCTTCATTCTCAGCCGAAAGGAAGTAGTCACGGTTCTAGGACAGCATTCTTCACCATATGAGATGTCATCTGGTGTACCACAGGGATCTGTTCTTGGTCCTCTTTTGTTTGTGGCATATATTAATGACATAGATGCCAACTTACAGAATGCCACGGTACTAAAATATGCAGATGACATCAAGCTGTACCTTGAAATCAAAAGGACTGATCCTGAAATTTACAACTCTTTCCTACAATCAGACCTGGACACAATGCAGCAATGGATCACAGACTGGCAACTGAAGCTGGCTGTGGACAAGTGTACCACCATGCATTTTGGAAGGAAAAATCCAGCGTCCACATACTCCCTCCACAACACTGACATCAAAAAGTCCTCTTGTGAACGTGACCTGGGCATTACTGTCAGCAACGATTTGCGTTGGACAAAGCATGTCTCTAAGATTGTCAAGAAGGCCGAGGGTGTCTTGGCATCACTCAGCAAGACCTTTGTTAGCCGCTCTCCAGCCATCTATTTAAAACTGTATACAGCTATGGTGCAACCACACTTGGAATTCGCATCATCAGTCTGGAACCCCTATCTTGCTCGGAACATTGACTTCCTGGAAACTGTTCAGAGACGTGCAACCAAGCGCATACCCTCCATCAGACACCTACCATACTCTGAACGCCTTGCTTCCCTGGGCATGGATTCATTGAAGCTCCGACGTCTGGCAATGGACTTGGTGAATACCCACAAAGTTTTTAACCATCTCGCCAACTGCAACCCTGAGCGCCTCTTTGATCTCCATGTGTCTAACACACGTGGACATGCCTACAAGATAAGAAAACAGCACAGCTCCCATGACTTTCGCAGACATTTTTTCACGCTCAGAGTTGCTGAAGCATGGAACAAACTGCCTGCGTCAATTGTTAGCTGCCGAGACACTGCATCCTTTAAGACACTCATGCTTCCCAAAATACGCCAAAACTACACCTGATGTACCCCTTCCATACACATGCACACATGTGTGTATCATGACTCGTGCACTGTTCATTTTACTGATGTTTGTGCATTGCCCTATGTACTGTACATGCACTTTTTTGATGAGTTGTGGTGCACCTGGGCACTGTGCACAATATTTCGTTATTGTTATTATATCATGACTCATACACTGTTTATTTTCCTGACATTTGTACATTATTCTATGTACTATACATGCACCTTTGATGAGTTGTAGTGCACCTGAGCACTGTACACAATAATTTCATTATTATTATTATTATTATTATATAAATATATATTATATATATATATATAAATATATATTATATATATATATATATAATAATAATAATAATAGTAATAATAATAAATTTGAAGACTAAAATCCAAAGAGGGCTCGATAAGGATAAATATATATCAAATATATAAGAACCGTAGAGCAAATATTTATTAAAATAACAGATTAAAGTTTAAGCAAAGAATCGCTGCTTTCACCCTTAACGGGATCTTCTGAAACTAACAAAGTCAATCTGTAAACGCAGAACTGGATATTTCAAAAAACGTTGCAACCGGAGGAAGACAGGAAGACGATACTTAGGTTCATGGAAACGTTCGCTGGCTAAGAACGGGAAAAAAGGAATAATACGTCATTAATAGGAGCGGTGAAAAACAATTACGCGCAAAGACAGAACCACGTTTATGGTATAATAGAGGTCGTAGACTAATGTTCTCTTAGGTGGTGCATAGAGACGTTCTCTGGCGATGAACGAAAAAAACGAAGATAATACGTCATATGTGGAACGTGGAGAACAATAGCACGCAAAGACAAAACCACGTAAATGGTATAGCAGAAGTCGTAGACTAAATTCTAACTAGGAGACCGAATGAATCTCCGCTACAGAGTTAAGAACAAAGTAAATAAATACAATACAGAAGTAATAGAAATAAATAAATACATACACGCATACAGAAACGTACATACACAAGCATACGCAAAAACTTACCATAGGTAAACAAAACCACGCACATATAAATATGTGTGTGTGTGTAAGCGTGTATACAAATAAATAAATAATTATATAAACATATATAAATAAATAAATACGTATATAACAAGCGCACACACATACCTACATGTCAATACACGAATGTTCGGAGACGTAAGTCAACCAAAACATGAAGTACACATATACACACACCCTACATACGTACGAACCTGCATACTCACACAGACGCAAAACTCCCGTATACACATAGCCGAACCATATGTACCAGAATATATAAAAAAATTTATACGTCATAACATTCAACTATACGTACGAGAAGGTATACGTACCTTCACAAAACATACGGATAATATATACTTACCTATGCAAATAAGTAAAGGTATAAACAAAACATATACTTAGCTCCCACATCGAGACGTAAAATATCCACGTATAGATCGTACTATCTGTTAGGGTATAACGTGGGGCTGTAATACAGGAAAGTTTTGTGCAATTTATGTTTACAAGCCGAAATTGCCTCAGATATTTTGTTTAAGATGTGGTCTGTGGCGTAGAGTATTTCCAGGGCCTCAGCGGCGCAGAGGTCACATGGTCAGAAGATCCCGTTAAGGGTGAAAGCAGCGGTTCTTTGCTTAAACTTTAATCTGTTATTTTAATAAATATATATATATATATATTATATATATTTATATATATATATATATTATATATATTTATATATATATATATATATAATATATATAATATATATATAATATATATAATATATATAATATATATATAATAAACTCTTAACAATATTTCAATATATGTTACTATTTCAAACTCTTATCCCCGCTCCTTAATATCTCCTTCCCATCCACCATTTTCTACAACATGCGGTCAAATCACCACCACCACCACCACCCCCCACCCCTCTCTCTCTCTCTACCCAACCCAGATACATATATAAGACAAAGTAATTCACTTTCGCCAAACTTGTGGCTGTAACTTCATCCATTCATGGTTAAAATGTAATGTACTCATTTTTCCACCTCTTCTAACATACGCCTAACTCCGTAGTCAGCCCTTCCAACAGCATTTTTTTTCTATCCTCTTTCCATTCCCCATGTATTTTCCAAAACAAATCTCTTGTATTCTGTCATGATTGTAAAAATACGGAGTTTTTGTCGTATATTTGCTAAACAAATCTTGTATTTTTGTTCGTTAATACGGGGTTCTCACTTAAAACCTATCTTCTCGCTCGCTCACAACTCAACACCCCTCCCTCCCGCCCCCACACACCACCATTATTATTACGTGGACCAATCATAAGCCAGAGGCCTATACTATCGCTTACCTGGTAGCCTTCGATATGTAGGATGGAAGGGCTACGGAGTTCCGGACAGTTGAAGAGAGAAAAATCTGGACGCTCAGCGACAATCCCAAAGTTAAAGACAATCACACCTCGTGGACGAAAATGCGAGCATGCCTCTTTGTTTCGGCCGCGGATGGCTAACATAACCCCCCCACCCCACCCCCACCCCCACTCCCCACTGTTCCCACCCTCCAAACGCAATCCAAAACTTCAGAGTTGGTACCTTGAATGTAGGCACCTTAAAGGGTCGCTCTAACGAGGTTGTAGAAATGCTTGAACGTAAGGAGGTCGATGTTTGTTGTATCCAAGAGACCAGCTGGAGGGGTGGATCTGCTAGATACATTGTGGGTAGAAAACGATGCTATAAGCTTTTCTGGGTGGGAAATGACAATGGGCTGGGTGGAGTAGGAATCATGGTAGCAGAAAAGTGGGCAGATAAGATAATAGACGTAAATAGAGTGAACGACAGAATAATTAAAATAAGACTTGTCCTCAATAGAACTACGGTGACAGTAATATCCGCGTACGCACCCCAATCCGGACTGCCCGGCACTATAAAAGACAGATTCTATGAGACACTGATGCTCACTACCTCCCAAATAACCGACAGAGACTATATAATTATTGCAGGCGACCTAAACGGTCACGTTGGACAACATTGTGACGGCTACGACGAAATCCATGGAGGCTATGGGTTTGGTACTAGAAATGAGGAAGGCTCCAGAATCCGGGAATTCTGCGACGCAAATAACCTAACTATCTGCAACACTAACTTCAAAAAATGAGACAATCACTTGATCACCTACAGATCAGGGGAACATACTAGCCAGGTAGATTACATCCTTACCAGAAGACGTGACAAAGTGACTGTCGTAAACACTAAATCCCTCCCCCATGAAGAATGCACTTCCCAACATAGACTGATAATTAGCGACCTAATAGTCAGGACGAGACGTACTAGACAACAGAAGAGGACTATCCTCAGGAGAAAAATATGGAAGCTAAAGGACCCCACAGCCAAAAATAAATTCCAAAGCATATTACTTGATGCTTTCGACAGTGAGGAAGAGCAATTAGAGACGTACAAGGTAGAGGAACAGTGGGAATTCCTGAAAGCAAACCTGCTGACGGCGGCAGACGAAGTCTGTGGCTGGAGCAGGCCTGTAGGCAGGAGGAGAGTAACATGGTGGTGGAACAGTAAGGTGGAGGGGTCAATTAAGGCCAAAAAGCAGGCTTGGAAAGTATGGCGGGATGGGGGAAGCAGAGAAGACTATCAAGTGGCCAGGAGGGAAGCTAGGAGACAAGTGTACTTCGCAAGAAGGGAAGCAGAGGAAAGAAAGTTCAAGCATGTTCTACAACGCGATGACCAAAAACGTGAGGTGTTCAGGATTGCTAGGCAATGTGTCAAGGAAAACAGTGATATTGTCGGGGAGAAGTGTGTACTTAACGATGACGGCATACTTGCCATCACCGACGCCGATAAGAAGGTAGCTTGGAAGTGTCACTATGAAAGGCTACTAAATGAGGAGAATAAATGGGAGAAAGACAGTCTCCCCCACATCGACCCAATAGAGGGACCAGCAGTGTTAGTCGAGGGTAGTATAATAAGTAAGGCAATCAAAGATATGAAGACAGGCAAGGCGGCTGGGCCTTCGGAAATAGTTGCCGAGATGCTGAAGGCATCTGGTACGGTGGGACACACCATGGTCAACCGGATAGTCAACCAAGTCATACAGAATGGGGTTGTTCCGAAGGACTGGCGCAGCAGCATTATCGTTAACTGTTATAAGGGTAAAGGAGATGCCCTAGATAGGAGTAACTATAGAGGCATTAAATTAATCGACCAGGTCACGAAGGTCACGGAAAAAGTTATAGCGCAACTAATCAGAGAGCGAATTGATCTAGATGAAATGCAGTTCGGGTTTGTGTCAGGAAAAAGTACCACAGACGCTCTTTTCATTGTACGACAACTACAGGAGAAGTACCTAGCTAAAAGTAAACCCCTATACTTAGCTTTCGTCGACTTGGAGAAGGCCTTCGACAGAGTCCCCCGTTCCATTATTTGGTGGGCTCTTAGAAAACTAGGTGTTGATGAATGGCTTGTGAGAGCTATACAAGCCATGTATAAAGAAACAGTTAGCAAGGTTAGAATTAACAACGAATATAGTGAAGAGTTTAGTGTAAAAGTTGGTGTTCATCAGGGCTCTGTTCTTAGCCCCCTACTATTTATTATTGCCCTCCAGGCTATAACAGTGGAGTTCAAGACCGGCTGCCCATGGGAACTCCTATACGCAGATGATCTAACGCTCATAGCTGAATCAATGGCCGAGCTAGAGAAGAAATTCCAAACATGGAAGCACGGCCTAGAATCAAAAGGCCTTAAAATTAACCTAGCTAAGACTAAAGTTCTAGTTTGTAAGAAAGAAAATAAGGCGGCGGTCCCCTCCGGGAAGTGGCCATGCGCAGAGTGTAGGAAAGGCGTAGGTAGAAATTCCATTTTGTGTCCCAAATGCAAAGTTTGGGTGCATAAAAGATGTAGTGGGATCACAGGTAAGCTAACTAAGAACATAGATTTTACATGTGGCCGGTGTTCTGGGGATATAAGTAGCAGCAAGTGCCCACAAAATACTAGCTCTTTCAACTGCGCAGAGGGTTCTATAGAAATAGTGGACAGCTTCCGTTACCTGGATGACAAAATCAGCAGTGGGGGAGGGTGCTCTGAAAGTACAGTAGCTAGAGTCAGAACTGGGTGGAAAAAGTTCAGAGAGCTTATACCACTATTAGCCGCTAAAGGGTTCTCCCTAAAAATGAAAGGCAGGCTGTACGATGCCTGCATACGAACAGCAATGTTGCATGGCAGTGAGACCTGGGCATTGTGTGCAGAGGATATATGCAGACTAGAGAGAAACGAAGCTTGCATGCTCCGCTGGATGTGTAATAGTAATATACGTGAACGACAAAGCATAAACGAACTAAGGAAAAAATTAGAAATAAGAGGGATCAGATGTTGTTTACTAGAGAGAAGGCTACGTTGGTATGGTCACGTGATGCGCATGAAGGATGATAGCTGTATAACAAAGTGCAGGGCAATAAAGATAGACGGTAGCCACGGAATAGGCAGACCCAGAAAAACCTGGGACGAGCTGATAAACTCCGACCTCACACACTTACACCTCACCAAGACAATGTCACTGGACCGAGACCTTTGGCGGTACTCAGTAATAGAGAAGACCCGCTTTGCCAGTAGGCATCTCTAACAAAATACACCCCGTCCCACCACCCCCACCCCCACCCCATCCACACCACCCCGTTCTATGTAAAGTTATGTTGGTGCCGCGCCATCCAGGCCGAAACAAATGAGATCGTGTAGGTGTCACGACAAAAAAAACACAGTCCACGCTGTAATGTGGCCGTGTAGGCAACACGGTAAAAACCTCCCAGACCCACACTGTAAATGTGGTTGGTGTTAGGAAGGGCATCCAACTGTAGAAAACCTGCCAGACAGTCCTATGCGAGCAAGAAAATCACTCTTGCCTCAAGTGGAACTACCCCCGTCCAAACCCATGCAAGCATGGAACACGGACGTTAAACGTTGATGATGATGATGATGATGATATATTTATATATATATATATTATATATATTTATATATATATATATTTATATATATATATATTATATATATTTATATATATATATATATATTATAGGCATAGGTTAAGAATAACGTCCGCGAAAATGAAAGTGAATTTTCTGACAAGTGAATGTGTTTTTTTTTGTTTTTTTTACAATTAAAGTTACGATACACTGTTTGTTTATTTACAACAGGTCTCTATAGTGATATGGTGTTAATTAGTATTGCGTGTGCGATTATTTTCTCTTATATATATATGTGTGGGTGTGTATATGTGTGTATATATATGTGTGTCTGTATGTATATATATATGTGTGTTTGTATATATATATGTGTTTGTGTCATCATCATCGTTTAGATGTTTTTGTAATATCTTGCCAAAGTTGGCACCAACTATAAACAAATTAAGGCCGGGTCATAAGAAGGACAGAGAATGATAAGGGATTTGGGTAAAAACATCTAAACAATGATGATGACACAAACACATATATATATACAAACACACATATATATATATACATACAGACACACATATATATACACACATACACACCCACACATATACACACCCACACATATATATATAAGAGAAAATAATCACACACGCAATATTAACACCATATCACTATAGAGACCTGTTGTAAATAAACAAACAGTGTATCGTAACTTTAACTGTAAAAAAAAAAAAAAACACATTCACTTGTCAGAAAATTCACTTTCATTTTCGCGGACGTTATTCTTAACCTATGCCTATATATATATATATATATATATATATATATAAATATATATAATATATATATATATATGTTAATTGTGTACATAATGCATTTCATTTCATTTGTTAAATTCAGAAGATGACGCTATTATTGTCTGCTGAAAAGAAGTAAAAAAATGTTCAAGAGACTTGTTGAAATTTTATAAATTTGGCTGGATTGGTAAATAAATCCTTATGTAATGGAGTTGTGAAATAGAATTATACAAAATGACACTTGAAAATTATTTTAGATATCAAAATATTAAAAGTTAATAAAAATATTCTCCACTTATGGAGATTTACAAAACTACACCATCTAAACATAATCTAAAACATGGAGTTTGGGTTGTCTATTTCTCAGACAAAATAGCGGAGTGTTACTTAAATTTGGATTGGTGTATACATATATACATATATATACTGGAAGTTTATTTCATGTGTGTTAGACCTTCATCAGTTCTGACAATTGTTCAGCCTCCATCAGTTGTATGAACAATGGAAAGTCTGCTCATAAAATTACCATGCAAGTAGCTGAGCATTCCACGGGTATGAGTATCCTTTACATAGTTCTCTGGGAGATTCAGCTTGAATTACAGGTACAACTCATTTTTGCCAGCTGAGTAGACTTGAATGAAGTGAGATAAAGTGTCTTGCTCAAGGTCACAACAAGCAGACAGGAACTGAACTCACAGCCTTACAATTATGAGCCAAACACCCAAACCACTAAGCCATGCACCTTTACTAAGTATAGTTCGTACTTAATGGAACAACTACAAAAGATTTGAACTCATAACCTAAAGAGATAGCATTATTCTATTTGTTTTACTTGATTCAGTCATTCAACTGCTGCAATACCAGAGCATCGCCTTAAAGAGTTTTAGTTGCTCATATCAACCCTACTACATATTTCATTCAAGTACTTAATTAATCCCCCATTTATTGAATAACAAGCGTTTAACTTTTTGACACTGAGGGACGTAACTCAATACACCAATTCAAATAAACACATAGATACATATGAAACTGTGCAGGTGCCTAATCCTTTATATCATTACTAAAAACTCTACCATTGTATTATTTATTCTTCTTTTTCTTCACCCACTTAATCCTAGGAGGGTCGTGGGGGAAGAGCGCTCAAACACTCCTTCCAGCGGGTTTTGTCAGAAGCAACCGTTTCCAAGCGAGACCAGCCAAATTCATGGTCTACATCTTGTTCAGGGTCTACCTCTGGGTCTACTGCCAGTTGGTTTTGCCTGTAAAATCTGTCCAATGATTCTTTTCTGAGACATTCTAACTTACATGCCAGGAGGCACATGGCTTAGTGGTTAGAGCATTGGCCTTGCAATCGAAAGGTTGTGAGTTCAATTCTCAGACCGGGTGATGTGTTGTTTCCTTGAGCAAGGCACTTTATTTCATGTTGCTCCAGTTTACTCAGCTGTAGAAATGAGATGATAGGGACTGGGGTCCATATCATTCCACTGAAAAGTGGTCGTGTAGGCGCCACGGCAAAAAAGCACCCAGCACTCACTGTAAATGAGGTTGGTGTTAGGAAGGGCATCCAGCTGTAGAAATCAAGCCAGCATCAGTTCCCGTCCCACCCTTGCAAGCAGGGAAAAGTGGACGTAAAATGAAATGATGATGATGATGATGATGCCAACAGTATCGGAGCTGTGAGCTCTCAATTTGGATAAATAGTAACTCTACTTGGAATGACTCTCTCATGTCCGAGCTATGCACTCTATCGAGTAATATTGCTCCAAATACCCTTCAGAGGAACCCATTTCGATATATTATTTTAAATTATCATAAAAACATGGCATGTTTTGGGGTAGATGGACCAGGCTAGAAGCTTGCATTAAAAAAGTGGTTCAGTTATCAACACTAGTGCTGTGGCCATCTTCTTTGGCCATGAAACAAGGAATTTCTTTTGTAAGGGCCAGCTACAACAATAAGTATATATATATATATATATATATGAGTGTGTAGGGAAGTTATCTAAGATAAATCTGTGGATATGAAATGCAAAATAGCTATAACTGAAATAGCTACCACAAAACATGGGTATTTAATCCCTTTTAAAAAATCCAGCTACCCCCTTTTTTTCTCTTGCCTTTCTTCTCACTCTGCAGTTGATAGCCAATGTCCAGCTGTAGCAGTCACTGATCATTAAGACACTGCGGGGCCAGAAAATCTATTTTGCACATGATAATATCTTATCTCAATCAATGTCTCCACATTCACACATTCACTTTTAACATATCACAACAAAATGCTTTTATCTGTGAACACTACATTTAACAAATTTGGTGAAAACAAGACAGAGATTCTTTTAATAGTAAGAAACAAAGGAAAAAACACACAACTAACATCTCTGTTAAATTAAATTAAAGTATTTCATTGAACAGAACACTTTATTGTAGGTGGACTTATTTCACCTGTAAGTAGTAGATCATTTAGGAGTGTTACCTGTAATAAACTAGAGTCCTATACAAAACAATTCATATCTTATTTGATAAATCTTATGAAATCAGAGTAAGCATCTCCCCTAAAAAGTCCCTAAAGGCTCAGAAAGTATTTCTGGATTGTTTTACAATATCATATTCCCTCTGCTATGTTGCTTGAACAACATAAAGCCTTTTTCTAACTAACTGACCCTGGTTCTATAATACAAAACTGTTTACTTTAAAATGTCTATATTTATCTAAAAACCTTCCATCATAATTCTAAGAATAACCTTTATTAAATTATGCACCAAACACAAGCTTAGTTTTGAGAAAGTTAGCAATATTAATAAATTCTTCCAAATTCTTGATTATTTGAAAATCATAGGCAGTATTTAGAAATATTGATTTATTTTCTATTAAGCATGAAGCAGGTTTTCAACTCAAAATGTAAAATTATTGTTAGCAATGTTATGTTACTGAAGGCTGTGACTTTAGATTAGTTTGTGCCTGCATTCCTCACTTCGGAAGACCATAGAGAAAAGCAGCTTTGTTTTCTTAGCAGAATATGAAAATGACACTATGCATAAGAAGTGTCAATTGTCTCTACCAGTCATTTTTTGCTTTTAATATGCTCATTTTCTATGTTTACCAGTGAACAATATTGTACAGCTACTTAGTAATTCTCAGAATCACCATTTTGGCAATTACAATAAAATCTAAGCTTTGCTAAGAAGATTTAATATGTCTGGATTTGTCTCCCATACATGATTAAAATAATTGCTTCTGATTTAGGCACAAGGCCAATAATGTTGGGGGTGGGGTGGGGCAGTCAATTAAATCAACTCCAGTATGTTACTGGTACTTTATTTTATCGACCCCATAAGGATGGTTTCAAAAGTGTTAATACTATCCACAAAACTGTCTGCTAACTGCCATAGTAAAATAAATATTCTTTTTTTTTTTTTGTCAGAACATGACCAGATATGTATCAGGGAGATGCATTGTTAATTGAATTAACTATACTTCTCATACAAATTCAAAGTTGAACCTCACAAGATTTAAAATTAATACATGGGTGGCTTGTGCTAAACCTTGTAATAATCAATATAACTAAAAAATAATTTGATTTCAATTCAAAAAAATATGCAAACATATGCAAATTCAAAATTACTTCATTTATCATCATCACCATCATTTTGCATCTGCTTTCCATGCTGGCATGGGTTGGATGAGCTGTCATGGTTCATGACCAGATGGATTAGAGCAACCTTATCTTGCTCATACTTGGCATGATTTCTATGACTGAATGCTCTTTCTAATGTCAACCACCTTACCAAGTGTACTGGATGCATTTAATGTGGCACCAGTACAACCACTTTACAGAGTGGACTGGGTACATTTCATTGTGGCATCAACACTAACTGTTTGCAAGGTGCACTGGGTGCATTTTATCATTGCACCAGCACTAGAGAGATTGTTATATGCTCGGGCAGACTTTTCTAGCTTGCAGATGATTAAATTTCCCTTCAGTTAAGTGTGTATATAAACCTGGTAGGTGAAGGCAGCTGCAACTTGATGAAGTCTCTAACCTTTGTACTATAGTGTCTCTGGCAGTTTTAGTTAATAACAGCCACAGAAGTGCTTGTATTTTTAATAAGTTAATGAAAAAAAATTAACTTTGAAGTTGACATAAAATTGCCACACTCTTAGATTGATTTCATCCAATTTACTCAAAACTTAGTTTATTTCATCAACACCTTTTTCCATCTGCTTTTCCATGCTGGCATAGGATGGACCCATTTCTGGTATTTTCCAGTGTGTGTTTACTGATGATCATTATAACATAAACAAAGAAAAGCCACTCAGTTAATCAGCATAAAGTTACTCACTGACTATTTCCAGTCTCAGGCCCACAAACATACTCTCTCCTCCTTTTGCTGCTTATACTGCGACTACAAAGACCTCTTCTCCTATGAGCTTACTGATCTGATGCCATCGCCACTCAGGCACTCCCTAGTTACTTGTCTAATCTCTCACTACTTTTAGTGTATCTAAACCCCAAGCCTGATAATAACCACACTTGGCCAGTCCTTCATGCCCAAAATGTCAGCACTCTGGAATTCCCTCCCTGTTCATGTCTTTCCAAATGGAATGAACCTGTTTAAGCACAACATTAATGGCATCTATCTATTTGGTCTCAGAAAGTCTGTAAAAGCTATAGGAACTATCTTTTCCTCCAGATCTATACAGTAAAAAATCAAAAAAAATCCAACTTTTAATGATTGTTTAAAATTTTCTGTATTCTTTGTCATTATAAATGATCTTATAAAGGATTTTATATATTTTAAGCAGTCAGTTACCAGAATAGCTAGAACAAGAAACAAAAATACCAAGCAGAGTAAATATAAAGGTCAATTTAATTGGTCTCAAAATATCTGGCCTTGTGCAAATGTTAGAATATATTTAACCCCTTAGCATTCACATTACTCTATATATCATCATCATCATCATCATCACCGTTTTACGTCCGTTCTTCCACGCTAGCATGGGTTAGACGGATTGTCCTGTTGTGTGCAGTGTCTGGTCGGCTGACCATGCCTTGCTCATACAGGAACTGATCTGGCTTGATTTCTACAGCTGGATGCCCTTCCTAACACCAACCTCATTTACAGTGAGTGCTGGGTGCTTTTTCGTGGCGCCTACACGTCCACTTTACAGTGTGGGCTGGGTGCTTTTTTGCCGTGGCACCTCCACGACCACCTTGCGGTGGGGAGTGTGGGGGCATATTGTTTATATGCTTCAGCATGTACCCATGGGAGGTCGGGTACTCTGTATTACTGCGTGACGCCAGAAGTCACGGTCGTGTGTCATTGTCTTTGAGAGGTGTAATTGGGTAAGGTCGGCTTTTATCACCTCATCCCAGGTCATCTTGGGTCTCCCCACTCCGCGGTTTCCATCAACTTCTAGTGCTCTGCACCTTTTTATGCAGCTGTCATCCTTCATACGCATCACATGTCCATACCAGCGCAACCGCCTCTCCTGCACACAGCATTTGATTCCTCTTATGCTCAGTCTCTCTCTCAATTCATTTATGCTTTGTCGTTCACGTATATTACTGTTACACATCTATCGGAGCATGCAGGCTTCGTTTCTCTCTAATCTACGTAAGTCTTCCACCTTCAGCGCCCAGGTCTCACTACCATGCAACATCGCTGTTCGGATACACGCATCATACAGTCTGCCTTTCATTCTGAGGGAGAAGCCTTTTGCAGCTAGCAGTGGTAGTAGTTCCCTAAACTTCTTCCATCCCGTTCTTACCCTAGTTATTGTACTTTCTGAACACCCACCTCCGTTGCTAATTCGGTCACCTAGGTAGCAGAAGCTGTCTACTGTTTCTACAGGGCCCTCCCAGAGATTGGTGGTACTTGTTTCCTGTGGCTGTTTGCTGCTTGCTGTTTCAGCACAGCTGCTGCATGTGAATCCTACATTCTTAATTAAGCTTCCTGAGATCCCGCTACATCTCTTGTGTACCCATTGTTTGCATTTGGGGCAGAGAATGGAGTTCCTACCTACACCTATATATACTATTGTATTTTCACAGTAAAGGCTTTATCTCACATAATATCGAATCTATGAGATTTTGATATCATTTATTTTTAGAACAATACCTTAACATCAGTATGAGTGGCCAGTCACAGCTGGTTTGATCAGAAAGAGGTGAGAAAATTCTGGCCGGATATGGCCAGTTTAAATGCTAAAGGGTTAAGTCACTTTTCAAAATATTGTTCAACTGAATTAATACTGATCAGAGTATATTTATTCTACTATAATATACTCTTAAACATTTTATATTTGTACTCCAAGTTCTTTAATAATTTCATATCAAACTGTCTGAAACTTCTTTTGGTTATATGATACGAAACTGTATATGTGAAAGTACTTAAATTTATCTAAAAACTTCCCCTAACTTTAAGAGCCTTTGCTAAGTTATGTTAAAAAATAGCTTAATGAGAAAATTAGTTATATTACTCTAATTCTTTCACATTCATGATTATTTTCAAAATTATTTTTAAATGATAGGAAGTATTTTTTGAGAAATATGATAATGAAAGGTTTAATGTTTCATATTATTTTTTAAATTTATAATGAGTAACTTTCAGCATTGTTATACATTATATATTTATTCCAGCACAGTTATCTCTCTTACACAAACCTAAATTTCTGATATACAATCTTTTCTAAATTCAATCATATTAAATCAACTGGTACTTCTCCTCTAGTAGCAGCTCTTTATCACATTCTGTGTTTCACAATTATTACTATTCTAAAGGAATGAATATGGGAGACATGTACTCCCATATAATCAACAGCACAGGTAACCCATCTAGGAGGGTATTAACATCAAATAAAAACTAATATACAATAGAAGGAACACTTTAGTCATGTCACAGACAACCTCTCCAGAGCTGGTAATATAATAAAATGTGTCCAGTCTGTGCTGTGGTTGGTGATAGGAAGAGCATTCAGCTATAAAATCTGTCCAGCAATTTTTTTCTTAGACATTCCAACCACATGTCCATAGTATTGGAAATGTGATCTTTCAATTTGGAGAAGTAGCAACTCTCCCTGGAGCGGCTGCCTGATCTCCAAGCTAAGCACTCTGTCAAGTAATGTTACTCTTTTTGGAGGAAGCCCATTTCAGCCACTTGTATTCGTGATTATATTCTGTCGATCATCACCCAAGTTTCATGACCAGAGTTGGCACGAATACCTACCTCCCTTCTTCTGATGACCAAATACTGAAGCTGGCACATTATTGCACTAGCTTCAGCAATTTTTGCACTTAATTCAGCCTTCTGCCTTCCATCACTAATAAAAACGAGATACTTGAACTTTTCAACCTTCTTCAGTGGAACCCCACTCACATGCAGAGTACATTGCACATGCTTCCTTGAGAGGACAAATGTCTTAGTCTTCGCAGCATTAATTCCTATCATGCAACACTCAGCAGCATTGAGTGCATGCCAGAGATAACCTTCTGATGAGTTAAGTAGTACCATATTTACTGCAAATTCCAGCTGACTGATCCTACATCCACCAGTCTTGATACCACTTCCAACCCAGCTGTGCATGTCAATCCTGTTCATGAAGATTATGAACAGGAGAGATAACAATGTGCATCCTTGGCAGAGTCCAACACCTACATTGAATGGTTTCGACTTAGCACCAATTATCTGAACATAAATGCTAGAGAACCAATGATACATTCCATTTAAAATGTTCAGAAAACATAGCTGAAGGCATAGTTCATGATAATGTTCCTATATTTCACAATAGCTATTTCAATGCTTATTAACTTATAAATTCTTAGTTAATTCATCAAAAAAATCCATGTCTTCATCACATTATAATTACATCTAAACCTTCTGACATTAGATGAATTAATTATAATGGGTAATACATTAAATTAAATTACCTAATCACAGAAGTAACAGATTTGCTGGAAGTTAGAAAAAGACCCCCCCGCACTATTGAAATGAGACAAAGAGACTCCCTGGGGAAATCTTCATTAAGCGTATCTAACAAAAGTCAGACTGACTTTGTTGACAAAATTGTTTAAATTTAATAATTACCCTCATAAGAGTACATTCAGCCCATAAGTCAATGAATATAAATGTGCTAGCAGGTGAATTTCTTTCATCATCATCACTGTTATTGTCATCATTGTTGCTGCCACTACCACTACAATCCTCGTCTTCACCAATATTATTCCTTTTTATATCTTGTAGAGCCAGGTTCCACAAATGGGCCTGAGACACTATAGAGAGGATGTCACTTAATTGACAGTGCTCCCCATAGTATGTGGAATGTTCCCACGTTCATCTGAACTGTCTAGAAGTTGATGAACTTTCTGATTCCTGGCTTCATGTGTCCTAGAGTTCCAATGAACACAGATTATTTCAGACTTCATACTCCATATTTTGATCAGCTTCTCTGACTTTCATGGAGATATTTCTTTTGGATGGTAACCTCTTATTCTTCTTGTCCTTGATAACAATGTCAGGCTTGTTAAGCTTTACTTTCCTATCAATGTGGATGGGTATGTCCGAGATCATGGTGACATTGTTGTCACTGACCAGGTTTGGCTTATGATTACTTCTTAGTTGTCTTGATCCCATAAAATACCTTCAAGTTTGGGTGTGCTGCTGCCTTGTTATGCTTGTGGATTTATTCAGTTTTCGTCAGTTCTGAGCAAATAGAGACAATGTAGTTGATTTCTTCATACTTTCTACACAACATGCATTGTGAAACTGTTCCATCTTTGATGCTATAATGTTGACAGAATCCAGCAGTGAAACTCTCACCTTAGGCAGTGATTACCACACCTGCTTTCTGCTTCCAGTCTGGTGCTCCTTAACCACTGGTGTATTTTCAGTTGGTCCACATCTGCCTCTTGCATCCTTTCTGAATACATCTAATATATTACAGTGTCTGCCCAGGTTTTCTGAAGTTGAAGCTGGTTATGGTATTTTCCCATCAACTTAACCTTTTTGGTACCAAATTATTGGAAACAGCCCCTGGTTCTACAATACTGCTTATTTTAATCCATGATAATTTTATGTAAGAACCTTTGTTAAATGAGGCTCCAAAATACCAGCTTAATAATGAGAAAGTTTGAAAATTATTGGCAGTATTTTTCAATAGAAATATGGAAATGGAAGGGTTAATTCATTTCACATTGATGATGTGGAAGTGCTCTGTCACTACGAGTATTACTAGAGTGTTTTATTATTATTAAATGCACTGGAGACAATTTAATCAACTTTCCCCTCCCCCAGATTGCTGTCCTTGGGCCAAATGTAGAAACAATTATTATTATTATTGCTTTGGAGAGTAAATCGACTCCAATGCACCAGTAATGCACTAGGGTCAATTAAATAAAGTACCAGTCATGTACTGGAGTCGATTACATCAACTTTACCCTCACTCACAGCTACTGGCATTGAACCTAAATTAGAAACCTAAGTGCTGTGGTTTAGCAGAATCTTTAACCCTTTAGCATTTAAACCAGCCATATCTGGTCAGAATTCTCTCACCTATTTCTGTTCAAACTGGCAATAACTAGCTGCTGATACTTAAGTTAAGGTGTTGTTCTCAAAATAAATAACATCAAAATCTCATAGATTTGATATTATGTGAGATAAAGCCTTTACCATGAAAATATAATAGTAAATATAGAATAATGTAAATGCTAAAGGGTTAAAGCATTAAACAAAATGTCCTACAGTATTACCTCTGGCTTTTTATGTCCTAAATTAATTCAAATGCCACCTTTCTTCTTCTGGAGGTGGAGAAAATAAAGTACCAGTCAAATACTGGAGTTGATATAATTGGCTTTCTCCTTCCCCACAAAATTATTAATGGTGAAGGCACATGGCTTAGTGGTTAAAGTGTTGTTTTCACAATTGTAAGGTTGTGAGTTCAATTCGTGGACCAGGTGGCACCTAGTGTGCATGCATGTTTATGCATACTAATGTGTCTGCGTGTATATCATGACCCATATACTGTTCATTTTCCTGTCATTTGTACATTGTTCATTGTACTTTACATGCACCTTTAATGAGTTGTAGTGCACCTGAGCACTGTACACAATAATTTTCATTATTATTATTATTATTATTATTATTATTATTAATGACGGTGGATTGGCAGAATCGGTAGAGCGTCGGACAACATGCTTAACGACATAGAGTTATGGCCCTTTACGTTCCGTGTTCAAATCCCGCCGAGCTTAACTTTGCTTTTCATCCTTATGGGGTCGATAAAATAAAGGACCAGTCACACACTGGGGTCGATTTAATCGACTTTCCCTCTCCCCCAGAATTGCTGGCCTTGTGCCTAAATAAGAACCCATTATTATTTTAAAAATTCAAGCCAAAGAATGAGCCTATAGTTTGACCTGCTAGAAATAGCAGCCAAATCTTCCTCAAACCACATTTTACCATCTTACATAAAGAAGGACACATTGGATAATGAAGTCCCTAATATATAAAAAGACAGAATGGTTACGGCTAAAACACTTTTAATTATAATTAAAGGTAGCCGTAACCACAAGTATTGGCCTGCAGAACATGAGTTGACCTGGAGTTGAACATAAGCAAACAATATTTTATTTGGATATTTACTGCAATATTAAGTCTCTCTTACAATCATTAAGTATCTTTTTTAATTTCCATTCCTACGGGTTTTTTTTTAATTTATTTATTTAAGCGATAACAAGAGTGTTGAATATTACATATACAAATACACCTCTGGGACATTTTCTGATGACGAAATTTAAACAACCAATTCTTTTTTAATTAAAATTGGTTCAAGGGAAATAACTTATACAAATTATCTTCAGAGTTTTTCCCCTTATACAATAAATCTGTTGAGTGTTTTATCTTCATTAGGGCGGTGGATTGGCAGAGGGTCGGACACCATGCCTTGACGGATAGTTCAAATCCCACCGAGGTTAACTTTGCCTTTCATCCTTACGGGGGTCGATAAAATAAAGTACCAGTAATACACTGGGTAATTGCTGACCTTGTGCCAAAAGTAGAAACAATTATGATCGGCGGGGAGTGGAAGTATCTGTAGAACATCAGACAATATGCTTAACGGCATAGAGTTACGGCCCTTTGCGTTCTGAGTTAAAATCACGCCGAGGTTAGCTTTGCCTTACATCCTTATGGGGTCGATAAAATAAAGTAGCAGTAAGCACTGGGCTCGATTTAATCGACTTTCTCGTCCCTTTCAAATTGCTGGCCTTGTGCCTAAAGTAGAAACAATGATGTTTGTAACCTTCGAAAGTAACTGTTAGAAATGATTGTTCATCTGTGAAGTTGACTTCCGTTTCCCAAATGTTTCCATTGTTCCCTTGATCTCTAGTACAAATATATTTCAACATTTCTTTCACTCATTATGCAGACTCCATTACCTATCCAAACGCCAACAAATACCTCTGATCTGATGCTTAGATTTGTTTCTCAACTCTTATTATACAAGTTCTTATAGTAAATTATATTTATTTTGTGCAGAGATTTTTAAAACATATCAGTCAATCTTTTTGTAAATCTAACATTGAAATGCACACCATTAAGGCTGGTTCCACAATGAAATGTACTCAATACACTCTGTAATGTGATAATACTGGTGTAATGATAAAATGCAACCAACACACCTTATAAAGTGATAGTATTGGTGTAAAATGTACCCAGTACACTCTGTAAAGTGGTAATGCTGATGCCACAATAAAATGTACCGAGTACACTCTGTAATGTAGCAATGTTGGTGCTATGATAAAATGTACCGAGTACACTCTGTAAAGTAGCAATGTTGGTGCCATGATAAAATGTAGCCAGTATATTCTGTAAAGTTGTAGCACTGTTTCCACAATAACATCTAAACTATAATAAAGGAAGGTCTGCGGGACTGCGTACGGTTTATTTATTTTTTATCCCGTTAGTAAAATAAGATGGATTACTTTGAATAAATAATTGTTTCTACTTTTAGCACAAGGCCAGCAATTACCCAGTGCATTACTGGTACTTTATTTTATCGACCCCGTAAGGATGAAAGGCAAAGTCAACCTCGGCGGGATTTGAACTCAGATCGTAAAGGGACGTAACTATGCTGGAA
Organism: Eledone cirrhosa; assembly: GCA_964016885.1. NCBI lineage: Eukaryota > Metazoa > Mollusca > Cephalopoda > Octopoda > Eledonidae > Eledone > Eledone cirrhosa. The sequence continues at coordinate 408,120,049 of OZ024740.1, read as the reverse complement.
AGCATGGCGTCCGACTCTCCACCGATACTGCCAATCCACCATTACTTTGAATAAATAATGAATGAATATTACATAATTTATCTACTAAATTTTGTAAACAAAAATAATTTCGTAAAAGTAAATAATTTAAAATTGACTTCTTTTCAAAGTTTCACTTCCGGTATATCGTTGCAACCACCACTACCACTTCAACTACCATATATATAGAAAGAGAGAATGTGTGATGTCAACACTTCCGGTGGCGATCACTTAAATAAACATACTAATTTTCTGTCACTAATTTTCTCCTAATGCAGATTATATATAATATCGTCTTTTTTTAATGTATCATGGATTACGTTACTGATTACATAAGACAGTGTAACAACGTCTTCGTTCAATTTCTGTTTATATTGTCAATTACGATTTTATTTGATGTACATATCTACATGTATATATACTTGGGTATAATATCAATATACACACTACACATGCTAGCAGAAAACCACTCAAGGGTGGTTTTTCTGCTAGTGTACTTAATACAGTGTAAAGTTGTTGGCATTATGAAGAACAATCAGCTGTAGAAACCATAGCAAAAATGGAATATATGAGCAGGATGTAACTCTTGAACCAGTCAGGTTTTGGACCATGGTGACCAGTCCAACCTACACCAGCATGGAAAACAGATGAACTAGTCAGGTCTTGGACCATGGTGACCAGTCCAACCTACACCAGTATGGAAAACATGTGAAATGTTGATGGTGATTTATTCTACCCTGTTTCGTGGATAAATCAACATTGTTTAGGAAGTGTCACCTTATATTGACCCACTTTTCAGTATCTGAAACACTCAAGATGTGCTTAAAATTTTTCAATGTTTTGGATTTTAAAATGCATATCTTGTATATAATAGTAAGACTCCCAACAATTATGGTAGTATACATTATCAAACATCTTAATATGTTTTCAGTGAAACAACCATAAAAGGAAATAGATGATTGACTGTAAATAGTGTTAGTTTTGATTCCTGTTTCATTTGCTCATCACAAACAATTGAATTGAGGTTGATCAACATATTAACCCTTTAGCATTTACATTACTCTATATTTACTATTGTATTTTTGTGGTAAAGGCTTTATCTTACATAATTATCTCACATAATATTGAATCTACGAGATTTTGATGTTATTTATTTTGAGAACAATACCTTAACATAAGTATGAGCAGCTAGTTACAGCTGGTTTGAATAGAAAGAAGTGAGAGAATTCTAGCAAGATATGGCCGGTTTAAATGCTAAAAGGTTAGGTTGAATATCGTGATAAATAACTGATAAAATAAAACAGGTAAAAACAGTAGAAATAATTTATAGTATGTAATTTGGGAAGATGGAATGCAAGCACTCTGTTATGTAAGTGATACTCATGTTTCAAACTCCTTTCAGTGACTATATCATTCTTTTCTGGCTTAAATGGGTGTTATAATAGCTAATAAACTAGCTTATTTATATATTAAGAAGGTATCAGTAATGTAACCACTGTTATCAGCATTGTATGTATCAGAACATACTCCAGTGATGCAACAATTGTTATCTCTATTTGTAGAAACACAAATCCCCATTTCAATATAGATCATTCCCTATTATCAAGTGTGTGTGTGCATGCATATGTTTATATATGTATATTTATTAATTAGTGATAGCACTAACACAGTGTTATTCAGAATAGTAGGTATGGATCCATGGTAAACCTTTATATGTATATATGTGTCTGTGTATGCATGTGTATGTGTGTGTATATACATATATATATATATATATATATATGTGTGTGTGTGTTTTGTGCAGGGAATGATCTGGGCCATTCTGGATCTCTTTAGCTTGTGCTGAAGATGATGATGCTCCAACACTCCTGTATCTGCAACTTTTATTGACACCAGTCATCTTGCCTCAGCTTGTGTCTGCAATATGTCAACTGAGTGAAGAGGTTGTTATGCAAGCTTTATTGGTCCTAAAATTTCTGCACAAGCATTGTTGACTTTATCTCACTCTACCTGACTTTTATTTTTCTCAAAGACCTGTAGTGCTGGGAAGGTTACAAGACATGCAGATCTGGCTGGAAGCATGGGGTGGCCTATGTTAGACACATAGTTGACTCCTTGTGATGATATTCCGTTACTACATATGCATTTAAATAATTCCATTTTGGAAGAACATTGCTTACATGGACACTGGGAAGGTCTTTGTCTGAAAGGTCTGCCAAAAGACATGTAGGAGTCTGGCAGGCTTAAAGAGCTACTGTTGAAAACACAATACTCTTTAATAGTCTGTGATGATCTTCCTCAAGACACAAATGGACAGCCATCATATGTGTGCATATGTGTATGTATATATAGAAAATGTAAATATATATTGTACATATAATAGTATATAGGTTTGTTTAAATATCTTTATATACATGCATAAGGCAATAAACACTCTTAAGTACCATACATGTATATATATATACCATCATAAGCAAGATGACAGATCCCTGGCTTGTCTGGGAGATCACTAGCCACTACTTCAGAACTGACTTGGTCTATGTAGACCTGTCCAACCCTTGCTAGCAGGATAAGTGGACATTATGATGATGATTATGATATATATATATATGTATCTACACTAATTTTAAAAACACCAAAGAATCAATGTATTGTCAAACTGACATTTGTTTCAGCCAACCTAAACTTCGTCCTGGGGTCATAGAACTGCAGTTCAAAAAACTTCAAAATATTAAAGTTTAAAATTCTAAAAAAATTTATTTAAAAAAAAAAAATTATAGTTTTATAATTTGACCTTCAAATGCATTGATTCTTTGGTGTTTTTAAAATTAGTATATACCCCACATTAGTGAACCCCACTGCATTGAGCTTCTAATCATCCGGTAAAGTTTTAATACTCCACTTAATAATAATACTATTATTATTACTAGTATTTTATGTATATAGCTAGATAGTGTGTATTTACATTAGAACTACTAGTTTTATAACATGCCTCTTCAAATAATGTAAGGTAGTAAGGTAAAGTCTCTTATTATATTGATCCCTGAATAAAAAAAGAAGAAAAGCAAACCTTTGTTACAATGGTTTATTTTTGAGCCATGCTTTTTCATTGGCTTTTGATTTATGGGTTTTCTGTCTGTGTGTTCATTGAAATGGTTTAATGTTTCCATGTGTGTGTGTATAAGAAAATGTGTATGTATATGTATTAGAATGTGTGTGTTAAGGGGAGGGTGTGTGGTGTCTGGTTGGTTATTACATAATATGTGAGTGTGTCTGTGTGTTTGAACAGCTTCCCAATCATTTGTGCTATAACTCTTTCAGTAATTTTCATAACTTGGTTCATCAATTCTGTAATTACTTCTCTCCAGAGCATCCCTTTTGCCCTTGTTTGCAGTTGATGATGATGATACTGCTATGCTAGTCATTACTTTCCTGTAATACCTGATTAAACTATTCAAGTGATATATTACATGACCTAATTTGCCAGATATTTAAAGCAGCTCAGTGACTAACCTTACCGTCATATCCTGAACTATGCTTTTAACCATACAGCTAATAACTTCAATAGTTGGTCTCCCTGATGGCTCTACTTGAGTAGTCTCTCCCTTTCTCTCTCTCATACACACACACACACACACACACACACACACATTCTCCTTATTCAACAACCTCTTTCAATAGCATTTCCATGCCTCTTTCTTTTCACTGTCAGTGAGACTAGTACATCAATACCATTCTATTTCTCCCAATGATATTTCAATGTTCTCTAGTACACTAGCATTTCTTCTAGCTACTAGATATTGTACTTTCTTCCTGCCTTTCTTCCACTATTTTTTTATCTGTCTCTTAAATATTGCATGTCAATCTATTGTACTATTAAATCACCATATCAACTTCCATCTATCAGGAACCTTGCACCAGCTACATATCTGATCTGTAGTCCTCAGTATATAGTCTTGTCCTATATGTTATATGTCTCTGTGTCTCTATCTGCTTCTCTACCCTTCAACTGGTACTTCTTTGTACATACAACTAGTCAAAGTCTTACTTTCCCAAACAGGAGATATAAAACTCCATACATGAAACATTATATATATTATTTTTATTTTTAGTAGTTGAGAAGCTGTTAAATATATATATATATATATATCCAAAATTAAATTAAATTAAGGGAGTCATGTCCGAGACATGCGCCATATCCACCGTAGAATAAGCTCAAAGATTCCAATGAATAGATCCGAGCATTTTATATCAACTAGAAATTGATTGACATATATATATATATTTAAAGTAAACACATGAAACAATCACAGGGGATAATTTGTAAAGTGTGTAAGCACACACAGCTAGGTAGATAACTAATTAAAGTTTAACTAGAACTTCAAATATTACCTTTTAAAAATGATTAATCTTCCTTGTATATATTTCATTAAAGAAATATGTTTCACCAATTAATCCGTAAACTCACAGTAGTCAAATCCCAGATCTTCGGCAAGGGAGAAGATTTAACTATCTGTGTTTACACATCAAATGCAAATCTAGTTGATATAAAATGCTCAGATCTATTCATTGGAATCTTTGACATCATTTTTCAATAGCTGGACACACATCATGCTAAACTACACATTATTTTCGAGTTCAAACCATTAAAATTGAAGTAGTTTATAAACTTGACCATCTGGTTATATATATGGAGTGGAAGTATTTCAACTTCGACTCCTACATTCACGTAAATTTCTGAACCAGTAGCCAATCGGTTGATGGCATTGTGATGACGCCTAGGGATTTCAGTTGCTAATGTACTACTGTGTCGCCTGTCACATTCACTGTCATAACCGACATGGACTGGAATCGAAATCTGTTGATCGATTGGTTATTGATTAGGCGAAATTCGCTGATGAAGCCATATGCACCGATTGTGCATTGTTGCATAACAAATGCAGACAGTAGATGCTGTGCATTCTATTGCTGCATTAAGTGTGTCTGAAACTCAAGTACGGGTATAGATATATGATACCCATTTACGTGTGTTGTATTGAAGCAAATAACTTTGTGTCTACTCTGGGATTTTACATAACTTTATCTATTGAGTACACTGAGATGCAACCAGTACTAGCAGTGAACCTTATGCTACTTCCGTCAACTTATATATATATGTGTGTGTGAGTGTATATATATATATATATAAACATCTAACCTATGCCAAAATGGAAAAAAACGTACATAAAACAATGATGGTGATTATTATATATATGTGTATGCCTGAGTGTGCGTATGTGTGTGCACATGTGCATGCATGCTTACACATGCACACACACACACATTCACATGACAGAAAACAATATCAAAGAAAAGATTAGCTGCAAAAAAAAAAATTTAATAATCATGGAATTAATCATAGAATGTCTATAAATACCAAAATACAATGCAAACATGGACATACAGAAAGAACAAGAAAATGAGCCCAATTTGTGATTGCTGAAAGAAACCTGGTATTAATACTCAATCATTTTAAAGACATGGACATCAATTCTCATGATTATTACTTTCTATAAAATAGCAATAAAAACTCTGTTAATAAGCTCTAAGTATAGAAGACATGGCAGGAAAGGTCAAGAAACAGCAATAAACCAAGGAACTCTATTGCTGCAAACAAAATATAAACGACAAAATAGGAAGAGAAAAATTTAATAAGAAGGAAAAACTTGAGCACATTTAAATTTCTAATAATGCATGTCTAATTGGAAAGCTGCAACCCATATATATATATATATATATAGGAAAAAGTATGACCCCGATGGAAGAGCTCAAGCCGTTTCGACAGCTATTTCTGGACCCACTCTACTACCCTAAGAATTGAGTACTCTGGTGCGTTATGGTCCATCTGGTTCCTTACTACTATTCCTTCGTTATATATATATATATATATATACACACATACACACACGCACACATACATACATATATATATGTATATATATATATATATATACACACACACACACACACATATATATATACATATATAAATATACATAAGTATGCATAAGTATGTATATATATGTGTAGAGATGTCAACATAAATGGACCTGTTATTTTTATCTAAAGACATTTTTTCCAATTCCATCCCGCCCGTCCCCTCAATCTATTTTATTTCTCATTTTTTCTTCTGATGAAAAACTTGCATCTGAAACGTTAAGACCCTCTTCCTGCTATATCAAGCATTAACCTAATATATCCCTTCCATATACTGTACCGATTGTGTTATTTCTGTTTACCCTTTACATACATACATATATATGTGTGTGTGTGTGTGTGTGTATAAATAAATATATATCATCATCATAACTACATCATTTAAAGTCTGTTTTCCATGCTAGCAATGGTTGAACAGGTTGTCATAGACGAGTACTTAATCAGAATTACTGACTTCTCATCTTGCTCACATATGTTACCAAACTTTACAGAGTGCACCAGGTGCATTTTATCATGGCCCCACCACCAGAAACTAAAGAACCCTATTTCCCCTTTGTATGGCAAATTTTCTATGGTTAGATATTGTCTCTATCACCAACCATAGAATATACTGGGTTTATCCTGTCACCAACATTAGAGGGGTTGTCATACCAACACTAGAGAGGTTGTCATAGCAACACTTGAGAGGTTGTCATAGCAACCACAGAATCTACAGGGTTTATCATGTCACCAACACTAAAGAGGTTGTCATACCCTTTAACTGAATTTATGCTTTCCCCATTAAACGTCTTAGTGATTATGTTACCATAGGTATGTGATTGAGTTAGTCTCTTAGTCAGGAACATTGGATACACATATATTAACATTATCTGCATTGATCTCACTAGTCTTAGAAGATTTGTAATAACCATGAACACAGGCTCTTCCTCCAGACCCAAACAATAACAATTTTGTTTTTATTAAAAATATATAGATTTTAAAACTATCAGCCATAATAATACTGTCCTACTTCTCAATGTAGTTTTAATGAATACTAAAACTTATTTCAATAAAGGTGTCCACATTAGTTTGCTAACAATATTTACAGCTAATTATGCTCTCATATGAATTTATTTTTACTTGTACTGTTAACTATAGCTTATAGTAATATATAGTTTTAATTCTCACTCAGTACTTATGACATTCCAACTATCATTGTTTCACTTGTGATCAGAACTTTCTGATGTTCTTCAGTTTTGATACTCAGACAATAACCTGTATACCTGATTTCTGAAATATGTTGTATAACAGCCCATCAGACATACAATTGTATTTACCAACAATTTGGAGTAGATGCTCATAGACAGGACTAATTTGTAAAACGTTGGAAAGGAGCAAATTCTAGAGTACAGTATATTGTTTGAATGCATTAAATATAGTGTTTTTCGATATTTGAATATTAGATGTAGTGTGAAAATACAAAAGGAATCCTACTTTATTCTTTTTCCAATTGCTACATTTTCTCTGCATTCGCTGTCCATCAATATATTTCTGACACAAGACTCACGCAAGCTACTTTTCATTACTAACAGACGCAATAGTTTTCAAAACATTTTCTTTCCACTTTGAAACCTTACATTTTGTGTTATCAGCAGCTTCCATTCATTATCAGAATTAATTAGATCAACAGTGTATATGGAACAGAATCTATCTCGTATTATATATTGATTTCTTTAAACAAAAGACAGCACCAATATTTTTCGGTAATGGTTACAGTCAATTGAATCTACTCCAGAATATTACTTGTACTTGTTTTATCGACCCTATAGTGATGGAAATCAAACAACTTTAACAGAATCTCACATCAGTACATAAAGCAATTTGTCCTCTCTTGTATCTGCCATCCTGCCACTCTTACAAGAACTTACTATATATTAACAATTCAAGCAGGTTTTCATTGAAACCGTCTCACAAACTATGTTATGTACATATATATAATGTTGAGAATCTGTTTGGTCTAGCTAAAATCTTCCTATAGCTTGTGTAAATTCATCTATTACACATCAAACATTATGTAATTTATTCATACTTAACTGCTTCTTATATACTGTTTTGTGCATGGGATATTAATATAACAAATGATTATCTTTAGTATATAATTAAATAAGTAAAATAGTTATTTGAGGAGGTTTGGAGGAATCATTAATAGAAATATATCATATCACAGCAATTTATATTATAATAATAGTTTCTACTTTTGGCACAAGGCCAGCAGTTATCCCAGTGCATTACTGGTACTTTATTTTTATCGACCCCGTAAGGATGAAAGGCAAAGTTAACCTCGGCAGGATTTGAACTCAGATCATAAAGGCCCGTAACTCCATGCTGCAAACCATGGCGTCCGACCCTCTAACGATACTGTCAATCCACCGCCCTAGTACTAATACTATTAGGATACAGCTTTACCTCTGTGTGGATCAAATATCAATTTTAAGTGTGGCAGCTGCTTAAATAATCAAACATTTGTGTTGACCATAGCAACCAAAGTTTCTCAGTTGATCAGTCAGGCTGACACTCTGCTTAATACAGGAAGACGTCTTCTGGCAACTGGCTTGGTAAACACCAACAAAATTATTAACCATCTTGCCAACAACAACCCTGAGTACCTTTTTGATTTCCATGTGTCTAACACACGTGGGCATGCCCATAAAGTCAGCAAAAAAAACAGTTCCCATGACTTTCGGAAACATTTTTTCATGCTCAGAGTTGCTGAAGCATGGAACAAAATACCTGCATCAATTGTTAGCTGTCGAGACACTGCATCCTTTAAAGCCTCCATGCTTCCTGAGATTCACCAACACTACACCTAATATTCCCCATCCATACACATACACATGTATATCATGACTCATACACTATTCACTTTCCTGATATTTGTATATTATTCTATGTACTATACATGCACCTTTGATGAGTTGTAGTGCACCTGAGCACTGTACACAATAATTTCATTATTATTATTATTTTAAGATTAGGTTGATCATAATTTATCACAAAGATTTTGATTGATATTAATTTTATTGAAGAAAGGTAAAGTCTATTTAAACAGGATTTAAGATGATGCTGACTACCACAAGTCTTGTACTTTACTATTTTTACCACTCTACCCTCCAAATGTGGATGGTAGAGGATTAATGGTTTGTCATTGAGCATGACACTTTATTTCACATTGCTCCAGCACAGTCATAGCAAAAATGATTTGTTACTATAATTCAAAGGGCCAGCCTTGTCACGCACTATCATGTTGAATCTCCATGAGAACTAAGGGTAGCTGTGAGGGTGGAATACTCAGCCACTTGTGCCTTACTTTCATGAGCAGGCTGTTTGTTTCTACTTTTGGCACAAAGCCAGTAATTTGAAGAGGAAGGGAAAGTCGATTAAATCAATCCAGTGAATCACTGGTACTTTATTTTATCAACCCAGTAAAGATGTAAAGCAAAGTTAAACTTGGCTGAATTTGAGCTCAGAACATAAAGGATTGTAACTATAAGCTCCAAAGCATGATGTCCAACACTTTACCGATATTGCCAATAAAAATAATAAAAATAATAATAATGGTTTCTGATTAAGGCACAAGGCCAACAATTTGAAGGAAAGGGGAAAATAAACTAAATCGACCCAGTGCTAAACTGGTACTTTATTTTATTGACCCCTTTAAGGATGAAAAGCAAAGCTAACCTCAGCGGAATTTGAACTCAGACTATAAAGGGCCATAACTCTATGCCGCAAAGCATGTTGTCCGATGTTCTAATTTTGTTGACACATGGCCACAAATCTTTAGTAGAGAAGTCAGACAATAGAACTGACCTAAGAACGTAATTGGTTGAAATACAAAGTTGATCCTGATGAGATTTCAACTTAGAACATGAAAGGATATAACTGAATGCATTAAAGTATTTTGTTAAGCAATCTACCAATTCTACCATCGTTTTTATTCATATTAATAATTGACAGTATCGGTAGTGTTAGGCACCATGCTTTGTAGCATAGAGTTATGGCCCTTTACATTCTGAGTTCAAATCTCGCCGAGGTTAACTTTGCCTTTCATCCTTATGGGGGTCCATAAAATAAAGTACCAGTAATGCACTGGGTAATTGCTGGCCTTGTGCCAAAAGTAGAAACAATTAATAATAATTAGTACCATTATCAAAACCAGAATTAGATCTCATTTCATAGTTGTTCAGCAATAGAATTTGGAGTTGGCGCACTAAGAAAATTGTTTAGAGAGATGTATTTGTAAAACAGGGATGTCTGTAAGTGGGCGGTTATGGGCGGGTACTCAGTTAATGCAGCATAGAAGAAAATAAAAACATGTTAACCTGGTGGCAGTGGTGGTGGTCCTCATGATGATGATCATCATCATCATCATCATCATTTTATGTCCGCTTTTCCCTGCTCGCAAGGGTGGGGCGGGAACTGATTCTGGCTTGATTTCTACAGCTGGATGCCCTTCCTAATACCAACCTCATTTACAGTGTGGGCTGGGTGCTTTTTTGCCGTGGCACCTCCACGTCCACTTTACAGTGTGGGCTGGGTGCTTTTTTGCCGTGGCACCTCCACGACCACTTTGCAGTGAAATGATATGGACCCCAGTCCCTATCATCTCATTTTTACAGCTGAGTAAACTGGAGCAATGGGGAATAAAGTGTCTTGCTCAAGGAAACAACACATCATCCGGTCTGAGAATTGAACTCACAACCTTTCGATTGCAAGGCCAATTCTCTAACCACTAAGCCATGTGCCTCCATGATGATAGTAGTAATATTGATGACTATAAGGATTATAGTGATGATACTAACCCATAAAAATTACAAGATTTAAATGCATTTTATGTTTTTCTCCATTATATAATTTGAATATTTTGAATGATAGCTTTTAGCAACTGCAGTTACAATAGAACTCTCAATCATGTTCCCCACCCACTCAAACAACTCTCAAACCCTAATGACATGCATAGAAATATTCTCATTTCTCCCCAAAATATTATATAAGATGATGACTTCTTTCCAGGTATGTATTCCTTTAAAAATATTCTTTTGTGAGCAGATGAAAAGAAATATAATGGTCTCTGCCTGTAGCAAGATTAAAAAGCCATAAAAATGCATGATTTTTATGGTTAGAATTAGTTAACTTGGTACCAATAGATATTTTGATGGAGAAGATATGAGAAATTGATGTGTTTCTAAGAAGGTGTTAGAATTATGAGTGATGTAAAATGTTTCAAAGTAAGAAATGAAATTATGTTGTAAACTTGAAGTCTTATCTTGAGGCTTACATCTTGCTTAATTGTAAATACCATCATTTTACTATACTAGCTGACCCTGTGAAAATTCTAAAGTTTAATTAGAAACAACCACCAAATATTAAAGATCAATATGATGTTTTAAGTTTATAAGGAGGCACATGGCTTGCAATCGAAAGGTTGTGAGTTCAATTCTCAGATGGGGTGATGTGGTGTTTCCTTGAGCAAGACACTTTATTTCACATTGCTCCAGTTTACTCAGCTGTAGAAATGAGATGATAGGGACTGGGGTCCCTATCATTCCACTACAAAGTGGTCGTGGAGGTGCCACGGCAAAAAAGCACCCAGTACTCACTGTAAATGAGGTTGGTGTTAGGAAGGGCATCCAGCTGTAGAAATCAAGCCAGAATCAGTTCCCATCCCACCCTTGCAAGCAGGGAAAAGCAGACGTAAAAGGATGATGATGATATATATATAAACGAAGATCGCTGGTATAAATACAGCGTCTTTCGGCCAGCTTCTAGCTCACTCAACAAATCTAGTGAATTTCAGTTATGCAGCTGCAGTCACCTGTTCAGAGTGCACACATTTAGTTTTACTGTAGAGTGTTGGCTGTGTTTTTAATTAGAGAATATATATATATTATCATCATCATTTTACGTCCGCTTTTCCCTGCTTGCAAGGGTGGGACAGGAACTGATTCTGGCTTGATTTCTACAGCTGGATGCCCTTCCTAACACCAACCTCATTTACAGTGAGTGCTGGGTGCTTTTTTGCCATGGCACCTCCATGACCACTTTGCAGTGGAATGATAGGGACCCCAGTCCTATCATCTCATTTCTACAGCTGAGTAAACTGGAGCAATGTGAAATAAAGTGTCTTGCTCAAGGACACAACACATCACCCGGTCTGAGAATTGAACTCACAACCTTTCGATTGCAAGGCCAATGCTCTAACCACTAAGCCATATATATATAAGCCAAAAACAGTTCAGTATGAGTAAGAAACGGTGGCAGTATCGGTAGAGAGTCAGACGCCATGCTTTGACGCATAGAGTTACGGCCCTGGGTAATTGCTGGCCTTGTGCCAAAAAGTAGAAACAATTATTATAAAGATAGCAAGATGTGCCCACCCAACCCGGCCCACCTAAGATGTCAGTAGCACTGCTTAAATACTGACTTGGCTAGTGATGATACCATTGAACTCATGGAACCAGGGAGAAATGGACATTAAATGATGAAGATAGCTTCTGTTTTCATTCCACACACTGGTTATTTCTATTTCTTCCTCACCACTGTCACTGCCACCAGCTCCACCACTACCACCCTCATCTTGGTTTAACCCTTTAGCATTTACATAACTATATTTACTATTATATTTTCACAGTAAAGGCTTTACCTCACACCATTATCTTGAAGCTATGAGATTTTTGGTATCATTTATTTTGAGAACAATACCTTAACATCAATATGAGTGGCCAGTTACAGCCAGTTTGAATAGAAAGAGGTGAGAGAATTCTGACTGGATACAGCCAGTTTAAATACTAAAGGGTTAACCTCACTGGTTCTAGCTGTGAGGGGGAAAACTGTGAGCACTGGCCACTGTATCATTAAACATGGCTTGAGCACAGCTAATTTCATCATCATCAGTAATGTTTAATGTCCATTTTTTATGCTGGCATGGATTAGACAAGTTATCCTGTTGTGAGCAATGCCAGGTCAGATGACCATGTCTTGCCCATACAGAACTGATTTCTAGCTTGGTTTCTACAGCTGGATGCCCTTCCTAGCACCAACCTCATTTACAATTAAGGATTGGAATATAAAAAATAACAAGAAGAGACTATATAGAATTCCAACATCAACACAAGGAACAGTGGGTTATATGAAAGCAGTATTTAACTGCTTCTTATAATATTGATCCAATGAAGAAAGACAAAGTCAACCTTGACTAAATACTGTAAAACATTTTGTTTGATGCTCTTGAAAAATAATCTGTTGAGATTATAAAGTGTAAAAGTCTGAAGACTGCCACCCTACTCCTACCCTAATATGTTGTTTGCGTTGTGGTCCCAGCCAACAGGATGGAGAAGACGTTTCCCTAGAGGATGGTGAGGGAGACACACTGCAACAGCCAGTCCACTTTGCAGAGTTGGCACATGCAGGCAGCCAGCTTCGCTCTGATAGCAATGAGCAGCGATATATTCTAGGGCTAATGACACTGGTAAAGTGTAAAAGTTCACAAGATAAATAAATAATTATGTATAACAAAGAGTGACAATCATATGAAAGCCTGTTTTCTGAATATAGTCAAGGAATAGTATACAATCCCATATTCAATACTGAACATTCTATAATATAAAAAGATAAATTCAAAACTTTTCAATATTTAGTTGTCCCAAAGACAGATAAATATGCAAACTATAATATATCCATTTATTTTTTGCAGCATCAGATTATAAATTCAAAACTGTTTTAGATGTTATACTTTCTATAAGTTGTGTATGGTCCCGTAACTCCTGATAGAGTCTTAGGGATGCTGTATTGACATACAGCGTTTCTTTGGCATTTTAAACCTGGTGGAGCCCATCCCTCTCCAGGCCTGAGTACAATAGATTTCTTCCAGATAGAGGAAGAATCGACCCCAGTACTAGACTGGTACTTTTTTTTATCAACCTCAAAAGGAACAAAGCAAAGTTGACCTCAGCAGGATTTGAACTAAGAGAGCCAGAACGAATACCATAAAACATTTTATGATATTCTAACGACTCTGCCAATTCGCTGCCTTTCCTATAAGTTAGTGAGTGAAAAAATATAGAATATTTCTATAAACATAAACAATAAAATAGTTGGAGAGTGAACCAGAAGATATATCTTCAGATATAGGGGTGAATGCTGACATACAAAACATTACTTGATGTACTAAGAGTAATGGTAAATATAATATCTATAAATATAATCTGTAGAAAAAAGCATGTGTGTTTAAGTGAGAGAAAATGGAGGGGATGAAAAAGAGAGAGAGAGGGGGGAGATAGAGATTGTTGTGAGTGATGCAAAATGCTCAGAAGCAGATGTTTTACCATTCAAAGTCAAGTTTTCTAAGTGAAAAAAATTCACAGTTAAACATTTGAATATTTTGTAAAGGGATCAAAGCTGTGATATCTTTGAGAAATGACAGAAGAAAAAGAATATCCAAATTTTCAGAATGTTAACAGAATTATAAATGTTGTTATGAGTGAATGATGAAATGCTAATGTAAAGTGCAACTGAAAAACACAAAAATGTACACAAGTAATAATGTACTTTACGCAATTTAAAGGTGATTTCTGAAAAAAGAAAATTTATATGTATAAAGATATATATATATATAAACACAAACTTAAAGCTATGGAAAGAAGTGGGAGGAGAACAAAAATGTCAAAGACTATAACAAAAGCGTAGAGGTAGATTATGCAGTAATTGCAGCAGTAAAAATCTGCATTAAAACTTTAATATGATTAAACATTTGACATGAACACTTAAGGTTTCAATCCTAGCTAGGCTGAGTCATTTTAGTAAATTACTTCTTTTAATACAAAAGTCTTCATCATCTCATGTCTTCGTCATTATATAAATCTCAATAAAAGAAATAAAAGATTTAGAAGTAAAGATTTTCATGAATTTAGATCAAAATGTATTCATTTTAACTCTTTAACATTTACATTACTCTATATATACTACTATGTTTTTATGATAAACACTTTATTTCACATAATTATCTCGCATAATATCGAATCTACATGATTTTGATATTATTTATTTAATACCTCAACATAAGCATGAGTAGCTGATTAAAAGATGAGAGAATTCTGGCCGGATATGGCCGGTTTAAATGCTAAAGGGTTAATATAGAAAGATTGATTTGATGAAAGTATGCATTTTTCTACTATTCAGTTTCAAAACTTAGACATTTTCCCAAAGACTTTGTATAATTACACAGATCACATGGAACATGCATATTGATCTTGGATTGAGACAAAGAGAAAGCCTCTAATTGGTTGCTAAATTTACTACAAACAACAAACAACAATAACAAGCAGTTAAAGACCATTTTCCCTCTTAACCCTTTAGCATTTACATTGCTCTACATTTACTATTGTATTTTTGCAGTAAAGGCTTTACTGCACATAATATCTCATATGATATCAAATCTATGAGATTTTCATATTCATTTTGAGAACAATACTTTAACATCAATATGAGTGGCCGGTTACAGTTGGTTTGAACAGAAAGAAGTGAGAGAATTCTGGCCGGATGCAGCCAGTTTAAATGCTAAAGAGTTAAAAGTGATTTTCCCTCCTAAAGCTGGAGTTAGCCTTGCAAGCAACAAGCTCATCCATTTAACTCTATACTCTATATCCCCTCTCGTCAATCCTCTGGTTTTCATTTCCTCCTCCCTCATCATTAGCCATGTCTTTTTTACTCTTGCCCTCCCTCTACTTCCTTCTACCCTCCTCATTCAGTCAATGTCATCCTTCAACACGCGACTCAGCGATCTCTTTGCAACATTCATCAGACTCTATTCACATCATCTTCTGTTATTATTTTACTTCCTCTCTCTGATCAATACTTCACTTATCCACCAAATTATTCTCATCCCCATTCTTTCCAACATTCTCTACAATTCCATGTTTATCACACATCTCACTTTCATAAATCATGGCATTTCCCACACTTCAACATATACCTTTCCCTTTAGTTTCAGTGACACTCCCCTCCTCATAAGCAAGCATTTAGTTCCCAGAACTTTTTTCATGCACATCTCATTCAAGCCTCCATCCCTAAGTCCCCTCCACTTTTGCCATTCAACATTTCTCTTATGTAACAAAATGTTTTCACATCTATCTTCACGCCATTTTTGCGATCCTGCTCAACATCTTTTCCATCTGTAGCTTTCACTCATACACATTTTATACATGGATGTAGCTGTCATATTATTTAATAATTTCTTACAACACTACATTTTCGATATCACATCACCCCCTCCCCATATCATACTTAATGATGTTCACTTCAACACCCTTCTTGCACAATGCACACAGCCACTTCTCTCTTCTCTCCACCTCATCACATACTTCACTAAATTGCATGTTACAAATAACAGTAAAATCTATATCAAATCTTTTCATCTTAAAAACGAATTACACATTGGAGAATATAGTTTTGATAATATTAATAATACTATGACTGAGAAAAAGAATGGCATAATAATAACTGGAACACCTTTGATTATAGGTTTGTTTGATCATGACCTGGAGCTAAATGAGAACAACATTAACATGGTGAAGCTTAAAAAGGGAAAGCATGAAAGCCACACAAAGAGTTTGAAAAGACATAACATATTTTATCAGCAGATATATATCAGATGTAATTTGCATAACAGTCTTCAACAATATGGAAATGATAACTAAGCAAACAACTGCTGCTATACATCAAACTCTGCTGTAAACAATATATTGTGGCCTAAAGAATTATAAGTGACACAATGTGTTAGGAATTATCATCATCATCATTTAACGTCCATTTTCCCTACTAGCAATGTTTGGATGGGTTGCTACATAGTCAATATTCAAATGGAGTTACTGACTTCTCAAATGAACTGGAGGCCTCCAGCTTGCTTATTTATGTTTCTGTTCTCTACAGGGATCTCTGGTGAGCTGAGGGCCCACATTTCGCTTTCAAAATATTCCCATGATCTACCATGGCATCAACAGAAGAGAGGTTTTCATGTCTTTGACACAGCTGAAGAGTCTTCTTGGCCCTTTGTCTGGCAGGTTTTGTTCAGCTGGATGCCCTTCCCATAATCAACCACTTTACAGAGTGAATTGGGTGCATTTATTGTGAAGATCACCAATACTGGAAAGGTTGTCATGACTCTGATGCAGCTGAAGAGACCTCTTTATCCTTTGTTTGGCAGTTTGTATCAATTTATTGGGTGCTAGCATACTTCAGGTAGTGGGCAATGAAACATGAAACATTTTATTAATTAAAATTACACTCTAATTATTATCTAAATGCCCTAACCCTAACCCTGGTAAAAAAAAAAGGCAAAGAAGACAAACCCGAAATTATAATTAATACAATTTAATTAAATATAGAATGCAATGGAGAGTGAGCCTGGTGTTTGACAGTGCAGTGATAACTCTAAACATGTTTTAGTCTTATTAGACCTCGAAAGTAAAGCATAATTCAACTGCAACTGCTAGATTTTCAGAATAACTAGAGCTATAGTTGTTTATTTTCTTATGGATAAGACTGTTAGATGACTGGTGTGGTAGGGAGACAGAGAGTAAAGATATTTGAGGATAATTTTCGTAGCCATGTAGCTGTCAATATAGACAATTGGTCGCAAAATATAAATTCCATAAATGATGATATGCAAATACCGTCAGTATTTTTGCCTGATCAGTTTTCTTAGCACTAGTTCTGCCTGAAGTAGACTGAGATCAATTTAGAAAGATAGAAGTTGATAGTAGAGGTATGATGTATCTAAAAGACATTGAGAGATGATCGGTGTATTTGGGAGACAGTGGTTGTTATTTGGTGTTTAACTCTAGGTCACACTTGATCAAACAGACATGATTAAAGACATTCCTTTTATTGATTCAAAATGTGTCACCATCATTCTCAGGATTATTGACATCACCAGGTAAGAAATAATTAATTTGTTTGATTTCTCAAAAAAATTATAAAAATAACTGGTTGGGTTTAATTACACAACAATGTCACATACTCTCTTAGTCCTTCCATTACTGAGAGTATCTCTCAGACACAAAAAGTCTTAAATAGATCCCTAATTAGATGATACACTATAGCTAATAATTTTAAGACTATATCTTAGTGTCCCTTTTAATGAAATACAATGATTGTGATGTTAAGATAATGGACTACTAACCACATGGACTCGAGCTCAAACTTTGCTCTAGCCAATATTTTGTTTTCTTGGTAAAGTCACACAACTCTACATGCTTAAGTCTGATTAATAACAGATTCGATACTTCATGTTGGATGTTAGCAGAAAGATATCCATTTATCCAACACTGTGTGAAAGAATTAAAAAAAAAAGCTATGTGTGTATGAGAAAATATTTGGTAAAATAACGCAGAAAAGGTCTGGTAAACACATTGTGTGGCTATTTAGATATATAATTGGTCTATTTTCATTTCAAGAGGTAAAATATTCTGTAAAAAAATTCTCAAAAAAAAAAATATATATATATTTCTGATCATAGCAAGAATTCAGTAAGAATAATTTGCTCCGGTAACTTTTTAGTAACTTCTAAGTTATACACAGCAGTTATATACATGACAAATATAAATATATCTCAGTTCGTGACAATAAACAGCTTTCAAGTCTTACAACTAGTCAATATTTTTTGCCAAAAATATATATGTGACTTGCTGGAAGCTGTGTCAGTAATGCTTAACCAACTTTATACATGATCAGATGATAGAACCTGATAGTCAGACAAACAAAAAATAATCTCTATAAATCTTTTCTTATATTATTTTTTATTTTGTTTTTAATGGTTATAAAATTTTGCAATCATTTTCAGTAAGCAACCAAAAAGTAAACATATAAGTAAACATTGTTTGGAAATTTGGAGTAAATCTTATTCACTGCAACCAATACTTTAACATCAATTATTCTGCATTGGCTTCAATTCAATATTTTCTTTCTTCTTAACTGTGTCATTTCATTATAAGGCCTAATATTAGAGCTGACCTTAGGAGGTGTGGGGGCCCAATTAGGTGTTCACATATATATTGCAATGTGTTCTGTGTACTTGATGAGCTAAGAGTAGATTACTATCACAAGACTCTGTTTAATATTATCAGGTGTAACCAATCTAAATTTCGTTTTAAGTTCTCTTTGCTCTAATTCTTCCAAAGTATCTCACACCACTAATTTACAGCACTAGTTCATCCAGTTTGTAATATCTGTTTTCAATTAGTACAGTCAGATTCCCTGGAAATAGGCTTGCACTACTTAACCCTTTTATTACTATATTTCTAAGACACACTATATTTGAATTAATTAATGAAGAATTTGGGGGGATATATTTAAATTATTAATTATTGCTATATTAATATAGTGTTTGTAATGAATTGTTCTTATATAAAATTATGTCGAAAGGTATTAATTTACATAAAACTCCTTTATGATGGGTGGTTTGTTTCACAGCACCAGAGCTGATTTTGATTGGATTGGTATTAAAATGGTTAATTGATTCTCAAATCACTTCAATATTTTGAACCTTGGGGGTCATTCTGGACTGGTCCCTTACAGACAAGGACTATATTGCAAAGACTAAAGCCGAAGTCAGATCAAGAAACAACATCCTAAACAAGCTGGCTAACACCAAAATGCTGTGCCTATGCTGGTACAATCCGCACCAAAGCCCTAGCCCTTAGCTACTCAACAGCAGAATATACCTCACCACTGTGGAGCAGATCATCACATACACAGAAAATTGACTCTGCCCTAAACGCCTCTTGCAGATCAATCACTGGGTGTCTCAAATGAACCAAAGTGAATGACCTCTACTTACTTAGTGACATTGGCAGGATAGTCAACTCCCAACTTGAGAAGTTGAAGCAGGAAACTGAGCCTCGTCATCTACTCCATGGCTGTGAACAAATAGCAAAGAGGCTCAAATCAGGACTCAGCTTTCTACACTCAGTCAAACAACAGAGCTTCTAGTCAGTACCTGTCTCTGTGGTGCTTAACAACGTGGAACACAGGTTCTCTCTCAGCCCTACAGAATCCCTCCCCTCTGGCTCCAGTGATGCCTGGCCCTTCTGGTCCTGCCTGAATCACTTCCAAACAGCTGTTGGTCACTGTACAGCCAGCCTTCAGATATGGGGATATGCCACTGATGATGATTCCAACTGACAATGTGGGCAATTACAAACTATGGAGCACCTCCTAGTTTGCCCCAATCTTAAAGATTCATGCACACTTAACGACCTTGAAACCTTAACATCCCAGGCAAGGCTCTGTGTGCAACAATGGATGGGTGTGATAAGGTGACTCCAATATTTTGTACCATTACTTGCACAATTTATTGAAAACATCATTCTGCACTGCACAGGTCTCCAACCACAGTCATTGGTGGCATGCAAGGAGTGATACTTAAGGAATGCTTAACTATCCACTACACTATCTGAATTTCTTATCTGTCTTTCTACTTAAATATTCAGATGTCGTCACAAGCAGTTTTCAGCTTTCAAGTCATACATCTTATTATTCACTGCCTTCGGTTTCAATATGTTAACCATTCATCCATGACAGCAAGGTGGGGAAAACATTCTTCATTTAAAAAATCTATAAACCTTTATGCAATATTGATTCCTTTGCAGCCATATGTGTCAATAAATTAAGTGACTCCTTTGGATAATAAACTGCCTGATACTGCCTATGGTTCTATAATAAAAAGCTGTTTTTTAAAAGTGCTTAAAATTCCTAATTTTATGTAAAAACTTTAGTCAATTTATATTCCAAACACCAGCTTCATAATGAGAAATATGGTAATGAAAGGGTTATATTCATGAGGAAAATCTCTAATGTCAACAAATTCAATTTATTTTCCAACCAAAATTTAATGGTTTACCATTTTTTGAAAGTTAAAGATAAAAATGAAAATAGATGTACTAAAAAACTATCATAAAAAATTTGCTAGAATTTCTTCTAGTTATTTTAATCATTTATTCTTCAGCTGGTTTTAGTCACATGACTGCAACCATACTTAGACAAGTACTCATTTTATTGGTGTGTTTATTGAATGGCAGAGCTTATCTATTAAGTTTGAATAGTGATAAATACCACAAAAGAATTTACATCAGTTTACACAGGTAACCACTTTGAAAACACTTGTGAAACTTCTTCCATCTTTTAGCATTATATATCTATTTTTCAATTTTAATAAGACTGGAATGTTTTGTGTAAGCTACATGTTGTTAGCGCAAATTATTTTCACAGCTGAATGCCCTTCAACAGTTTTTTTTTTTTTTTTACAGAACTAACAATTTAATTGCAAAGTAAGTGTACAATACACTAGGCAGGGAAATTGAGACAATATGATAATTCCTATCACAACCACACTGCCGTTTTTGGTGTATAAGGGACCACATTACCCAATGTGTTGTTTTTTTAACAATGTAAGTTTGAGGGAATTTGGCTGCTATTTCTAGTAAGTCAATCAATCATCTTGCAGCCTCCTTCATTAGCTCGAAACTAGCTGAGCTGTATGTGTTGCCCATGATCATCAAAATAGGATGTAAATTCAGGATATATGGCCAGTTGTCTGTCACTTCAGGGCCAATGGCTTCATATTTCCTGGCATTTTTAATTTCAACACTAATAAACCATTATTTTTTCAAGTATATCACTACACCTTATTCCCAAGACGAATTCATGGTTAGCTCAAATAAACTTAAAATCTAATTTGTAGGTTTCTGATTCAACAATTCATGCCACTCAAAGAACACATTCAACATCATCATTTAATGTTCATTTAAATGAAGATGATGATGATGCTTTCTAGGTGGCATGGATTGTTAAATAGAGTAAAATGAACAAGAAAATTTACTAAAAGATAGTCACAATAATGGGTAAACTAATAGAATGAGGTGAATAAAATTAAATATAAAAATGCTGTGACAGACCAATATATACTGGTTTTGTTTCTTCAATTTTTAAAATGAACTGTTTTTAGATGCAAAAATACATTTTGATTAAAGTTAGGTTGATGTTTGAAGTTTTTCAAACATAGTGAAGAGACATAAAGGTAGGACAGAATATGACAAAGGCAAAAGATTAAAGCAGATCAGGGACAAAAACATGACTAATCAGTTGGGTGAAAAACTGGAAGAGGTATGTTGGTATAGAGTGCTGAGAACAGCAAATGATACTAGGATTATACCAGCTTTCATAGTTATATCATCATCATCATCATCATCATCATTTAACATCCATTTTCTATGCTAGCATGGGTTAGACAGGTTGTCCCAACTGAGGTAAGTTGGGTCAAGTGACTGTGTCTTGCTCATATAGAACTGTTTCTGGTGAGGTTTCTATGACTGGATGTCTTTCCTAACACCAACCACCTTACAGTGTGGGCTGGGTGCTTTTTGCTTTGACACCTACACGACCACCTTACAGTGTGGGCTGGGTGCTTTTTGCTTTGACACCTACATGACCACCTTACAGTGTGGGCTGGGTGCTTTTTGTCATGACACCTATACGACCACCTTACAGTGTGGGCTGGGTGCTTTTTGCTTTGACACCTACACGACCACCTTACAGTGTGGGCTGGGTGCTTTTTGTCATGACACCTATACGACCACCTTACAGTGTGGGCTGGGTGCTTTTTGCTTTGACACCTACACAACCACCTTACAGTGTGGGCTGGGAGCTTTTTGTCATGACACCCACAAGACCACCTTACAGTGTGGGCTGGGTGCTTTTTGTCATGACACCTACACAACCACCTTACAGTGTGAGCTGGGTGCTTTTTGTCATGACACCCACGAGACCACTTTACAATGTGGGCTGGGTGCTTTTTGCTTTGACACCTACACAACCACCTGACAGTGTGAGCTGGGTGCTTTTTGTCATGACACCCACAAGACCACCTTATAGTGTGGGCTGAATGCTTTTTGTCATGACACCTACACGACCACCTTACAGTGTGGGCTGGGTGCTTTTTGTCATGACACCTACACGACCACCTTACAGTGTGGGCTGGGTGCTTTTTGTCATGACACCTACACAACCACCTTATAGTGTGGACTGGATGCTTTTTGTCATGACACCTACAAGACCACCTTACAATGTGGGCTGGGTGCTTTTTGTCATGACACCTACACGACCACCTTACAGTGTGGGCTGGGTGCTTTTTGTCATGACACCTACACAACCACCTTATAGTGTGGGCTGGATGCTTTTTGTCATGACACCCACAAGACCACCTTACAATGTGGGCTGGGTGCTTTTTGTCATGACACCTACAAGACCACCTTACAGTGTGGGCTGGATGCTTTTTGTCATGACACCCACAAGACCACCTTACAATGTGGGCTGGGTGCTTTTTGTCATGACACCCACAAGACCACCTTACAATGTGGGCTGGATGCTTTTTGTCATGACACCCACAAGACCACCTTACAGTGTGGGCTGGGTGCTTTTTGTCATGACACCCACAAGACCACCTTATAGTGTGGGCTGGATGCTTTTTGTCATGACACCTACACAACCACCTGACAGTGTGGGCTGGATGCTTTTTGTCATGACACCCACAAGACCACCTTATAGTGTGGGCTGGATGCTTTTTGTCATGACACCTACAAGACCACCTTATAGTGTGGGCTGGATGCTTTTTGTCATGACACCTACACGACCACCTTATAGTGTGGGCTGGATGCTTTTTGTCATGACACCTACACAACCACCTGACAGTGTGGGCTGGATGCTTTTTGTCATGACACCCACAAGACCACCTTACAATGTGGGCTGGATGCTTTTTGTCATGACACCCACAAGACCACCTTACAGTGTGGGCTGGATGCTTTTTGTCATGACACCCACAAGACCACCTTACAATGTGGGCTGGGTGCTTTTTGTCATGACACCCACAAGACCACCTTACAATGTGGGCTGGATGCTTTTTGTCATGACACCCACAAGACCACCTTACAATGTGGGCTGGATGCTTTTTGTCATGACACCCACAAGACCACCTTACAATGTGGGCTGGATGCTTTTTGTCATGACACCCACAAGACCACTTTGTTAATATAAATTGGACAGTTTTGTAAGTTGTCTTTTGGATTAAAACACTGACTATGAAATATCAGCTCAGTGTATGTGTTCTTTATTGAGGTGAGAGATAGAAGCTACATACAAAACAATAAGGTATCCAAGAATCAGTCAAAGGATTGGCAGTTCATATCCTGTTATTGACAGAGCATTGTATTCATGACTAAGCCACTTTATTCTCCACATAATTGTATGTTGCATAGAGAGATGTATTTTTACCATTCTAAGTAGTAATAGCACTGTAAAATTTATGTATGTATAAAAAAAATATATATATAGTCATAACATATTGATCCCCACCAATTGAGTTAATATAGGAGCCATTATATGGTGACTTAACCTAATAGTATTAGTGACCAAATCTCTCTGAAATAATACTCCATCATCTTAAACAAAGACAGTGATTCCTGTAGTCTGCTTCATCAGCGCAAGGACTAAACAACAATAACATATGCCTAGGTAACAGTCATAATCTTTGATACCCCCCCCCCCCTCTCAGACACAAAGGTGAAGGAGGTTCTGTTGTTTTCATAAGAGCTTCAACAGATCAAGAATTGTAAAAACAGTCAGTTAATGAAGTCATATAATAATTGTTTCTACTTTTGGCACAAGGCCACCAATTATCCCAGTGTATTACTGGTACTTTATTTTATTGACCCCGTAAGGATGAAAAGCAAAGTTAACCTCCACAGGATTTAAACTCAGACCATAAAGGGATGTAACTATGCTGGAAAGCATGGCGTCCAACCCTCTACCGATACTGCCAATTCACCGCCATGAAGTCATATAATAGTAAAAGGTTAATATGAAAGTATCAAGAGATATTTAATGGGAAAATATGTATGATGTCTTAAAATTCAAAGCTACATTTCAATCATCATCATCATTTTACGTCCGCTTTTTCCCTGCTTGCAAGGGTGGGACGGGAACTGATTCTGGCTTAATTTCTACAGCTGGATGCCCTTCCTAACACCAACCTCATTTATAGTGAGTGCTGGGTGATTTTTTGCCGTGGCACCTCTACGACCACTTTGCAGTGGAATGATAGGGACCCCAGTCCCTATCATCTCATTTCTACAGCTGAGTAAACTGGAGCAATGTGAAATAAAGTGTCTTGCTCAAGGAAACAACACATCACCCGGTCTGAGAATTGAACTCACAACCTTTCGATTGCAAGGCCAATGCTCTAACCACTAAGCCATGTGCCTCAATAAATAAACAAATTACACCACTACAGACCAATGTTTCAAGTTTATTCACATGACATCTTTGATCTCAAATTCTGCTCTTTAAATAACTAACAAAACAGCATTTAATGATTTTTATATCTTAATCCAATTTGCCATCAATATTCTGCATCTTAGCTTCTCATTATCATCATACATCATTGTAGTAGAATGAATGAATGAATGGATAGATGCCTGAATGGCTAGATGTGTAGGTGAATGAATGAATGGATAGACGTATGGATGGCTAGATGTGTAGGTGAATGAATGAATGGATAGACGTATGGATGGCTAGATGTGTAGGTGAATGAATGAATGGATAGACGTATGGATGGCTAGATGTGTAGGTGAATGAATGAATGGATAGATGGGTGAATGGCTAGATGTGTAGGTGAATGAATGAATGGATAGATGCCTGAATGGCTAGATGTGTAGGTGAATGAATGAATGGATAGATGCCTGAATGGCTAGATGTGTAGGTGAATGAATGAATGGATAGATGGGTGAATGGACGTGTGTGAATGACTGAAGCAATCTCTCGCTCTCTCTCTTTCCATAAACATATATAGCGAGGCAAGATATATTTTCCTTTCCCTCACTGCCCACCAATATACTTCTCTGAATAATGGTCTAATTAATCTTTTTTTTTACTAGTAGAGTCTCCTCTCTCTCTCTTTCTTTCTCTTGGCATGACAACCTCTCTAATGTTGATGAGCTACATGTCAAATGCACCCAGTACACTCTGTAAAGTGATTGGTGATAGAAAATGCATCCAACAGTGGAAAACTTGCCGAATGAAGTGTTGGGAGGATTCTTCAACTAACCTCCCTAGTGCTGGTGATTTACACAATAAATGCACCCAGTACACTCTTTAGAGTCATTGGTGATAGGAAGGGCATCTAACTATAAAGATCCTGCCAAATAAAGAGGCGGGGGACTCTTCAACCCTATCAAAGTCATGACAACCGCCCAAGTACTTGTCTCACAAAAGAAATGCATTTGGTAGTGTGGAGGGGTGTATGTTAACGAGTTATGGGTTGTTGGCTCAGAGAGTGCAGGATTGTATGTAAGTGAGGTGCAGGCTCAAGTCCCATCAATGAGACAAGTACCTTTACTTAAGTACTGACCTGATCTGCTGACAACTCTTCCAACCCTTGCTAGCAAAGAAAGATGTCAAACGATGATGATATATATATATATATATATATATATATATACATATGTATATCATCATTTTACGTCCACTTTCCCTGCTTGCAAGGGTGGGACGGGAACTGATTCTGGCTTCATTTCTACAGCTGGATGCCCTTCCTAACACCAACCTCATTTACAGTGAGTGGTGGGTGCTTTTTTTCCGTGGCGCCTACATGTCCACTTTACTGTGTGGGCTGGGTGCTTTTTTGCCGTGGCACCTCCATGACCACTTTGCAGAGACCCTAGTCCTATCATCTCATTTCTACAGCTGAGTAAACTGGAGCAATGTAAAATAAAGTGTCTTGCTCAAGGAAACAACACATCACCCGGTCTGAGAATTGAACTCACAACCTTTTGATTGCAAGCCCATATATATATATATATATAACCAAAAATTAGAAAAAATAAAACAACCAAATGCACTTGTAATTTTTTCAAACTTAACAATTTTTTATTTTGTGGATCAAGGTTGACATTCAAACCCTTTTACCAACCACAACAAAGTGAATTAAACCGTCCAGTAAACTGAACTATTACTTTCCTCTTGAGAGACAACAAAAGGTTAATGAGATCAACACTATATGTCAGATATTAGTTAAGAGAGAATAAGTGAAAAAGTTCATCATAGATGACTGCAGAAACATTGCACTCTAGAGAATAGAGTTAATTTATTTCAGCTGTAGACTCTAGTAAAGCTATGGTATTTAGCATTATTGGAATTAGGTAATCAAATCTATTACAGAACCTCTTAACATTTCACCTTCATAAAATAGAAACTTTATCAAAGTATAAAACTCTCAAAACTTACTTTTATTTAAAGATAAACAAATTATGTATCCATTTAGATATATATTAATTGTTTAGTCAAGAATAAAGGCTACACCCATGGCTCCACGATTAGAGACAGTAGGGAAGATATCCCCTGATCCAAATGGTTATATGTAGACTCTGTTAAAGGTATGCAGAGGCTAGGTGATGGTGTTAAACCAAGTGATGGATTAACCCTATAGCATTTAAACTGGCTGCATCGGGCCAGAATTCTCTCACCTCTTTCTGTTCAAACCAGCTGTAACCAACCATTCATACTGATGTTGAGGTATTGTTCTCAAAATAAATAACATCAAAATCTCATAGATTCGATATTATGTGAGATAATTATGTGAGGTAAATCCTTTACCATTAAAATATAATAGTAAAAATAGAGTAATGTAAATACTAAAAGATTAAGTCTACTGCCTCCAAATATCCAAAAATTATAATTATTTGAGCTAATAAGAGGGTTGCTATGTGATCACTCAATCTGCTAGAAATAGCTGCCAATTTGTTTTCAAATTACATCTCACTGTCTTGAAGAAAAAATATATTAGATAATGTAATCCTGAATATTCTACACTACAAGAATTCACTGGATGGTCATGTCTGGAACATGTATTAATTCGAACTGGCCTGAGGTTTAATAATTAAAAAAATATTCACTAACTTTACCCGAAAAGAAAAAAAACTTCCAGTGCTTGTTTTATCTCAGAAATTAGAAACCATGAGATCTTTGCATTGAAGAAAATTGGAATTATAAAAGTAAACTAAAATTTCTGTAATATGAAATGAATCTTAGATATTCACGCATGTAATCCCCTCATCTACACACACAATTCAATATCTAAAATAGATAGTCAAAGCTATCTTTAAGTAAAATCAGAAATGTTTTTCAAGAGAATACTGTATATATTTTCTATAAAGTAAATGACAATATAAACATTTTGGAGGCAATAATAAATATTTTTTAATTCATATTTTTAACCATCAATCAGAATTCAGATATAGAAGCAAACTTTGGAAGTTTGTAAACAATAAAGAAATGTTTAACCCTTTAATATTTACATTACACAATAAATTCTATTGTATTTTCACAGTAATGGCTTTATCTCACATAATATCAAATCTACGAGATTTTGATATTATTTATTTTGAGAACAATAGCTTAACATAAGTATGAGTGGCTAGTTAAGGCCAGTTTGAACAGAAAGAGGTGAGAGAATTCTGGCCAGAGATGGCTGGTTTAAACGCTAAAGGGTTAAAGAACATTAGATAAGAGTAGTGAGAGAGGAAATATGTTCAATTTAAAATATGTCTGGAAATAGAGGCATCAATTTGTTGTAAAAGTGATTGAAGTAATATCTTCTGACAGCCAGAAAATCCTGAGGTAGAGACAAACAGATATGAGTCACATTTCACATATTTTACAAATACTTTTTTTTTCATTTCATAAAATACAAATTGAATATTCATAGAGAAAGATATGAAACTAACTTGGAAAATATTTTATTACTTTAGGGAAAAATTGTGAATTTTTATGAAAAATATCTATATATAAATATTTCATTAACAAATAAATTCTGCTTTTGAAAATTGTAGGTTAGTATGCAATCACCAAGCTTGTATTATCAAATTTTTATTAATTTTAAAGATGAAATTGATAATTCATATATATTTTATAGCAATATGAACAACAACAAACTGGATGAAAAGAATAACATTGTTGAATTTCTGAAATAATATTCGATTTTGAAATTAAAGAAAAAACAAAAACAAGTATATTATTCAGTCAGTTTCAATATAATTCACTACCGGAAAGAAATTGCAGATATAACTATTCCTATTCCAAGTAATTTTCAAAAAACCTTTAATTCAGAAAAAAAATATTTTCTTAAAAATCAACCCTTAAGCATTTAAACTAGTCGTATCCGGCTAAACTTCTGTCACCTCTTTCTGTTCAAATCGGCTGTAACCAGCCACTCATACTGATGTTAAGGTATTGTTCTCAAAATAAATAATACCAACATCTCATAGATTCAATATTATGTGAGATAAAGACTTTACTGTGAAAATATAATAGTAAACATAGAGTAATTTAAAGGAATTTAGAATATTAATACTTGAGCCAATGTAGTTAGAGAGAAGCATATAATTACAGATTCTAAACAATGAAAACCAACATAGATAAGATACAGATACCAAATAATACATATTTTCAATGACATATACTTCCTATATAATTCAGAATCCTACTATAGAATTTACTCAATACATAAATACACAATAAAATGGATTATCTAGAGACAAAGAAAAAATACAGAAAGAAAATTACTGGAGCCAGATCTAGAACCATGCATACTAAAGCAAACTCTATATTATCAGATTATGTTGTTGAAGTATTTCTACAAAGAAAGGTAGGAGTTAAAACGACTCAGAGGGAACAAACGGAACATGACATGATTGATGAGCAATGTGAAATTTATATTAATAGCTTTGCTTGTTAATTATAATGAGCAATAATGTGTAACAAAGGAAACAAAATGAGAAGAGATTATGTAAACTGTGTGCAAATTAATGCAATCTCATTACAGATGCTAATAATAAAATAAAACTTGAAAGACATGTAGAGTAGACATGATCTTAGAAAATTAAGCTTCATAGATAAATGATTGGTTGGAGAAAAGTTATTTAGCAAGTTTCATCTGCATGAACAAGAAATAGTAATTATGGAGGTGATATCTAAATAGAAATACTAAATAGCTGAAGATTTTTATCAAAATAATTCATCTTGTACTTAGCTTTTTTCCCCTTTTTGCAATAACTAATTATATAAGCTATGATCTGCACAGCAAGTAGCATTTACATTACGAAAATATTTAATCTGTGTAAGTAAATGTTTTCCTTTCATTGCATAGATGTTTATCTGATGAGAATCATTTCAGTGGTATTGGTTTTAGGTTTTAAGATCTCCATCGTTAACACATCATTTAGAAATACATACACACATGTATACACACACGTACAAGGAAGTTGTCATGTTCAGTATGGAAGCATACTTTCAGCAGCTATAGAACTGTTGATTTAAAACTAATTTCACTGAATGTTTGTTTTATTACTAAAAGCATCTGATAGCGTCAGTAGAAATATTTTAATGATGACAACCACTCTAAAGAGGAATCTTAAATCAGTTTTCACTTTGATTTAAACAGCAGCTGGTGCTTTGGCTTGGTTTCTGTGAAGATTAAACAAAAATACTTAAACACTTGTTGTGCTGCACTTTGTTTTGTAAATTCAATTCTGAACAGCAAATGAGTTATTCTAATAATTTAAGAGCAAAAAAAATAAATTCTGTAAACTACAAAACAGTAAATTTCAATAAAGTTCAGGGAGCTAACTATGAAGAGTTTTTCCTTGAAAATGAAAGACAGAGTGTATGATGCTTGTATTTGAACAGCAATGTTGCATGGAAGTGAGACCTGGGAACTGTGTGCAGAAGACCTATGAGGATTGGAAAGAAATGAAGCTTGCATGCTCGATGGATGTTCAATAGTAGTGTGCATGAACAATGAAGTGTAAATGAATTTAGAGAGAAACTGAGCATAAGGGGGATCAGATACAGCAGAAAGGAGAGGAGACTGTAGTGGCATGGATATGTGATGTGTATAGAAGCTGACAGCTGTGTGAAAAGGTGCAGGGTGCTCAAAGTTAATGGATGGGGAAGACCTAGGAAAGCTTGGGATGAAATGATAAAAGCTGACCTTGCCCAATTAAACTTCTCAAAGGAGCTGACACAGAGTTGGGATCTCTAGTGTTACGCTGTACTGCAAAAGACCTGCTTTCCTATATGCACAGGTTGAAACAACCTGTAGAGGACACTAGCCTGCAACTAGCATTCCCTCCTCCCCCCATTCACCTTCCCTAGTTTTAACACCCTCGCCACCACCAACTAAATACCCCACTCACCTCATCCATGTCCGACTTGCATGCTCCCTCCCCTCATCCCCTTACATGCTCCTATGGTACCTCATTCATGCTTAATCCCTACATACAAGCATGGAAAGAAGAACACATTCAAAATCTGCTCCCCACTCATATAATGCTGCCACCCCAACAAAAAGCACTT
Source organism: Eledone cirrhosa (assembly GCA_964016885.1). Classification (NCBI taxonomy): domain Eukaryota; kingdom Metazoa; phylum Mollusca; class Cephalopoda; order Octopoda; family Eledonidae; genus Eledone; species Eledone cirrhosa. The sequence continues at coordinate 408,088,561 of OZ024740.1, read as the reverse complement.
TGTCTACCTTGTATGGTGATCTTGGCATCGCTAACAATAGAAGCACATAATTCATCCCATAAGGTGGTTACTGATAACATGAAAAGAGGCAGCTACAAATGCACTCTATAAGATGGTAGCGCTAGTCACATGACAGGAGACCCCCCCCCCCCCCAGTCTACCTTGTATAGAGGTCATGCTGGTGACAGAAAAAAAACACTCAATACACCCAATAAGGTGGTCGTGCTAGTGACACAATAAAAAGTGCCCAGTCCACCCTGTAAATGTGATTGTGCTGATGACATAACCAAAAAGCACACTGTAACTTGGTTGGTATTAGGAAGGGCATCTAGTCATAGAAACAAAGCCAAAATACAGATCTGTATGAACAAGACGTGATCTCCTGACGTGACTTGTCTCATAATGTGATAACTTTGATAACAATGGATGTTAAATGATGATGATACATTAAAATTGTAACAGAAAAAACAAAAACAATTTTAAACTGTGCATCTCAACAAGACCAGAGCCTTTGAGTGGAATTTTATCAGAGGGGCAAAGTTTCTTTCAGGCTTCCTTCCTTTTTGTGAATGCTAATTATCAATATATGCAAACATTTTGTGAGATCTTAAGAAATTCCTGGGCCTGAGTATAATGTACCCCTGCACCAAATTCTGTCATAAACCCTGATTAAGACAATAAAAAAAAACACAATGGAGACAGCTCTAGACTTATAGTACTGACAGAAAAATATGAAAATGCCTCTACACATAGCACTGAACTCACGCTAGAAAAATATGACACTTCACAGCATATACTGAGAGCATTTTGTTACAGCTTAGACAAGTGCTGCAGAGCTTGGTAACAATAAAAAATTTAGACACTAACCAAACATAAGAAATAAAATAAAAACAAAAACAAAAATTATAAAGTCCAAGAAAATGAATTATGATCTGCAATGACAAGAGTTAGATAATAAAGTTTGTAAAAGTCAGTAAGTTTGTCCACTGTCAGGAAAGAGAAATTTTAATGCAGCTCGGAGCATTTCTCTCCCAAGGTACACAAACTTATTCAATTTTACAAAATGTATTATCATATAACTGAATGCAGAAATTAAATTTGCAGAGTAAGTTTTCCAAAAATGTCCTTCAGCATTTACAAGAGAAAAAAATTAAATAAATAGTACTGATAATGATGATGTTATTTATTGGAATAAGATATCATTATAACTAAAATAACGATATCAAGATCTAATAACAATAAAGTTTTCTCAAGTAACTTTAAAAGCATATTTAATTATTCAGATTTTTTGAAAAATAAAAGGAAGACATTGTTTGCATACTTTTTTAATGAATGACATAAAATTTTGGAAAATAAAAAAAAAATGACCTCAGCCTGTCGACTGGAACACGCAATAGAGTAATAGAGAATCAAATTTCAGAAGTGCGTTATTTGCACAACGCCATTTAATGAGAGTTCATTTTATTGGGGGCAGAGAATGTTATATCAAAAGCATGAATGAAAGCAGCAGATTGTAACTGTAATTCAAAACTGTTTACTTTAACGTATTCATATTTATCTAAAAAGAAACACTTTCCATCGTAATCTTATTATCTTCCATACAATTTTACTAAATACTTTCAAATTCTTGATTATTTTCAAAATTATTTAAAAACCATATGGAGTGTTTTAGAAATAGGGTAATGAAAGGGTTAAAACTATGTAAAGATGGTATGTAAGATATCGCTCATCATGCCTAATATAAATATCACTTATGTATTTACGTTATTAATACCCTGCTTCGCGGTATAGAGTTACGGCCATTTACATTCTGAGTCCAAATCATGCAGACGTTAGCTTTGCCTTTCAGTCTTACAGGGTCGATAACATAAAGTACCAGTCACGCTCTGGGGTTGTTTAATTAACTTTCCCCTCCCACAAAATTGCTGGCCATGTGCCTATAGTAGAAATTGTTATTACTTCTATGTATGCTAGCTTTAATAGTCACACTGATTCGACATCTCTCTTGTAACTATTCTCATCCTAGCTACTACCCTGTTTGTTGTCAACAGGGTTAATAGCTATCTAAACTTCTTCCATCCTAGCTACTACCCCTTTTATTGTCAACAGGGTTAATACCTATCTAAACTTCTTCCATCCTAGCTACTACCCCTTTTATTGTCAACAGGGTTAATAGCTATCTAAACTTCTTCCATCCTAGCTACTACCCCTTTTATTGTCAACAGGGTTAATACCTATCTAAACTTCTTCCATCCTAGCTACTACCCCTTTTATTGTCAACAGGGTTAATACCTATCTAAACTTCTTCCATCCTAGCTACTACCCCTTTTATTGTCAACAGGGTTAATAGCTATCTAAACTTCTTCCATCCTAGCTACTACCCCTTTTATTGTCAACAGGGTTAATAGCTATCTAAACTTCTTCCATCCTAGCTACTACCCCTTTTATTGTCAACAGGGTTAATAGCTATCTAAACTTCTTCCACCCTAGCTACTACCCCTTTTTATTGTCAACAGGGTTAATAGCTATCTAAACTTCTTCCATCCTAGCTACTACCCTTTTTATTGTCAACAGGGTTAATAGCTATCTAAACTTCTTCCATCCTAGCTACTACCCCTTTTTATTGTCAACAGGGTTAATAGCTATCTAAACTTCTTCCATCCTAGCTACTACCCCTTTTATTGTCAACAGGGTTAATAGCTATCTAAACTTCTTCCATCCTAGCTACTACCCCTTTTATTGTCAACAGGGTTAATAGCTATCTAAACTTCTTCCATCTTAACTACTACCCTTTTTATTGTCAACAGGGTTAATAGCTATCTAAACTTCTTCCATCCTAGCTACTACCCTTTTTATTGTCAACAGGGTTAATAGCTATCTAAACTTCTTCCATCCTAGCTACTACACCTTTTATTGTCAACAGGGTTAATAGCTATCTAAACTTCTTCCATCTTAACTACTACCCTTTTTATTGTCAACAGGGTTAATAGCTATCTAAACTTCTTCCATCCTAGCTACTACACCTTTTATTGTCAACAGGGTTAATAGCTATCTAAACTTCTTCCATCTTAACTACTACCCTTTTTATTGTCAACAGGGTTAATAGCTATCTAAACTTCTTCCATCCTAGCTACTACCCTTTTTATTGTCAACAGGGTTAATAGCTATCTAAACTTCTTCCATCCTAGCTACTACCCTTTTTATTGTCAACAGGGTTAATAGCTATCTAAACTTCTTCCATCCTAGCTACTACCCTTTTTATTGTCAACAGGGTTAATAGCTATCTAAACTTCTTCCATCCTAGCTACTACCCTTTTTATTGTCAACAGGGTTAATAGCTATCTAAACTTCTTCCATCCTAGCTACTACCCTTTTTATTGTCAACAGGGTTAATAGCTATCTAAACTTCTTCCATCCTAGCTACTACCCCTTTTATTGTCAACAGGGTTAATAGCTATCTAAACTTCTTCCATCCTAGCTACTACCCTTTTTATTGTCAACAGGGTTAATAGCTATCTAAACTTCTTCCATCCTCTTCTTATTCTAGTTACTGTGTTTCTGTTTATATATAAACATATGCGTGTCTGTGTGTGTGCGAGAGAAAGAGAGAGAGTGTGTGTGTATGTATGAATATATAGAATCAGTTCTGTATGAGCAAGAAATGATCACCTGACCTAACAATACTCACAACAGGACAACTCGTCTAACCCATGCTAGTGTGGAGAAATGGACGTTAAACGGTGTGACGATGATGATGATGATGATGATGCAAATGCTTGAAATTGTCAAATTTGCATGATGCGCCACCAAGAGCATGCATGTCTTGCAAGTTAGACGGACCGTGTCAGGCAATTCCTATACATAGAATTATCCATAACTCCTTGTAGAGTCATAGAGGCACTGTCATATGGCATGTCTAGGGCACTTTTAAACTTGGCAGAGCCCAACCCTCTGCAGGTCTGAACACAGCCGATTTTTTCTATAGAGGAAGAATCAGCCCCAGTACTGGACTGGTGCCTTTCTATCGACAGTGAAAGGATATAAGGCAAAGTTGACCATGGAGGGATTTGAATTTAGAGTGTGCAATGAGGTGGGACGAATACCGTAAAGCATTCTATCCGACGTCATAATGACTTTGCCAATTTGCCGCCTTACATAGAATTATAGAGGTAGTTATTCTCTGATGATACAACAAGAATTACTGAAATGAAGGCATAAGAATAACCTCTGGATGTTTTTTCTGCATACACAAGAATAGCTGAAAGTGTTTACACTTCACAGTTAGTCCTTTTTCACAGTTAAAACTTCTAATTAAAAAACAGTAGGTATATCTCCATTAAGTTTACCCCGAATCTTTGAATATATTAATATGTTCTCTGTTTAAGCATAAATATTTATTACATATATGTGTGTGTATGTATATATATATGTGTGTGTATGTATGTATATATATATATATGTGTGTGTCTATGTGTGTCTGTTGCATATTTGTTATATGTTATTTTCATGACTGTTTTACATTTATACTTTTAATACTTATTTATACTTTTCTTTTTCATTTCCAGGTAAGAATACCTCCAAACATGGTAATGTACAAACTTCTTTTACTAACAGATATTTCACAGTTTTTCTCACAATTAATTCTAAACATGAATATAAACATTGTGAAGATAATTCAATGATGATTGAACATAACCTCATGAATAAATGATATAAACACACACACACACGTGTGTGTGTGTGTGTGTATATACATACAGACACACACACACACACACACACACACACACACACATATATATATATATATTCAAAGACAAGTTATAAAAATTAAAATGGAGGATTTTTTTTTTCTGAATATTCTGTCTAGTATGAAAAGATGAATGGATTATTACACTAAGTGAGGAAAGTTTCAATTGAACAGTGAATAGAAGTTTGGTTTTCTTCTTCATTCTGTTTTCTTATTTGAATGTATTCCAGCTAATAATGAAACTTAGGTAAACCAAGTTACATATTTTCAAACTATTAATATCCTATTGAAGGTATATGCTGTTCTTTAATTGAAAATGTGCAGGTTATGTGAAACATGTTAACATGCTTTTGAGCTTCCCTGTTTTAATGGCATATCTTCTGAGGAAAAGAGGAATAATTTTCTCATAATTTTTTTTCTTTTTCTTCCTTTTGACAGCTAACTTTTTTGTTTGTTTGTTAAGACTATCATTCAAATTAACATCTTTGAAATAATTGTTTCTACTTTAGGCACAAGGCCAGCAATTACCCAGTACATTACTGGTACTTTATTTTATAATGAACATTTACCTCAATGAAAAATATATTTTGGAGGTAGTGAATGCAAATGTACCTATTAATTTTTTTTTTTTTAAATGAACTTTCCCATCAGGATGTTGATGTGCTTCTTAAGGAACTAACTCAAAAGTGTGCTAATGTCTGTGAAGAAAGAGAAGAGTTAGATGCTATAACTCCTCCCCCACCCCAGTATGAGAAATTGAAAACTAGGAGAATGTTGTTTCCTACATACCTGCCATATTTCTGTCACTCATCCTTGTATTATAGCTATAACTGGTATTCTAAGTTTATGTGCCTTAGATATTGATGCTAAATATAGGAATCATGATTTATAGTAAGAATGTATCTATGTTTCTATAATAAACACTGTCATAGCACAACAGAACATTTTCATTGGATGAATAAGGCAGAAGCTATAGTGACTTCATGAAACCATGAAAGTAAGACAAATGTTCAAGATGAATGAAATGAAAACCTATTGACAAGTTAACATATGAAAATTTGTAGTAAACTAAAAACTTTGATTTTTAGTGTGATGCAGTAATATTGTTGTTTTATACTTTTCAAGAACATCTTGTTAATGTGGTTTCATGTAATAAAGGACGTTAAGGGTTAAAAACCAAATATGAATCAATTATTTGAAACAATTGACAGCACATTTTCTTACAACACACCAAACAAAATCAATAAGAAATGAAATGAAGAAATAATTGGTAGGAAAATATGTTAAAGAAAATAAACTTTGTATTACTAATCAACTTAAACACTGTATTTTCTCAACTAATTAAGAGCATTTTTTATCTGCTTATAACTGAAAAAATAAACTACTTCTGACATTACTCAGGAAATCACATTAGCTGAATAATTGTATTAATGTAATAACCAAACAACATAATCATCATCATCAACATCATTACTGCAATAACATGTTATGCTCCATATTACTATAGGTTGGATGGTTACGAAAAACTACTTTTCTTCATGTCTTTCTCTTCTATCATCTCATCTGTGAAGTTCAAAGCCACTGACCCATTCAATCCATACCAGGTTAGGTGTGGAAAATGACCTTAAAATGCTGCTTGTTGTTGTATTAGTGTGAATATTTCTAAGCTAACTAAATGTTTTTTTCATAATACACATCATCATCATCATCATCATTATCACTTTAAGTTTGTTTTCCATACTGGCATGGGTTGGATGGGCCATTGCAATCCAAAATTAGACAGGTCACAGAAGCATGTCTTGCTCATGCATTGCATATTTTGACATGGTTTCTATGGCTGGATCTACTTCTTAATGCCAACCACTTTCCAGTCTACTGGGTGTACTTTATCATGGCAACAACACTAGAGAGATTGTTAAGTCTTCTCCAACTGATGTTGTCTTGGTTTGCTCATAACCACTTTTCTGGGAGGTACTGAGTGTGCTTCCATTGGGACAGTAATTACTAGACAGCTTGTCTCATCCACCAAAGGCTAAGAAGGACCACTCTATTCTATGTAATCTCTAATATCTTGCCACAGTTATTTTTAGCATATGCTTTTAAAATCAGATTAACTTTACATATACATAAACTGTATATTTTGTTTCCAAGGATGAAAATTATATTACAAATGCAAAGATATATAGATTTTTTTTTAAATTGTGCATGGCATTAAAAGTTATCCAGTTTGCATTTGTGAATTTTTCATCCTCACAGACAAAATATACTTAACATTTCATGTATATAGAAAATAATTTCATTTTATTATTTGTATTACATTTAGTTAACTTTGAAGCTAAAATATGACTAACAACTTGTTTCATTAATTAAAAAAAAACAAGTAATTATTGTTAGTTTCATTTTTAACCATGCAATGTATCCAGTAAGATTACCCAATAAAAAAGATATCAAAGAGTTAATCATGAATGTAAATAGTTTCATAAATAAGTAATTCTGTTCTTTAACTCTTTTGATACCAATCCAGCTAAAGCCAGCTCTAGTTCTATGCAAAAAATCTTCCAAAATAATTTTATATGAGAACCCATTCTAAACCCATGCTAGCGTGGTAGATAGACGTTAAATGATGATGATGATGATGAACCACATGTTAAGTTTTTTTCCTTTTATATATCTGTATAAACAAATAAATAAAACTCAATATTAAAAAAAAAGAAGTTATAATCTTAGAGATGAAATAATTAATAATTTTAATGAATCCCTCAAAATTTTACATTAATTTTCTTTATAAATATGGGCATGGAAGGGTTAAATACTTTTATTCTTGCATATTTTTGTTTTATTTATATAAAACCAATCCCCAAAATATATGTTAGAAAAAAATGATAAAAATAAACATTCTTATAAGACATCTATTTGTAGCTTTAAATGGAAGATTTATCTTATAGACATAATAAAATATATTTGCAGTTTAAAAAACGTAAATAAATGGTGATTAAATTTATTGCAGTGGTAATTGCGAATATAATTAGTTTGGTTAATGAGTAATTTTGTTCTTTAAATACTTTTCTTCTAGAATATTTTCATTTGGGATTATAATTGGCACATTATGCAAATATTTGTCATTTACAAATGTATTTTTTCTAAATTATTATTTATAGTTCGTGTTCCAAGTGTTGTAGAAGAAATTGAGCATCATCATCACCATTTAATGTCTATTTTCCATGCTTGCATGGGTTAGATAGGTTGTCTAATGTTTATGGCTTAGTTTTCTGAAGTTGAATGCCTTTCCTAACATCAACCACATTACAGCTTGTACAGGGAGCTTTTTTTGTGGCATCCCCACTACAAATTTACAGGCTGTTTTTGTCATGGCACCAGTACGACCAGCTTATAAGGTAGACTGGGGGTTTCTCTTGTCTTGGTACCAACATGGCTACCTTAGAGGGTGAACTGAGTCCTTTTGTCATGACACCAGTATGACCACTTAACAGGGTGGACTGGGTGCTTTTTGTTGTTGTGACACTAGTACTACCACTGTACAAGGTGAACTGGGTGCTTTTGCCATGGCACCAGCCCAATGGGAGAATATATCCAATAATTGTTTCTACTTTTGGCACAAGGCCAGCAATTACCCAGTGTGTTACTGGTACCTTATTTTATCAACCCCGTAAGGATGAAAGGCAAAGTTAACCTCGGCGGGATTTGAACTCAGAATGGCAAGGGCCGTAACTCTATGCGTCAAGGCATAGCATCCAACCCTCTACCGACACTGCCAATCCACCGCCATAATATATCCAATAATTAATTACTGTATTGATAGTTGAATAACATAGCAATTAATTAGTGAGGTTATTACAACTTAATCTAATGGTCAGTTATTTGAAGGGCTGGGGAGGAAAGCTGATTAAATCAACCTGACCTCAGTTCTTGATTAGCACTTTATTACATCAACTTCTGAAGGATGAAAGGCAAAGTTGAACTCAGAATGTAAAGAGCTGGAATAAATACTACAATGCATTTTTATCTGACAGTCTAACAAATCTGCCAATTTGCTTTTGAAACCATGACAAAGAATTTCAAAGTAAACCTTGAAAGCTATACCTGAATCTGAGAATGGATGTGGTGCAAAAAAGTAGATGCTTAATTGGGTCAGCAGGAATTATCTAGAAAGTGTTCACACAAAATGAGGACAGCTATGAACAATATAGAAAAACCTTAACAGGAGAAAGGACAAAAAATAATTCCCATTTAATCCAAACAACAGCAACAACAATTTAGACATGAGGCCAGTAATTTGAGTGAGGAGTTGAAATAATCACTCAAGTACTTGACTAATACTTTATTTTATAAACACTGGAAGAATGAAAGGGAAAGTTGGCCACAGTAGAAACTGAACTCAGAACTTTAAAAAAATATCAGAATGAATAATGTAAAGTAATTTGTCTGACGCTCTTAGAAATTCTGTTAATTCACTACTGTTATAACAGCAACATTCTCATTACAAGAGTATGAACAAAAAAGGAAAAACATTACACTATGAAAAACACAAATGATGAAGATGACAGATAATAGTGACAGATATTTAACACAAACAGTAGCCAATAATAAATCTGTCTCAATTAGAATGCCTTCAAATGAATACCTATGAGAAAAACCACAAAAACTGATGCAATTAATAGAGAAATATGAAAAACTTGAAGCTTCTTTCCTAAATAAGCAACAGCATTTGTATAGCTGAAGTTTAGGCATAGGTAGAAGCTAATTGGGTGTTACAGTGAACACACCTGTTAAAAGACAAGAAGCAAAATGAAAGAATGTGATGTAAAGAGAAATAATAATGAATAAACCACTCCTTGGTTAAAAATAATCCAAGAGAAGAAATAAACAAGTTATTAGAAACAACCACCTGAGACAATTTATACAGAAACAGAAAAAAAAGAACTTCAATATGTAGCTCAGCATCACTATCTCTATTCTCAGCATCATTTTAACACTTATGTTTTCATGTTGCCCTGGGTTGACTATGTATACAGCACAACACATCTCTACTCAATCCTGTGACATCTTACTCATGAGGCTCACAATTCTGAAATCTAATCTCACCATTTTTTTGCATATCTTCCTTAACCCTTTAACATTTAAATTATTCTGTATATACTATTGTATTTTCACAGTAAAGGCTTTATCTTATATAATATCTCATATAATATCGAATCTATGAGATTTTGATATTCTTTATTTGAAGAAGAATACCTTAAAATTAGTATCAGTGACCAGTTATTGCCGGCTTGAACAGAAAGAGGTGAGACAATTCTGGCCAGATATGGCTGGTTTAAATGCTAAAGGGTTAAACTTATCCAGATATAAAGTATACAGTAATTTTTCCTTTAGGAGATATTATCCATTTACATCACATTTCTTACAATTAAGTTATCTTTCCTGCACATATTAGATGATTGCCTTTCATATTGAAATGCTGACCCACCTTATTTATGATTTATCATGCATTATATAAAGTTCTTTTGAAAAGCGAGTGAATTTAAAGAGACATTACTGCAATACCGGTTGTACCATTACCAACTGTCTCTTTGAAAGTAGAGAGAAATGGTTTAAAGAGAAGTTATTTTAATACTAGAAATAGCGCTTTTTACTGTTTCTTTGAAAATAAAATGAAGTGTTTTGCAGAAACATTATTTCAATACTGGATGTACCATCATCCAGGATTTGAAGAAACATGTCAAATCCAGTGTATTTGGGTAGAAATAATACCTTGATACCTAGCAGTGGCATTTTTAAGGGTGAACAGATACACTTGTTCTCACCTGACTCTCACTTCTGGCCCTGGGATATTTTACAGCTACACCGCAATACCTACTTCTGCTGGCAAGCTAAACTTGATGAGGGACTGAATGCTTGGAGAGGAAATAAGCACTGCCAAGCATTTCTAAGACCCACTGAAATGCCAAGATGGATACACAGTCAAACATCTAGAATGACATCACAATGACTGTATCAATTACAGAAACTTGATTGAGTTATTGATTATCATGCAAATTAATTTTAAAAGGATGTGAAGATGTAGAGAATTTAAAGAAATAATCACTCACATAATGGTTGTCTTGAAGAAGACAAGAGTGAATATTCACATAGAAACAGCAGCCAGGCTGGCAAATTATATCATTTTCAACTGGGCATTACAGTTAACTAAATCAGCAATTGAGGGAAGTTCCATGGCAAACTGACAGCACAATAAACATAAAATCATTATTAAAAGAAAATGTATACTTTAACTAATATGTTGAAAACACATCAATCAAAGATATTGAAACAAATGCCTAAATATAAATATCTACAGATAAAACTATTAGGCCATAAAAGTGCTTATCATAATAAGGATGTGAATAAAACTGTGCTGAGTAATGAAAAAAGAAATCGACCCGGAGATAAACATTTCAGCAGAATAATACTCTTTCAAGTCTGCAGAAAATAGGTCAGGTGTAAGGATAGAAGGGTGTTGTAGTTTACTTGAAGCATAGTGAAAATATAGAAAACGGTTTTTAATAAGACTACAGACATGAAAATAGAACAGTAAGTATCAAAAATAACAACAAAGATATTGAAATGCTACCTTGGAAATATTTGACTGATACTTTATATTTCAAGAACTATCCTTTTGTCAAAAGGTTTAAGGAACTTAAATAATTCAGCATGCCACCATAGTAAGCAAACACAGTTCTCAGTACTACCTTAGTTCCTTAAAGATTTTGACATGGGAATATTCACCCCCACGCACACCTAGGAATATAAAAGACTAATTATAGATTTCCAAGGTAACATTTCAAAACCTTTTTTATTGTTATTTCTTATATTTAATGTTCTATTTGTATTGCTGTAGCCACATAAAAAAAAAAACTTGTCTGCAAGCAATATTTATTTCAGCAAGTACACACATTTTTATAAATATTTCTTACATAAAAAATATATGAAAGTAAGCTACATACAATCCCAAACAACTTCTTCCATTCCATACAAACACTGAATGTATGTACATTGTGTGAATATATAGAATTTCCCTAATATGAATTATAATTATCCAATGAAACATGTTAAAGCAACAACATAAATTGAAAGACAGGACTTTAGAACATCATAACAACAACAACAATAATGATGATAATAATTTCTAAAATAGACATAAGACTTGTTCATGTCTTTCCATTTGGCATATGCAAGAACGCTTGTTTTCTTTTGGTGTATATTTTCTCATTGACTTCTTACGATTGCATATCAAGACAAACTTAAACACAGTTCAAAGTTATCAATAAAAAGTATTCAAAAATAAATGAAATAATCTCTACTTGCCTTATAAAATGGGGTTATGCAGCACAGTAAGTAAAAATGTAAATATATCATCCAATTTCTGAAAAAGGTGGTAATATCCAATGACGTCATATATCTAATATATAAGAAAAAAAATTCTTTATTTTAAATAGAGCGTGACTTAATAAATAAACCTTGCTTGACTTGTAAACAGGCTTACATGACACAATGTATAAAAATATTTTCCAATTTCTGAAAACTATGGTAATATCTAAATGATAAGGAGAGAACAGATGTAAACATAACTGCACTTCCTGAAAACCAATAATAATGGTTTCTGATTTAGGCACAAGGCCAGCAATCTGAAGGAAGGTGTCGTAGGGGCACTATTTTGACATACAGCCTTTCTAGGGCATTCTTAAACCTAGCAAAGTCCAATCCTATCCAGGTCTGAATATGGCAGACTTCTTTCAGAGAAGGATAAAGAGTGAGAGAATGGCAGTAAGAAAGATATATAGAGGGAAAATCGAGCCCAGTACTTGACTAGTACATTTTTTATTGATCTCGAATGGAAGAAAAGCAAAGTTGGCCTCAGTGGGATTTGAACACAGAGCGGTGGAACGAATACAGCAAAGCATTCTATCTGACGTTTTAATGGATCTGCCTATTATATGAAATATATAAAAACAAAATAATCATAATCAACTTTTGTGCTGATGGTTTAGTCAAGAGCAATGAATAAAATTGAAGGGAGGAGGAGGAGAAGGAGAAGGAGAAGAAGAAGAAGAAGAAGAAGAAGATTATTATTATTTTACCTTTGTCAATTCAAATGGGATGTTCAAATATACTCTAGTGATTTAGTGAGAGTGACTACTATACCAAGCTTACTATACAGTTAAATAAATCTGGTAGTGTTAAATGTTGAATTTCTACTATATGAAGACTACACAACTTTTAACTTATGCAACTAATTTTTATACACTTCTCTAACTTTGATTGGATTAAATCTAAGTTAAAATGCATATACATTATTTACAGGCATTCTTACAAACTACAAATCATTGTTTAACATATCTGCAAATCATAAATCCAAGCAGGACCAATTGAAAGGCAATAAACCCAAATGTTTTCCAAACTATGTCACAGATTTGGCTAATATAACACTAGAATTGAGGAGAGAAAACAAAATATGTCACAAATGAATGAAATATATTGTAAAACAATATCTGAATAGGCAGTTTACGAGTAGTTAGATAAATAGAAAAGGAAAATCAACCAATGCAAGCATGTATACCCGCCTCCCTCCCGGATGGAGAATCGTGTGTGTGTGTGTGTGTATATATATAATAATTGTTTCTACTTTTGGCACAAGGCCATTACTGGTACATTACTGGTACTTTATTTTATCGACCCCGTAAGGATGAAAGGCAAAGTTAACCTCGGCAGGATTTGAACCCAGACTGCAAAGGGCCGTAACTCAATGCTGCAAAGCATGGCATCCGACCCTCTAGCAATACTGCCAATTTACCGCTTTTGTTCATTATAGTCCTCTAAGCCATAACAGAGGAGTTTAAGACTGGCTGCCCATGGGAACTTCCCTATGCTGATGATCTGGTTCTTATAGCAGAATCAGTAGAGGAGCTAGAGAATAAATTCTGGCTATGGAAACAGCAGTTGGAATCAAGAGGCCTGAGAGTGAACATAGCTAAGACAAAAGTGTTGATAAGTAGAAGAGAGGACAATACTCTGATTCCATCAGGGAAATGGCCATGTTTGATATGTAGGAAAGGAACTGGCATAAATTCCATAAAATGTACGCAATGCAGATCTTGGGTACACAAGAGATGTAGTCGGATAGCAGGCAAACTAACAGGTAGGGAAAACTACGTATGCAGTAGATGTACAGGGAAAGTTGGCAGTAGTAATCACAGTGATAGACACATTTTTCCAATGCAGGTGGGTTCTATAGAAGTGATGGATAGCTTCCGGTACCTAGGTAATCAGATTAGCATGGGAGGGGGGTGTTCCGAGGCCATAGTATCTAGAATAAGGACGGGTTGGAAGAAGTTTAGAGAGCTGCTTCCTCTGTTGACAAAGAAGGGTTTTTCCCTGCGTATGAAAGGACGGTTATATGATGCCTGTGTGAGATGCCCGATGCTACATGGTAGTGAGACATGGGCAGCAACTGCAGAAGATATGTGATGGCTGGAGAGAAATGAAGCAAGTATGCTCCATTGGATGTACAATGCCAATGTGCGTGAATGACCAACAAGCATAGACGAGTTGAGAAAGAAACTGGGTATAAGAGGGATAAGTTGTGGTGTGCGGGAGAAAAGGCTGAGATGGTATGGACATGTGATGCGCATGGAGGATGACCGCTGGGTAAAGAAGTGCCAGGAAGTCCCAGTGGAGGGAAGATGCAGTAGAGGAAGACCACGAAAAACATGGGCAGAGGTGGTGAGAGCAAACCTCATATCGCTGAAACTCACCGAGGAGATGACGAAGGACCGTGACAAGTGGAGAGATGCTGAATAGGACCTGTCCAACCCTTCCAAGCAGGGAAAAGCGGACGTAAAATGATGATGATGATGATATATATATATACATACACACACACACCCACCCACATACACACTTCGGGGTTTTGTATTTGTTTTGCAAGATTCTTGAAGTAAAATTGTTTGTTGAAACAGATATCATAATTTGGGAGGATCATGGTGCCAATAAAAACACATGCATCAGTTGACAGTTGTTGAATTTCACTTTTGTTTTATTATTAGTTAGATAGAGCAGTAGATTAGCAGAATTATTATTGTATCAGCTTCGAAGTATTTATTTCGGCGTTTTACATTCTGAGTTCAAATACTGCTGAAGTCAACATCGGCTTTTATCCTTCCATACTCAATAGAATAGAGTACCAGTCAAATACTGAGGACAATAAAATCGACTCATCCCTCCCCATAAATTACAAGCCTTGTGTCTATATTAGAAATCATTAATAATCAGCTGGCTACTCAATTCCTTGGTTAGTTTAATAACTAGATGGTTATTTAATTGTCAAAGCACTTTCATCATACATTCTGTGATGTTGTCAATAGTCACTGAGAAAGCAAATGACCAATGAGAAGGTTACAGACTGTGTGATGAAAGAGCTTTGACAATCAAATATGATGATTAAATAATAAGCGTGCACATATGTGTGTGTAGGCTATGTTTGTATGGCCATGGGAATTTCTCTATGCAGATGATCTGGTCTTTATAGCCAAATCAACTAGAGATCTAGAAAATAAGTTCCGACTATGGAAACAGAATTTAGAATTAAAAGGCCTGAGAGTAAACTTATCCAAAACTAAAGTCTTAATAAGTAGGAGAGAAGATAGGACCCTGATTCCTTCAGGGAAGTGGCCTTGTGTAGATAAGGAGTAGACATAAACTCTATATGATGTACACAATGTAAATCTTAGATGCACAAGAGATGTAGTGGGATAATGGGTAGACTAACAAGACAAGAAGACTTTGTTTGTAGAAGATGCACAGGAATAACCAAGAGGGAGACAGCCTGTGATGTAAACCTATCCTAGTCACAGGAAAGACTCAAGTGGTTGATATCTTCTGCAATCTAGGCAATGTAATTAGAAATGGAGGAGGGTGTTCTCAGAGCATAATGGCTAGAATAAGGATAGGATAGAAAAAGTTTAGAGAGCTATTCCCACTGTTGACCACAAAAAATTTCTCTCTACGTACAAAAGGGCGACTGTATGACACCTGTGTGCAAAATGCAATGCTGCATGGTAGAGAAACATGGGCTGTGACTGCAGAGGACATGTGTAGACTAGAGAGAAATGAAACAAACATGCTCCATTGGGTGTGCAATGTAAATGTGAGAGAAAAGCAGAGCTTAGACGAGTTGAGGGAGAAGCTGGGTTTAAGAGGAATTTGAGGTGGTGTGCAGGAGAGAAGATTACATTGATTTGAACATGTGATATGCATGGACAATGATCATTGGGCAAAGAAATGCCATTGGAAGGCAGCCATGTTAGGGATAGACCAAGAAAGACCTGGGCAAAGGTTGTGAGAACTGAGCTCAAATCACTGACACTCACAGGAGTGATGACAAAGAATCATGACTTGTTGAGAGATGCCCGGCTGAGAAGGACTCATCCATCTCATGCAAGCATGGAAAAGTGGACATAAAAACAATGATGATGATGATGATGATGATGATGATGTGTGTGTGTGTGTGTGCATCTGTGTGTGTAAGCCAGTTATGTAAAGAATGGTATAAATGTCAGAAGAAGTAATATAAAACACTATTTATAAATATGGTCTAGTGCTTTCATTCTTCATTAAGATGTAAAGTCAGTTGTTGTTAAAAGGAAAGTGAAATTGGAAGTTTACTGTGTGTATTTTCACATCCTATTAACTAGAGCTGTTATGGTTTAGTTTCAGATTGAGTTTGTTTATATAATATTTCTCCATGTCCATCTCTTGAGCATTTATAAGAAGGAAATATTTTAAATTTACAGTTCCTGCAAATTTCTAAATGTTTACTCAGTGGGATTTCTTAGTTCTGGTTCTAAATATATTATTTATGTATTCTGATTCGTTCAAACAGAGTTACCGATCTGACCAATATAATTCTCTTTGCAGCCATGCTAAGACTATACAATATATTAGATTTTCTGTTTTGCTGTTCATTTCTGCATTTATTTTAAAGGATTGTTTGTTTTTTAATTTCATTTTGGAAACAGTTTTCAAATAGTTACATATGTCTCTACTGTATATCCAATACCTGATATCTCTACAAATTCCAATGGAACATTTGGAATTATTTTCTTACATAACTTATCCTTGTGAGATGTTTTGAAGGGTTCTTTGGTTGGTTGGCATTTGCTGTTGATGATTGAGGTTTCTTTCACTAGATCTTTCATTTTTGTGCTTTGGAACAAGTTTGGCAGGTTTGTTTTAATGGTGGCAAATATGATACCCCTGGATCATAAATGTTGGTAAATGGAATAATAACTTTCTCAATTTTTTGTCTAGGCGTGCTAAGTTTATAGATATACCCAGTTCCTTTACCTTTTTAATTAAGTTCAAGGGATATCAAAACCAATAAATTCATCAAGATGAATTTGCTGTAGTTCTTTATCCATCATTATTTCACCGGCAGTATCGGTAGAGGGTTGGGCACCATGCTTTCTAGCATAGTTATGTCCCTTTGCAGTCTGAGTTCAAATCCTGCCGAGGTTAACTTTTCCTTTCATCCTTACGGGGTCGATAAAATAAAGTACCAGTAATGTACTAGGTAATTGCTGGCCTTGTGCCTAAAGTAGAAACAATTATTTCACCAGAATTTGGTCAGGGTCTTCAACTGTCTTCAGATTGACCAATACTTTGTGAGTGGAAATTAGTAGTCAAAAACTGTTTGGAAGCCCATCATAAATTAATAAAAGTAAGAAAGAGAGAGAGGGGGAGAGGGAGAAGGGGGGAGAGAGTGTGTGTTCTATCCCCTGAGGTTACAGCAGAAGCTCTATGATAACCTACAATAAATTCAAAATTCTTTACTTATAAGTTTTCAGACCACACATCAGTATCAATATAATATCTTAGTGGGGAGAAGAGATAATAATATCAACTTTATTACTTGACTGGTATTTATTTTATGAACCTGGGAAGGTTAAATAACTAATTTAACTGCTGTGGGATGTGATATCAAAATATAAAAGGATGTATTGAAATAAAGCAAGGTATTTTAACCAATGGTCTACTCATTCTAATATCCACCTTTCTAGTATCAATATAATGTTAACTGCAAGAAATTCTAAACTGTAACTGACAAAGTCAGGAGGGAGAGACTGTAACAGCTAAAATAAAGATTTCAATATTTACTGTGATGTAGTAAGCACAATTAAACAAATCTGTTAAGTTAGTGGGAAAGACTCATTCTCTCTTATATACACATATATACACCAGGTCCAAACACACAAGAACCAAACTCCCACTGTCACTGCCTCCATCTCTCCTACTCTCCCAATCTCTCACTATTGTGAGCAAATGGGGGCCCACACGCTAGCCACCCTAGCAGCCCTGGCAGACAGAATAGAGAAGGCATTGCCCCAGAGGATGGTGAGGGAGATGCGCTGAAAGAATCATTCCAGCTCGCGAAGTGAGCACCTGCAAGTAGCCAACTCTGTGCTGATGATGGTGAGCAGGAAGGTGGTCCTAGGGCCAAAGACACCAGAAGGCTGCCAAAATATGTTTGTATCCTGTCATCAGATTTGCACAAAGCTCTCTGAAAGACATCTTCCAATGGCCTAACTCATTAGAAGACACTCTTTCTTTTTTATAGGTGTACTTTATAAATTACAGGTGTTTTACTACCTTGTCACAGTGGCCAATAGCTAAGAGAAGAAAGCACATTTTCTTTTGTTTTTTTGTCACTACTAATGTTATTTTTTTTTTATATGTTACTCTAATAATTTCGTTTTTATGTTAGTTATATATATAATAAAGAAAACTGTTAGGAAAGGAAAGAAAAGAAATTAGTTTCTGTCCATTGTATAATGTAAAGTACCTATTAAGGTAAAACAGTATCTTAATGTTTACAATAGGCTGGGTGTTGCTAGGCTGAGTGGTTATTTATTAAACAAAACCCATATTAAGTTACCTCATGTTTACTTCATTCAGCAATCTTTGAAAAGAGATATGTAATAATATATTATCTTCTAACTAAGTTAAAATACAAATAAACACTACTTATGAGTATACATCAATGTGTGTGTGTTTTATATATATAGAGGGAGAAAACATATATATGTGTGTGAATAGTTTACACATATTAATGTATGTACATAATTACCTAGATAAGCATAGATAGTTGTCTACCCTTTATATATATATATAAACATATATATATATATATATATATATATACAATTCCTCCCTAATATATAAATATGAGTAAATTAGCTTCAGCTTTTATTATAATAAATACAGGATATAGCTGAAATACACCTTTTATTATTGATAAAACTCTATTGTCATTGTAATTCAAATGTTCCATTGTTATGCTTTGGACAACTCTAGTAATTAATTGCATCATATTGAACAAACAAATAATTGATAATTTCTGCTCTCAATCACATCTATTAGCTTACTTAATAAGAAAATATTTATGACCAGTTATCTGGGTATTTGGGATCATGTTTACTTGCTTAATTTTTCAGCAGTTCCAAAGTAATAAACATACTTCAATTTCAGGTTACTCAATATAAGTTTATCACCATTATCATTTCACTCATAAAAATATAAAAACCAAAACAGAGCCAATCATCACATTATCATCGTCTGTCTTACATATGTTTTTCTGCACTGGCATGGGTTGGACATGATTTCCTGAGGCAGAACTCCATGACCGAATGCCCTTACTGATGCCAATCCTCACTTTAAAAAAAAAAAAAATAAATAAGGTACAAATCTTCATAAATCTAACTGCAAAGCAGTGGGATCCCTGCTTATACAGAGCATAAACAAATGTTACAACCTGTGATGTCAAATGTAAAAGAAAAAGTAGAGACAAAAAATATAACCATTTGCGATGTCAAATGCAGAAAGAAGAGAAGAAAGAACCACACAGTGTGTTTCTTTAATCCAGACGGATCATAATAGGTTTCATCCAGAAAAAAAACATAACTGTTTGGCCTTAGTCTTTATGCCTGAGATATGAATGGTTAACAGTAGGAAGGATATCTGGTTGTAGAACCAATATATTCAAACTATATACACATGTCTAGATTTACAAAAGCCTTCTTACTCATACCAACATAGAAATAGGAATATATATAGTTCACTAATGAGAAAACATTTTTTAAAAATAAATCTTCATATATACAAGCTGCAGGAGCTGGCCTTACCCAAAATATATTTTGGATAAATTGCTTTTAAAGGATTTTCAATTGCTCTTGGAATTTTGATTTATTCAGAATTGTTGTATCTAAGTAATTCAGAAGACATTTCAAATTGAGGTTCATAAAAATAGAAAAAAATAAAGCTCTAAACCCCAAATAAATTTTTCTTAAACATTTTAGTTTATTTTCTCAGAAAACATTTTTAAAACAATACTTTGCTAATTTACATAATTACTCTAAAAGAATTGTTTTTTCATGTGAAAGCTGTGTGTGATTCAGCTATCTAATTTAAAATGGTAAGATCTGTCATGGTCCTTTTGATTAATGGTGCCTAGTTGGTATCTAGGAGATTTGGCATTTGATTTCCTCATGACAGCTGATGGCTACTTCTTCATTCGTCTTTTAAGGCCCTTCACCCTATTTTATAAGTTATTTTTGTTAGCATCTCTATGCATGAACACATCATTCTTTATATATGTATATGAAGATCCTGAGTTAAATCAGGGGTAACCATAGTAAATAAGGGACCCAAAACATTAGTAGAGTGTGAACATCATTATTTAAGGCAGTGAATTGGCAGTATCGGTAGAAGGTCGGACGCCATGCTTTGACGTATAGAGTTACGGCCCTTGCCATTCTGAGTTCAAATCCCGCCGAAGTTAACTTTGCCTTTCATCCTTATGGGGTCGATAAAATAAAGTACCAGTAATCTACTGGGTAATTGGTGGCCTTGTGCCAAAAGTAGAAACAATTATTTAATGCAGGAATGGCTTCTACAGGAACTGTTTCATTCGTATGAAATTATCAGGGCATTCCTGATGATTTCATATGAATGAAATAGTTCTAGTCCCGGAGAAGCCATTTAAAGATCAAAATCCGAAAAGGACTCAATAAGGATTGTGTATATATATATGTATATATATATATATATAAGCATATATAAGCCCGTAGAGAAAATATAGATTTCGCCCATCTCAAGAGAATGTCTTCACATACTGCAGTCATGTCTTCCTGTTTTCTAAAGACAATATTTGGTCGGGTCGTAACTATTTTGAAATATTTACTTCTACATCAAGAGATTAATTTTTCTCAGTTTCAGAACATCCCGCTTAGGGTGATAGCAGACATTCTTTGCTTAAACTTTTAATCTGTACTGATAATATATATATATATTTAAATGATGTTGAAATGTTTACCACCATCATTATTATTATTGGTTTTTAACAGCTTTTCAATCTAGCTTTCATAGTCTTTTAGCTACCATACCATATCTATCTTCTTAAATATTATATTTTCACTATTAACACCTTATGAGTTTATATCTGATTATATATTTTATTTTATTTTATTTTATCTTATTTTATTTTATTTGGATTCTTCTTTAGATAATTACCCCCCCCCCCACACACACACACACTTGTCATTCGCCCCTTCAATTATACTATAATTATATTTATTTCCCTTTTATGCTCCTTTCTATTGTATAATACAGTATATTGATTATGATTTTATGCTCCTTCGTATCCTTCATACATTTCTTTTTTCTGTCCCCATTGGCCTACCATAATTCTATTTAAAGTCCGTTTATTAGATAACGTTATTCAACTGATAGTAGAATATTTCATTCTTTTCTGGATATTTTTATTGAGATATCTTAAACTTTGGAGATTTTGATTACTTAAACCATAGCTAATTTTGTATTGACTTTTGTATTTTAAATACTTTCAATATTAATTAATCTAATAGGGTTTTCTAGTCATTTATCTGGGTTTGTTTCCTAAATTTTTTACTTAACCGCATGTGACACCTAAGTAAATACTTTTGTTTTTGTTTTTCGATTTCCGGTTGATTTTATTTATATATTTATACTACAGTGCGTAGTTTTCTGTCTGGTTCTTATTCACTTATTCACAAATGTCTGTCCACTGACCATGTAATTATGTATATTATACTATATTCATTATTTGATATTGAAGTTGTTATATCATTCCACTCTTTGTAAACGTACTATTGATCTTAATTATTTACCAATTATTAAATGTATCATTATGTTAAATTTTGTAAATTCTGTAATATGTTTATATTTTTATAATTTTTGTAATGTTTGGATAATATTTATTTATACCAATTGTATAAAAACTTGACCTCCATCTGTTTTCTTGCAATGGTATTGATATTTTTCCAGCACAATTTTTTCAACATAATTTAGTTCTGTATGATATTTTTTCTCACCCTGTCTGTAACTATATATGATTTGTTAAGTTATATGCCAATATATTATAATATTGTTATTATAGTGTTATTGTAACATTTATATTGTTTGTGCAAATTAACCGGAGATTATCAATTATATAATTATATAATTATATAGTATATTATATATTATATGTTCATTATATACTCATTTCTTCTTCATTTTATACTGTAAATAATATATGTATTATATTTTTATTTTTATTGTTATTTTTATTTTTATTCTTATTATTTTTATTTATATTTAAACTCTTAATAAGTGTTAGTTTGTGCTTGTATTGATGGAAATGTGTATTGATATATATGTATATATGTGTACATATGTATATATATATATATATATGTATATTGGGCCTTTTAATATTATTATTATTATCATTATCAATTATATTATATTATATTATATTATATTATATTATATATAGTACAATAATTCCCACTCTATATCACCACCTTTGTTTAGCTTTAGTTTATGCATTGTACTATATTTGTAATATGGTTCAAAATGTTATTCACTTCCTTAGCAATTTTTACTTGATAATTTTTACTCGATAATTTTCCTATGCTTTAATGTATGTACACTCCATGTTCTTCTGAGTTTTTGGCTTGTATTGGCCGATAGTGCTTCTTATAGCTTTAATTGCCCTGATGAGTCCTTAATATGACGAAACATTGTTGGCTAATGACTTTTGATGTATTGACGGCTTCTTTGGTTTATTTTCATAATTCTTCGGCTCTGTTTAATTACATTGAGCTATACCTTTACTGTCATTTCTATAATACGAAGAGGGTGTTTAACTCCAACACACTCTAGTATTTTAATTCTTATATATATATATATATATATATATATATATATATATATATATATGTGTGTGTGTGTGTATATATATAAAACAAATATTTTTATTGTTAGAATTCCCTTTAAAAGAAGTATGTTAATAGTAAAAGAGAGAATAATATACTTCAAAATTATGTTTCAGAATTAGAACAGTATCAAATTCATTTACTCAAATTTCTTTCTCCAGTCTTTATCCAGCTTCATTAAAATGGTCGTAAGAAAATATGTGTAAAACATTATGAGCCTAAACACGTGATACATACTATCATTAACTTTTAGGGGTTCTTAGATTACCTAATACTTTAAATAGAATCTGAAAAGCTTTCTTTTTGTTGATTCAGAAACAAGACTTGCTAAATCTAGAAATATATTTTCCCTATTTTATATATAAATGAATAATAAATTCATATTAGTCATGGAACAATAAGCTGAGCAGCAAATGTGCCTAACAGTAGCTAGATGTGGAAAATGTTCATTGTTGTTGTCATCATTATCATCATCATTTGTATGATTAAATTTCTATATTTGTCAGCTTTTATACAATAAGCCTGCAGCCATATTTTTTAAAAAGGATTTTCATAGGAAAAAATATAATGTTTTTAGAAACATTTAAACTATTCAAATATATATATTAACTAAGGAAATGAAATAGAAAATTTACAATTTTCTACATATCTAATGTATAGGAAGGAGAAAAAATTCAAGTATTCTCTCAACCAGTGACTAAAGGATTAAATAAGTATATGTGCATTGATGCATTTATTTGATATAAGGATATTTTTTTTCAAAATATATCACATCTAACTGTGATGAAATATATCAACCTTAGGACCTAAGATACATTCCAACATCTTAGGAAAATATTCTATAAAGATTGTATAGTATTTTCAATAACAGTGTAACAGTTATTAATAAAGAAAATAAAGAAAATAACAAAAAAAAAATCATTAAATTTACAACAGAACTAATGTAAAACCTTTGTAGTAAAATGTGTCTATTATGCAAGAGATACATAAAGTATGATAAAGAGATGGAGAGAAGAGAAGGAAAAAACTAAACAGTAAATTGAAAAGGTAACTCAGAACAAACAAGTAAAGGTTATTTGTTTTCTTTCCTAAACTTAGTATGAGTTAACCCTTTAACATCCACATTACTCTATATTTACTAATGTATTTTCACAGAAAAGGTTTTACCTCACATACATATCTCACAAATATCAAATCTATGAGATTTTGATATTATTTATTTTGAGAACAATACCTTAAAGTCAGTATGAGAAGCCAGTTATGGCTGGTTTCAACAGAAAGAGGTGAAAGAATTCTGGCCTGATACAGCCGATTTAAATGCTAAAGGGTTAATGATACCCATGTATTTCTCCATTGTGTAAATGATGTTTGTGGGAATTGAAAACAAATTGCAGACTGAGTTCTTCAAGGACAGTGACATAGTACAGCCCTCTAAAAAATATAAATTTCTATATACACAACCATTTAAAATTAGGAAAAATAAAATCTAAAGATAAAATACAATGAGTAAAAAGTATTACAAGTATAGCTTTTTACTTAAATTGGTGCCTTAAATATCATCTCATTTAGATTTACAAATATCATCATCATTGTTTAACATCTGTTTTCCTGACTAGGGTTGGGCATGCTGTCACAGACTATGTGCATTTTATCATGGCACCACCACAAGGGAAGATGCCATGTCCTTGGTATATGATGATGATGAATATATATATTACCAAAACACAGACACCACCCTACCTGCTATAAACTAAAATGTGTGCACTCTGAAATGCTGGTTGCAGTTGCATTACTACAACTTGGCAGATTCATTACTGAGTGAGCAAGACATAGGCCGGGGCTTTGTTAATAATTCTCTCTCTCTCTCTCTCTATACATCGAATCTATACACCCTTGATGTAGAAACATATAATAATTTTATACGTAAGGAATTACATAGGAAGTACAAAAAAACAAACGCAACTACACTAACCAACATTAATAACGCAGCATGTGATATTGTTAAGAAACTGAAAATTGACGACAGAACGGTACCCCTATCTCCAGCTACACCGACTTTTAATCTGAAGGACCATAAGGATAACTTCGATACTAACCCTAAAATTAGATTAATATGTCCTTCAAAGTCCGATATAGGTAGAATCAGTAAGTACATATTAGATCGCATTATCCCCCAAGTTAAGGCTAAGGTAGATATTAAATTATGGGGTAATATTCAACAGGCAATAAGATGGTTCAATAACATTAGGGACAAGAACAAATCTTCTTTTATTCAATTCGATATAGATGAATACTATTCCTCTATTTCACCCGAAACCCTGCATAAGGCCCTCTCATTCGCTAAGACTAACTCGGACCTCACAAACGAGGAAATTAATATTATACTTGAAGCTAGACGCACAGTAGTGCACTTTGAAAATAGTTATTGGGTCCGCAGAGATAGACCCTCGGAATTCGACATTACGATGGGTTCTAATGATTCGGCGGAGGTCACGGATCTGGTTGGGATCTATATAGCCCACAGACTCCAGAGCGAATTTACGGACCTCCACGGAGGAATATACCGCGACGATACACTTCTATTAGTCAAGAATATGAACAAACAAAACCTAGAAAGGCGACGTAAAAACATTAGGAAACTTTTCTTAGAACTAGGGCTTAATATTACCTTCGAACACAATCTTAAGGTGGTCAACTTCTTGGATGTCACCTTCAACCTTAATAATGGTAATATAGAGCCATTTCACAAACTTAATGAAAATCTCAAGTACGTTAATGTAAAATCGAACCATCCCCATTCCATTATTAAATCTATCCCTAAAAATATATCCATAAGGATCTCCCGACTGTCGTCTAATTTGCAGACCTTCAACGAGCATGCTGAATATTATAATGACGCACTTAGAAAAGCTGGTTATGCGAGAAAATAGAATATCTAGACGATAACCACATAAGTACTATGAATAAAACACATCTAAGTCGAACTAGTATTGCACCACACACACACACATCAATAGGCATACTAATAGGTGCAAACCAGCAAATAGAGTCAGACGTAGAGAGTACATATGGTATAACCCCGAGTACAATATTTCTATTAGCACTAAGATTATCTCACAATTCTATACACTAATCAATAAACACTTTACAACTTCACATAAATACTATAAAATCTTTAACTAGCGCACCATTAGACTCTCATACTCCACTGCACCTAACATAGAGCAACTAATTAAAAAACTCAACTCAGCAATACTAAATAAGTACATCCCTAATGACTCAGCGCACCAGCATAGCAACATACAATGCACTAACACGCAACTACAACCCCACCAAACTATCCAGGATTCTACTGCAAAACATAAAAATAATTGTAACTGCACCAAACTAGGTACGTGCCCACTGAATAACCAGTGCCTAGCACGCAATATTGTCTACCGATGTACAATAAATTCCGGAACCAACAAATGGTATTACGTCGAATGTACCACAACTTCTTTCAAAGCTCGCCTATACCAACATCGATCTTCGATCAAGCACGAGAAAATGCGCTCCGTAACAACCCTCGCCGATAAAGCCTGGCAGCTCCGGAGGAACAATCAAGCATTCTCCCTTGATTGGCAAATTTTTGCAGCTGCGCCTGCATATAAGCAAAATCATCGATTCTGCAAATTATGCAATTTGGAGATATACTGCATTTTAACATCGGTAAACAAACTTTTGAACAGCAAAATTGAACGTTCACTATACTGTAACCATCGTTTGAAAACGACTTTTTCTTTTTTTAAATGCATATGTTACTTTTTTACACCACTGTTTGCAAATTTCTGTTTTATATGTTTATACACAAGATATGGCTTTCTATAATAATAGTACTAAACACTGTTTTCTGGACCCCTTTAGAAATAACCTGCTACTATAATAGCCCCAATAACTTGTCTGTAACTCTCTACCACTTTGACCCCTTTAACTAAATTTTGTCCGAACAACACCACTAGAAGAATTTACTTCCCCCGCCAACCCTAACACGCCTCATTAAGCTAACTGCTGCCAAAACATTCTCTCCTTACAATCTCTACTAGTCTGACAGTCTTAAATCCTAGGACTCCCTCCCCCTTACTCATTTCCCTCTCCTCCTTCTTTCTCTTTTATCTAGTGTATCAAATATTTTCATATCATTCCAATACAAAGGTCTGACGACATGGTGTGTTTGCTTGCAGTGTACCTTCGGTTTATGATAATATTTTTATATTATTCAAATAGCGAGGTATAGGTAACCCATACACTATAGAAACAATTGTTACCTAATAAATTCTTTATACCCGCATTTCCGTTTCATAAACTTCTTCTCTCTCTCTATATATATATATATATAATCATCATCATCATTGTTGTTTAACGTCCACTTATACGCTAGCATGGATTAGACGGTTTTGTTCCATTTAATGCAGGAATGGTCGGGAGACCGTGTCTCGCTTGCACGGAAGCATCTCTGGCAGGTTTTTTTTACAGCTGGATGCCCTTCCTAACACCAACCACATTTACAGTGTGGACTGGGAGCCTTTTCACTGTGTCTCCTACATGACCACTTTACAATGTGACTGGTGTGTCATTGACACAGTGGACGGAACGGGAGAGGGAGGATGGGGTAGGGCGTGGGGGTGTACATTGAGCTAAGAGGTGCCTACTGACTAGGTTTGTATGCAATGGTAGTCGGGTCTTCTGTACAACTGCATGGCACCAAAGGTCTCGATCCAGTGTCATTGTCTTAGAGAGGTGTAGGTGGGCAAGGTCAGTTTTTATCACCTTGTCTTATATATATGTGGTGATGCTGCAAGTATGAATCATATATGGGTGGGTACATGCACCCCCTCTACACACACATGTATACTGACTAATTCCAAATCAATCATCATCATCATCATCATCATCATCATCATCATTTTACGTCCGCTTTTCCCTGCTTGCATTTATATAAATATATAAATCTTAGTAAAAAATATGCTTTTATCTAGAGAAGTTATACAAAATCTTGAAAGTAGTCTTCAATTGACAATAGTTTTCAAGGAAATTGTTTTAAAGTGTCAAAAAACTAACAGCCTTTACAGAATAGTACAAACATTTATCTTAGTTGAAAATAAAAGAAAGATAAATTTAAAATACTGTAACTCTTCCCAAACAAGATAAAAACATTTATCTTTAATTTTAATAAAACAAAACAAAAAGTAAATATGTAAAAAAAATAAAGCTAAGTAGTTGTTTCACAAAAATGACTTTTAGTAATGATAATGGTTTGAACTGTTAACTTTATTTGAACTTTAATCATAACACTTTAAGACTTTAACACTGCAATATATCAATGTTCAATAACGACAATTGATAACATAATATAATATAATGTTCGTAAAAAGACATATAAGCTTAAGGATATTTAGTAAAAGCTAAACATCACTCATGTATTGTATCATTTACAGAAAAAGAGAATCTAAATCAATAAAACTGTCAGAAAATGATATGGCTGTTTGGAAAATTTAGCATGTATACAAGATTATGCTTTTCCTTTCTGTCCATCAGTTATCGGATAGCGTCACAGTTTGATATAACTTTTCCTGTAGTCTAAATGGCATTTAGAAGCCGATAAGTATCTTTCCAAATTAGATAGGACAATAAACTGTACATGGTTTTGTCAATATAAAGATTCACTAAAACAAGCTAACAATATTATCAATATAAAGTTTCGACAAAAGGTGGTGGATTGGCAGAAATGGTAGGCTGTTGGATAAAATGCCACTGTGGTATGTTTTCTGGCTCTTTACAACTCTGATTTCAAATCCCGCCAATGTCAACTTTGCCATTTATCCTTTCAGGGTTGATAAAATAATTAATTTGCTCTTCCCTCAAAAATTGCTAGCCTTGTGCCTAAATTAGAAATCAACATAAAGTGTCAACCAAAACTAGATAACAAAATACTCATCAATATTAACAACTTATGTTTATTTATTTAAAAAAAGAGCACTAATTGAAAATTAAAAATTAAGCTGTTTTTGCCATAACACCACATTGAGAATAGGATAGGAACAGTCCATTTTTTTTATCAAGAATGTAAATATACCTTTTACATAACAGGAGGTTTTTAAGTGTCAATGCATATATTGCTCTTGTTTTATGATGTTAAGCAAATGGGAGGTAAATCTAAACCCATGATATGACACCAGTCTATTGCAGTTAATAGACCCAGATTGGCTATGAACTGATACTATGTAAAGTTGAACTCACAAACAGATTAGACTACACCAAACCTTGGTAAAATTCACTCACCAGCACATTTCAACTACTAGCTCACAGAAAAGTAATTTCCATTTCTGTCTCCTCTACTATAATGGCTTCCAATTCTCTGAACTAGTTAACTGCATATCCCTTCCAATGAGGTTCATTTTTTACATTTGTCACTCCTTCTCTTGTCATTCCCCACATGTCTTGCCTCTTAGATACATCCATTCCTTTCTCCTCACAGCTGCTACTCACTGGAATTTCCTCCTCACCAAAGGTTTTGCTGTAGATATCAACTTACAGATGTTCAAACCAAACACTAACCACATCAATACCAGTCTTGGAGGAGCTGCAAAGATCATTATCACTCCTCCTCTTCCTCTAACATGTAAAACAAAATTAACCCTTTAGTATTTACTCTATATATACTATTATATTTTTGTGGTAAAGGCTTTACCTCACATAATATTGAAGCTATGAGATTTCAATATTTATTTTGAGAATTCCTTAACATCAGTATAAGCAGCCAGTTACAGCCGGTTTGAACAGAAAGAGGTGAGAGAATTCTAACTGGATACCACCGGTTTAAATGCTAAGGGGTTAAAGTCCCTTTGATATGTACAACATTTACACAATAATTCATGCTGTTAATTAGACAATGGCATTATAATATCTATGTTAACAATAAATTTAAAGATCCAAACATTGAATTGCTAGCAGAACCAACTTAAATTACCAATATCTCAGTGACCCAACAGAGTAGCATGTATCTGCCTGGTTAAAGTGCTAGAAACAGCAGCCAAATTTACCTAAAATCTAACAAAATTTGTCACCTTAAAAAAGTTGAACTGGTGATGACTAGAAGACTTTTAGTTAGCACTTTTCTGGGTTAATCAACATCTAGTAACTCAGTATCATGTAAAAAGATGTGTCATATCACATGTTTACAATCCTCAAAATTAAAATATTTGAAATGTGCATCATGTCTGTGTTGTTCTTATTTTTATAGTAATGTTGTAGAATGAGATTAACTTATCAACGTTTTAACAATATTTTCAAAGTTTTTTTTATTTAATTAAATCATCTTAGAACATTAATCAAAAGTAAAAATCATAAATGTGTATATGTGCCAAAGTTAGATGTCAGATTCTTATATGCAAAAATTAAGGCTGGAAATTTTATAATATTGATAAATAGCACTGGCTCAATGCCACAAAAATTAAAGGAGAGATGATATACACTCAGATCTCGAATAATTTCCCCCACCCCACCCTCTTATTCCACCTCTGCTCATTAAATTTTGCTAATCTATCTCTGGCAAAATTTTATTTTAAGTGGTTGCATTCCTGTGACAATTTTCTTTATACGTTAAAAAACATTAACATGACAAAAATGTAAATTATTAGAAATCTCATGTTATAAAATAAATAGGATGGGTTGGGGTCTCAATATGTAAACTAAACTAATTCTGATTTTTAAAAATCTCACTGAGACAACCTAGAAAAATTATTGATTTTCCACACACCCCTTATTATTTGGAACCCAATTAAAACAATCCCAGCACATTATTGATATTTAATTTATTGTTACCCCCTCCTCCACTCCCATAAAGTTGAAAGACTACCCTAAAATAAGACTTGAACTCAGAACATACAGAGTGTAACTAAATACTGCAAGGAATTTAGTCTAGTATTCAAATGTTTCTGCTATCAACCATCTTTAACCCTTTTGATACCAGCCAAGCCCAAAAAGACTGGTTTTATGTAACAAAACCATCCATTTTAAAGGGTTCATACATAATTTTATCTAAGAATGATACATCAAGATACTACTTTAGAAAGGAAATAATTGATAATTTTAGTAAATCTTTCAAAACTCTCCATTATTTAATTGAAATAGAGTGTATTTCACTAGAGATACAGTCACAAAAGGGTTAAAACATTTGATAAATATTGATTTCATTTCATCAGGCACAAAGTCAATGTTTGGTTAGTAAAAAGTATAGTTTATTAACCCTTTAGCATTTACATTACTCTATATTTACTATTGTATTTTCACAGTAAAGGCTTTATCTCACATAATATCAAGTCTATTAGAGTTTGATATTATTTTTGAGGACAATACCTTAACATATGAGCAGCTGGTTATGAACGGTTTGAACAGAAATAGGTGAGAGAATTCTGGCTGGATACAGTCGGTTTAAATGCTAAAGGGTTAAATAAATGCTCATATTTTCCTTGTACTTTATTTTAGTAATCTTGGCATGATGAAAGACATGTCAGTTCCAATGGGATTTGAAATCTTAATCTATAGAATGCTAAATTAAATAAATAAAAGCTTTGGAATCTTTTATTTTCTGTCTTGGATATAATTGTTCTTCAAACAGTAGAATATCAACAGAAGGGAAAACTTCAGTTTCTCCCATCATCTATCATCTATATAATGTCACATCTCCAAAAGTCCTACACTACGCTCTTTGTCTAAACTTTTCTTCTAAGAACTTCACCCTTCTGCCCATGTCTTCATCTCAACAAAATCATGCTAAACAACAAACAAACTAAACTCTAAACAAAAGTAAAATGTCAAATGTTCAGAATCTGCTTCAGAGATTTTGTTGTTTCTGAAATACTAAGCTGTTTATTTTTAAATGTTTATATTTATTTAAAATCTTCAATTACAATTTTATATAAGAACTTTTGTTAAGTTATGTTTCAAATGCCAACTTGATAATGAGTATATTACTGGATACGTTCAAATTCTGTATTATTTACAAAATCATTTAAAATTAATAGGCAGTGCCTAAATATAATAACGATAGGTTTAAACCTCAAGTTATATCATAATACATTGCCTATATCTATAGTTTGCTTTAAAATCACATTTAAAATTCATTCTGTGTTGTATTTTTTTTAATAGTAAATTAAAAACATCCAACTCATTTGAAATATCTTTATAAACAAAAAAGTATTGCATATAATGGCAGTGGGGTAAATTTTGAATGCTTGTGGTATGATAAAATGCATATTATTTCATCTAAAAAGAACATCAATTTTCATTATTATATCACAAACACATCCTTACATATCAATAATTCAAGTAATATAATATTTATGCTATATTTTATAATTGTTTATATTTTCACATGTAACTCTCTAAATGGTTCTTAAGATAAATAGAAGAAAAAAAAACAATAATGAAAATAATATATGATGATGATGATAATTATCGATTTTTAATA
This sequence comes from Eledone cirrhosa, assembly GCA_964016885.1. NCBI lineage: Eukaryota > Metazoa > Mollusca > Cephalopoda > Octopoda > Eledonidae > Eledone > Eledone cirrhosa. The sequence continues at coordinate 408,055,956 of OZ024740.1, read as the reverse complement.
TTGGCACAGAGCTATTTGTAGAAACTGCAAGCTAATCTCCTTATAATATATAACCAGCAATTTCTCTGTCTGTCTGTCCGACAGTGGAAACACGTGCGCGCGTGCGAATGTTTTTTGCGCACGCGTAGAGAGAGAGTGAGAGTGAAAGAAAGAGACAGACTACAAGAGGGGGATAGCGGGAGAGAGAGAGACGCTGGAAGAGGGGAAGGAAAGCTATATGTCTTGCTGTCTGCATTACGATACATATATATACACACTGATCGCGTCATAATGACGTAATGCAGACAGCCAGACATACAGACAGATATTATAAGGGCGCAACGTTATATCTATGTATCTATCTAAAAAGAAAGACTAAGACTTATAGAGAGAGATCGCTAAATCGCCTAATGCGGTCCCTAGAGCATTGAAAATTTGAAATATTTTTGCTCAAAACACTCACAGGACCCTAAGTATTACATGTGTAAAGTTTGAAAACAATCGGTTGGGTGGTTCTCAAGTTTTAGTGAGCTGACAGACAGGCAGACAGACATTCTCTGTTTTAGATATATAGACTAGCAGAAAACCGCCCACGCGTGGTTTTCTGCTAGTCTATATATATAAAACAGAGGATGTCTGTGTGTCTGTTTCCCTAAAACTCGAGAAGTACCCAACCGGTTTTTTTCAAACTTTATACATGTAACTCGTATGACCCCGGAAGTGTTTTGAGCAAAACAAATTTCAAATTTTCAATGCCCTAGGGACCGCATTAGGCGATTTAGTCTTTCTCTTTTTAGATAGATACATAGATATGACGTCGCGCCTTCATAATATCTGTCTGTATGCCTGACTGTCTGCATTACGTCATTATGACGCGATCAGTGTGTGTGTGTATACATATTCTTATGCCAGGGAACGTCTTCACGAACCAAAGTATCGTCTTCCTGTTTTCTAGATTGATTTTTTTAGTTTCAGAAGATCCCGTTAAGGTTGAAAGCAGCGATTCTTTGCTTAAACATTAATATGTTATTTTAATATAGATATTCGTGTACAGATATTTTTGCATACACAAAAACAAAATGTAAACAAACAAGACCAAAGATTACATCAATTAGTCTTAGTGTATGTACTTCATACTGCTTTTAGGTAGAATATCCCGTTAAGGGTGAAAGCAGTGATTCTTTGCTTAAACTTTAGTCTGTTATTTTAATATATATATATAATTATATATTTATGGACAGATATTTTTGCATACACAATAACAAAATATAAACAAACGTATTTATTTCACGAGGTTCGATAAGGATAAATATATATCAAATATATAAGAACCCTATAGCAAATCCCGAGCAACGCCGGGCCATTCTGCTAGTAGATAAATAAAATCAACAGATTTGACTGGTACTTATTTATCGTCATTGAAAGGACGTAAAGAGATGTAACTAAACACCACAAGGCAATTTGTTCAGCTCTCTACCCATTCTACTAACCACTGCTCAAAATACAGAGCCAGATTTACCATTGTGTTTAGGTGTGCTTAAGCACAGGACCCTGTAGGCCAGATGAGCCCATCTTCCTGCCCCTAAAAATGTTTTACTTCCTTCAGAGCCCAAGTAAGGGGCCTTATAACTTAACTAGTTAAGGGGCCTCATTTGTCCTAAATCCGAAACTACCACAATGTATTTAAAATATCGATTTCTAACATTGGCCAAAATGAAACTATATTAACAATACTAATGATATTTTCTTCTCTCGGGTATAGTCGCTTCAATCAATTGTAGTATATTAGTGATATTTATTTTACTGAAAGAATGAAACGTTGATGACAATTCTGTCAATTTGCTGTAAAACAAGACAATGAAGAAGCCTCTCATAGACGATCGACCTGCCAAATTTCCCTCGAATAACAACCTATCCTCCAAAATGGAGTGGGCGGATTAATTGGAAACTGTATTTCTAGATAAACTATGTCTGAGAAAAAGAAGAATCTTCATGATTGGAACGACTTTGATCATTATAGGTTTGTTCGACCAAGGTTGATCTGGAGCAAATTGCAGTTTGGAAGGAAAATGAGAAACAGAAGATGGTGGTGGTTATGGTGTAATGGAAGAAGAAGAAAAAACGAAAAAGAAAGGAGAAAAAAAACAACTCTAAAATAATCACAGAACCTCAGAAATACAGTGTCAATGAAATGATATGTAACGTTTATGATTTTACTAACAGTAATGATGAGTTCATCGACCCCAGAAGAATGAAAGGTAACGTTCATCTCAACGGGGTTTGAACTTAAAACATAAAAAGCCGAGAACAAATCCCGGAAGATATTTTGATTAACACTAACTACAAATGAAAGTAAATTTAAGTTATATATAGAAAAGAAAAATATTTCTCCTGACCCCTCAACTCCAAGTAAATTAACTTCGGTGATATTATTATTATGAAAATAATGCCATGCCCATGATATTGATTCCACGCAACAGAAAATGTATTTAATTAAGAAGGCTTGACAGCTATAAACTAAATCGGAAGAGACTGCCTAGTAATGAACGCCAGTTTATACGAGCCGAGCTACTAGAAATAGCAGCCAAATAACTCTCAATTACACACTACCGTCTTTTTAAAAAGGACACGTTGGACGATATAGTCCTAGATACATTATGTTTGAGAAAAGACGAGATGATCGCAATTGGAGTGCCTTTTATCAATCAAGGCTGACAAAAACATCGCCTACATATAATTTACATTAATAAACACCTACACAGTTTCTATCACAAGAAAATGGGAAAATGCACAGCTTAGTAAGATACTGCTAGAATATATAAAATAAGTAGATGTGGTTGAAGCAGGTTACGACACATAAAAACTTGCGAACTTATATGGTAAGAATGGAAACTTGAGAACCACTCGTGTGTTACGACGATGATCGTGGTAGTTGTTGAGTGCCTGCCTAAGCTACGTTTAAGCAAAGAGTAATAAGCACAGATGTAGCCTCTTGAGTGCCTGGAGTTAACCCACTTGCCACCCCACGGATAAGGCTCAAGTTTCGGTATAGGCCGGTCTTCACGTAATTCAGGGAGCGGATATACCATCCTTAAATGTATAACTTATTAATTATATTGTACAGTAGAATCACATAACAAATATGTTCCAAATATATACACAAATAACATTACAATTGCTTACCGGAGATAACATTATAAATTGCTCGCGATTCTTCCAGAAGGATATATTCTTTTAATGTTGCAATATTAAAGAAAATGTAAAGGAAGGGGTGAATAACCGAGCCCTCAGATACTGTGATCTGTCGGCCAGCTACATTTTTCAGCCTGTGGCTTTCGAGACGTTTGGAGGAGTCGGGCCACTGACTGCGAGATTCCTCTCGTTGCTGGCGGCTCGCCTAATAGAGGTAACTGGCGAATCTCGCGGGCCACTGACTGCGAGATTCCTCTCGTTGCTGGCGGCTCGCCTAATAGAGGTAACTGGCGAATCTCGCGAGGGCGCTTGGTTGTTTTAGCGCATTAGCCTCGTCATCACCCGAGGCAAAGCGGCGAGTGTCCTGGCTTGCCTCAAAAATCATTAGAGAGGTTGCCCGGTACTCCTCGCGACGCTGCTGTCTTTTGCTCTGGTGTTGGCTCTGTTGTTCACCCTTCCTTTACATTTTCTTCAATATTGCAACATAAAAGAAATTTAAAGAAGGTTTATAAGTATACATTTTCCGTAGATTTTGGTAGTTGTCTCACTAGGTTAGCGGTAGGTACTAGAGACGGTGGAGTTCCTGGTCTTGGGTTTAATCCAGGCCGAGAGGTACATGTAATCTTTATCAGTTTTTATTTTACAACCAATAGAAAAAAAACTGAAAAGGTTTACCGGGAACCCTATTCCCGACTAGGATCACCACCGTCTATGATTCCTCCAACTAGGCCACCGAGACAGCTACAATAGTATAATGAAAACTGATAATTATAAGCCTACTTTCAAAATCAAAGTTAAAATGTTGTTATTCGTTCATGTCTTTCCTAGAGCTATTAGTCATATTTAGGATCAATTTGTCGATTTTATGGCTCTTTGGTAACAACCTTATTATTTCTGTGTGTGTTTAACTGTTGAATTAATTTAATTTGATTATTTTAACAAACATATATATATATATATATTTTTTTTTTTAAATTGAGTTTGAATTATTTTCCCATATCTTACGTGAAATATTTTCCATTTTGACGTTATAGTCACTTATATATTATGAAATACTGTTGGCTTCTTGCTCACATTAATCTCTCCAGTATAGTTACGTCCCTTTACGATCTGAGTTCAAATCCCGCCGAGGTTGATTTTGCCTTTCATCCTTACGGGTCGATAAAATAAAGTACCAGTAATGTACTGGGTAATTGATGGCCTTGTGCCTAAAGTAGAAACAATTAATTTCTCTATTTTCATTTATATATATAAGCAAAGGGATATTTAATTTGTTGGTAATTCAACAAATATATATATTTATAACAGTTTCTAAGCACTCGACAAGTTTCTGGATAGTCAGGTAAAACTTGGACCGTTAAGGTCTCATTCCTGGATATGTCAATATTTATAAAACAAGCTCTGTATTTTATCTGATTAGAGCGTACCAAAGTTTTGGTACCCTTGAAATATATATAATAGAATAAATATGGTTTTATAAATATAGTTTCCATTTATTAATATCATTGATATATATATATATACGTAGGTCCCGGGTTGAGTCGGGGATAACCACAGTAAGTAAGGTACTCAATACATGGCAGAGTAAAAAAATTTTATTTTTTATTTTATAGAAGGAGCTTCTACAGGAAGCTCCTTCTATAAAATAAAAATATATATATATATATGTGTGTGTGTGTAGAAGGTGAGTAATATTGTAGAACAATAAAACTATGCATATATCAGATAAGTAGCACTCAACAATTGGTAGAACTGGAGTATATATTAAAGAAGAAATTAAAAGATGGTTAAAAAAAGTTCTATATTTTATTATGCGCATTTCAAAAACAATATTATCCTGGGACAAAAATTGTGTTCTCATCAGATAAAATAATGTAACATGATATGAGGCCTAAAACAACTTGTTAACAAGAAAGTGTTCAGTCTACATCTTTTATATATATATATATTTATATATATATATATATATATATATATATATATATATATACTTGTGTGTGTGTGTGTCTATATATGTATGTTTGCATGCAAGACTGAATACACTAAGTTTTAGATTCAGTAGAATGTACAACCGCTGATTCCAGCTATTTGCACTGTCATATATCTTGCTTTCTATTAATTCCGTGGGGAATTGGTTGACCAAATGCTTTGCTTAATTGTTTTTGTTTTTTTTAGTTTTTTATTTATTCTTTCTCTTAGACTGCAGGTATTTTTTGAAAGCAAAGCAATGGCCCCTAAAATACTATAGTGGGCTCTGCAATACTACCGTTGTTCCCCTGGAGCCCACTTGTCATTGGGCAACTTGGCCAGTCCGCCACTGGCCATCCATTATTCAAAGATAATACGAAGTTTGTTTTTGATGCTTAACTCCAAGTCAGCCCCAACCGCACAGAATACAATCAAGGACATTCCATCCTCCACCATCCTGTCTATTTTTTCTCTCTCAAACATCGTATAGCTAAACCGTTTTTTTTTAAGCAGTTCCTTTAGCGACGAAATAGTGTTCCTTTTGTGAGAGCACTATTGGTTGCAACTTCTACCCCTATTATTATGTTTTGTTTAAGGGTCGTTTAGCTCCTTTATCTAGCAGGTTGGATAACTCCCTTTGGCAAGAGTGAATGATGAACTACAATTACCAGGCTTTGCGACCGACTATATGGGTGAAAGGTGCATCTTTTCAACCCAAATTATTCTAAGCCACAGATCTGTTTTTAAGTATTTATATTTATCTAAAAAAAAACAAAAAAACTTTCATCAAAATCTATGTGAGAACCATTGTTAAGTTACGTTCCAGACACCAACTTAATAATGGGAAAGTTACATTACTAAATCGCTCAAAATTCTTGATTATTTTCGAAACATTTTTTCACGCTCAGAGTTGCTGAAGCAAGGAACAAAATACCTGCATCAGTTGTTAGCTGTCGAGACACTGCATCCTTTAAAACCTCTATGATTCCTGAGATTCGCCAACACTACATTTGATCCCCCCCCCCCATACACACGCACACATGTATATCATGACTCGTACACTGTTCATTTTCCTAACATTTGTCAGGGCGGTGAATTGGCAGTATCGGTAGAGGGTCGGACGCCATGCTTTACAGCATAGATACGTCCCTTTACGTCCTGAGTTCAAATCCCGCCAAGGTTAACTTTGCCTTTCATCCTTACGGGGTCGATAAAATAAAGTACCAGTAACGTACTGGGATAATTACTGGCCTTATGCCAAAAGTAGAAACAATTATTCTATGTACTATACATGCACCTTTGATGAGTTGTAGTGCACCTGAGCACTGTACACAATAATTTCATTATTATTATTGAAAGTATTTGAAAATCATAGGCAGTATCCTTTATTAGAAATACGGTAAATGAAGTGTTAATTGAAATGTGTTGTTTTTTCTGTTGTTTGTATTATAAGAAAAAGTAACGAGATCGTTGTTATATCTATAGATTTCAAGGAGGGGTTGGTAAAGGAAACTTCCAATTAATAATAAATCTGAGTGTCAGTGTCGTTTCTTAGAATGATAAATCGTTCTGAACTTTATTTATATTTGATGTTTCTTAGCCAATGTTAAATGTCATCATCAAATACAGTCAACAGGCAGCAACTGACTGACTTAATAGAGTCCTTTCAAAACAACCAATGCTGTTAGCCATGGCTGTGTGGTTAAGGAGTTGCACTTGGGGCAGGTGACTGCTACTAGAGCTTCGAGTTGACAGATGCTCTGTGAGTGGAATTTGGTAGATGGAAACTGTATACACACATATATATATTTGTAGATATATATATATATATATATATATATATATATATATATATATATATACGATATTAACAAATGGAAACTATATTTATAAAACCATATCTATTTTATTATACATATTTCAAGGATACCATGTTAAATTACGGTATGCTTTCATCAGACAAAATACAATATATACCAGTTTTATAAATAAATATTGACATACCCTTTCAAAATGCAACCGTTACTTTTGGAAGACATCAGGGATAGTGTATTTACTCCAAATACTTGTCGAGTGCTTTATATCAGTTATAAAAATATTTGCTTGTTGTATCCCAACAATTTAAATAGAACTTTTGCATATATATATATATATATATATATATATATATATATATATATTTCGTTTCTGAATTTGTTTAGCAAGATTCTTTATCTGAAAACGTGTGTTGAAACCGATATTGTTATGCTTTGGGAGGGTCATGTTGCCAATAAGAAATACACGTGTATTTCTTATTGGCAACATGACCCTCCCAAAGCATAACAATATATATATATATATATATATATATATATATATATATAGGGCGGGTAAAATTGGCGAGATCCATGGACGAGTTCTCTCCAGCGGTCTCTGTCCCTCATTATCGCTGCCATGTCCTGCGTCTCCAACAGACCAGCGTCTGTCCTTAGGGCATCAACATACGTTAACCTTGGTCTTCCTCTTCCAGTGTGTCCATGTAGGGGCTCCCACAGGCGCACTGAGTGCAATGTCAACTCTGGATGTCGGTGAGCATGTCCAGCTAACCTCAGTCTCCTCTGTGTCACTTTTGAGCTGACTTTTGGGAGGCTCCCATACAGCTCTGAGATTTTCATCCTCAGTGTATACTGATTAATGTTCAGAGCCATCCTCAGCATTCTCGTGTAGCACCCATCCACCATCTGAGTGAGTTTCTTGGTCAGTGTCCAAGTCTCAGACCCGTACAGCAGCACAGACTCCACTACAATCTTTGGGAGCAAAGATTGGGAATACGGAAGATGATGTGGTTGAGAGGAAGAGCAAAGCCTGGGCGGCGTGCCACAGCTTGAGATCGGTGTGGAAGACGGACCTTCGTAAAGACCTAAAAATCCGCCTCTTCATTGCAAAAATATATATATATATATATATATATATATATATATATATATATATATATATATATATATATATATATATATATATATATATGTGCGTGTGTGCGTGTTTACGGTTGTTTCGTAACATAGGGGTTAAAAAATACCAGACTTAAAAAAGTAGGAACCTGGGTCGATAAGATCGAACAAATCAAGGACCGCTCTAGTAGGCTGTAGTTTGAAATCATGACATGGACCGAACTCGACGAGGGTTCCAATTGTATGAACAACAGAACCTGCTCGTAAATTTAGCGTGCGAGGGGCTGGGTACTCCACAGACACGCGTACTCTTAACGTAGTTCTGAGGTAGATTCAGTGTGACGGTGTATGGCGAGGTCAGCTCTTTAAGTTAGAGTATGTTTGCAGAGTGGACAGGGATAACTAGCTGATGACATTGAGAAGAGAATGTAAAAATATCCTGAACAAGTTTGGGATGCACAAATAAACTATTTGATAAGATCCGTGATTTTCGCACTCAGTACAGTGGGATATCACCAACCTTCCGTGATTCCAGCATTAACAGGTAGTAACATCTAATGAGTTTCTCTCTTCCATGTTTTCATTGCTAGGATCCCATCCACTCTTCATGCCTTAATATCTCAAGTTGACCTGGGTGCAACCAACATATCGGCACTTGTCAAATCAGCTACAGTGTGTGACAGCTCACACCTATGCAGGTTTAGCTGGCCTCCCCCAAGGTATATCTCGTTGGAGTGTCTTGGGTAATGTTTAATGATAGGGACCCCAGTCCTATCATCTCATTTCTACAGCTGAGTAAACTGGAGCAACGTGAAATAAAGTTTCTTGCTCAAGGAAACAATACATCACCCGGTCCGAGAATTGAACTCACAACCTTTCGATTGCAAGCCCAATGCTCTAACCACTAAGATATGCGCCTTCAGCTACAGACATATCAGTTGCATGAAGTGTCACTTTTTCAGAGGGGAGGGGGTTCCATTATGCCAATACGGTCTAAATTTTGACATGGTTTCTACGGCTGGATGCTTTCCTAACACAATCCTCTTTAAAGGGTGTACTGGGTGCATTTTATCGTAGCACTAACAGTAGAGAAGTTGTATCCTCAATAAGATTAAAGAGTCCTCTTTACCAAACGTTGTCTCTGATCGATCGCCAGCCACTTTACAGAGTGTCATGGGTGCATTTTTTATGGCACCAACACTAGAGCGATTGCATATATATGATTATTTTAACGTGCAGTTTACCCCTGCTTTTGTAGTTCTAAATCTAAGTTTACATTTTTTTGTCATATAGTTTATGAGCTTACATAGTAAATGATGGTTAAAGACTTAAAACACTCATAAAATGCTAAAAATAGCCATTAGATTTATCAAACTCAGAGAACATTGGGACAAAAAGTGCAATAGCACCCACCTCAAAATTTTGCGCAGTTCTAAAGTCCCCTTAAACTAAACTCTGGTGACACACGGTTTGTTGAAACAGTAAGGAAAAGGAAACCTCAGTATTTTGGTCATGTCATCAGGTCAAAAAATGTGACTAACCACATCCTTGATGGACGAATTCAGGGGAAAAGGGCCAGGGGACGGCAGTAAAGGAGATGGACAGAGATTAAGGAATGGACAGGAGGGAGTTTGGTGGAATGTATGGCAATGGCAAGAGACAGGAAAAGATAGAGAGTGCTGGTCCATAAGTCCATGACCCTCAGATATGAGGATAGGATGATGAGGATATATATATATTATATATATATAGGTGTTATTAAGTTAGACACAGCCTAGGCCAATGCTGACTAAAACCTATCAAAGTTATATATATATATATAACTTTGATGTAACGAAGGAAGTGTGGTAAGGAACCAGGTGGACCATAACGCACCAGAGTACTTGATACTTTGGGTACTACAGTGGGTAATAGGAAAATTTTCAAGATCCCAACGGCAGAGCTCTGCCGTCGGGGCCTTGAACGTTGATGTAGCGATGAAATGCCTGGGACGGTTGGAGGGTCACTGATGAAGGACTTACTTTTTCATATGCACCACCATTTGCAACGCGCAGCCATCATTATTATCATATTTACACACATATATATATATATATATATATATATATATATATATATATATATATATATATATCCAGTTCTGCGTTTACAGATTGACTTTGTTAGTTTCAGAAGATCCCGTTAAGGGCGAAAGCAGCGATTCTTTGCTTAAACTTTAATCTGTTATTTAATAAATATATATATATATATATATATATATATATATATATATATATTTATTAAATAACAGATTAAAGTTTAAGCAAAGAATCGCTGCTTTCGCCCTTAACGGGATCTTCTGAAACTAACAAAGTCAATCTGTAAACGCAGAACTGGATATTTCAAAAAACGTTGCAACCGGAGGAAGACGATACTTTGGTTCGTGGTAACATTCGCTGGCAAAGAACGGGAAAAAAGGAATAATACGTCATTAATAGGAGCGGTGAAAAACAATTACGCGCAAAGACAGAACCACGTTTATGGTATAAAAGAGGTCGTAGACTAATGTTCTCTTAGGTGGTGCATAGAGGCGTTCTCTGGCAATGAACGAAAAAACGAAGATAATACGTCATATGTGGAACGTAGAGAACAATAGCACGCAAAGACAAAACCACGTAAATGGTATAGCAGAAGTCATAGACTACAATTCTAACTAGGAGACCGAATGAATCTCCGCTACAGAGTTAAGAACAAAGTAAATAAATACAATACAGAAGTAATAGAAACAAATAAATACATACACACAAACAAATACGTACATAACGAGCATACGCAAAAACTTACCATAGGTATACAAAACCCCGCACATATAAATATGTATGCGTGTATACAAATAAATAAATAATTATATAAACGTATATAAATAAATAAATACGTATATAACAAGCGCACACACATACCTTCATATACACATATATATATATAACGGCTGCTGGCCACTTTTTCCATTTCTTAGGGTATTTTATCAGATTTTCTAAACTATTATTTATAAATGTTTCTACTTTTAGCACAAGGCCAGCAATTACCCAGTGCATTACTGGTACTTTATTTTATCGACCCCGTAAGGATGAAAGGCAAAATTAACCTCGGCGGGATTTGACTTTGCCTTTCATCCTTACGGGGTCGATAAAATAAAGTACCAGTAATGCACTGGGATAATTGCTGGCCTGGTGCCAAAATGACTGACTGTTGTTACAGTAATTTTCTGCGTTTGTCATTCCCACACTTTTAAATCACCCACCGTTTCCATAATTTATAAGATATATACATATGTGTATATGTGTGTGTGGATGAGATTTGTTATCGAGATATGAGACTTCTATTTAAAAATAATGTTTTTTACTGAAAACATTGTTTCCGTATCAACATATACAACAAATTAGGACTACCTGTTGTTTAGTAGCAGGTTAGCAGTGATAAAGTAGACGTTTGATCAAAACTCCTCTAACTGTTGCCACATCGTATTTTCGTATATGATGGACATTATTCAACATAGCCTTGTTTACTAAAGAAGACGGTAAGGTGTGATAGGGGGGATGAATTGGCTACTATTTCTAACCAGTCAAAAGACAACATAAAGGTACTTCGTAAAGACCAGTGTTGTCAGTGGTTATTTTTCGGCGAACCTGAAAACTCTTTTTATAAACTAGCTTCACTTAACACGGGAAAACATCTTATAATAATTACACAATCTCAACAATAAAAATGGCAATCTTTCGGAACTGGTAGACGGAATGTAAACAATAGAATCGACATTTTTCTGATGTATGTGTGTATGTATGGTTGTGTGCGTGTGTGTATATATATATATATATGTGTGTGTGTGTGTGTAATTTACGGAAAATTTCGATATCATTGTTTACATTCCTTTCATCACTTTACGGAAGATAGGCATAAAATCAATCAACAATTAAAACCCGACACCATTCAGACAGCGCAAGGAATATTATATCGTTAAAATTATAACATTATTATAATCGATAAAATAAAGTACCAGTAATGTATTGGTAGATTGCTAGCCTTTTGCCAAAAGTAGAAACAATTATTATAATCCTTATCATGAATGGATGTTTTTCGAAAGTGGGCGGGAAAGCTATTGTTTTTTTATAATAAACATATATGGGATGGAGTGGGGAAATAAATAGAGTATCCTCTTTAACCTAACATAACATTTCATAATTAAATTAAAATATATGGGTATTTTTCTCTTTTTCTTTATTTTATGTGAGGGAGGGGTGTTCCTTTTGTTAATAGTTTTAATTATCTTAAACAAAAAACTAGACCAAGCGAAAACAATAAAACATCATTCCAACTGCTGTATGAATACATACACTCACATATGTGGGTGTACACACAAACCAAATACACGTTATCTCCGTCAAAGCTGGTGGCAGTCTCAAGAACCTTACATAGAGATGTATAAATAAACAGCCTTTTATTTTAACCTAAAACTATTTTTAAAGAGTTAGCGATAGCTTGAAAGATGAGCAGCATCCCTACCTTTTTAGCCACGTATATCCTATTTTGATAGAAACGTGAAGAAAATAACAGCAGAAACTTTAGAGTAATGTAATTAGAAAGAGCTTCCGGTATCCAAGGAGCCGAAAGTATATGATTTTGATTGGCAAATTATTCTTACGGAAGACTAAAAGTGTAGTAAAATATAGTTAAGAAAGTAGATTTCGAATGTATATAAGCCTAAAGGAACAGAACTATTTGTCGATAATGCTTTTCTTATTACAACGTAAAATTAGTTATATTAAACACTGGCGTGGATAGTCAAAACGGAGACATTATAACATGCGTAAAGAAATATACGGCATTATTAAATATCAGGAAATTTATTGATACGCGTATTAGATAACTCATTATTAAACACACGTACACATCAATCCATATCACTTATAGAATTGTTTTATGTAATTCGATTTTCTTAATATAACGTCAGGACCCCTGGTAAATAACACGGTTGATCCACCCCTCCTTTAATTGATGCTGATCGAATATTCGATAATAGATAACCTTTAGGATAACTTGTTCATAAATTTGTTATTTTATTTCATTGTTATTCTGCTTATAAACTAGAATATGATTTCACAGAAACGATTATACGCTTCATATATTCTGATGCAGCATATTACATTTCTCGTGACGAACATATCTTTTGCTCTTAGGCTTAAAAGTAGATGCTGCATATGAGACGCTACAGCCAGTGACACTTCCATGCCATCACACCCTAAATGATGTGGCGGGGAAGTTGGGAGTTACTGTATCCATATACGAACAGAATAAATAACAGAAATGCCGTACTTTGTTAGCGAATTATATTTTTCAACCTGTTGCGTTCGGTGTGAGAGCGGGAGCCTGACCACGTTTTTGTCATTTTTGTTACTCGTCTGTTATTAGGTGGTGCTCACTAGGGTACTTGGTTGTTCCAACACCCCATTTTTAGAGAGCCTCAAAAAGTTTAGAGGGCAATACCAGTATTCCCAATTTTAGAGTGCAACTGAGTGGTTGTGTATGTTTTTGTTTTTCTGAATAATTTGTATTGATATCGTCCACGTGTTTTGCCTTCTATTTTCTATTTTTAAAGTTTTGTTGTTTTTCTTCTAGAACAGTGACATAATTGTCAGGTTCCTTTTGAGGTTAACTTTGGCTTTCATCATTTGTGTGTCAGTAAAAATGAATTGTGGGTGATACAAAATTTACTTAAAGAGTGTTTCATTAATTTCTTTCTAGTTTTTGCTGTTGTTTAGCTATAGGTCAAGGGTGTACAACATATTCCATTGGCAGGCCACTTTTTAACATTGGAACAACTATTAGGGCCATTAATATTTATTAAGCACGATTCCAAATATTCACCACAGCTTCTTTCCATAACATGAAACTGGGAAATTATAACACATAACCCTGTCAGTGAATCCCTTTAGTATCGGGCAACTAACAGAAAATTGTATTACGGTTACAAAAAAAAAATCTAAATAAGCCTACAAGGTAAAAATTAAAAACGGTCATCGTGGGCCACTCTGACTGGTATCGATCAGTGAAAAAGATTGTAAATAATTCCCTAAAACATCAATTTGATACTTTACATCACAATCATTCATACTTGATGCTACATTTGGATCATCTACACATTCAGAAACTAAAGCAGGAAAGTAGGGTATGGCAAGCATGGCACGTGCCATGGGCCCCACATGAAGGGGACACCACTTGATCTAGGAGCATGTTCTATTAAAGTCAAATAAGAGTGAAAAAAGAAACTCCTTCAGATGTATGATCTGTCTCTGATTATCATGGGTGAGAACACTATGGTGGCTGGATCATTAAACCATTTATATAAATTATTAGGCCCATAGGTAAAAAATACAGTGCTGAGCAGGAAAACAATTTCACTGCTTGTTATAGGCGCTATTTTCCCTAGTTATCCCTCTGTTCACCCCAAACATTGAGGGAAATTATTTTATCTGGCAGGGTTTAAAAGAGGTTTTCAAAGGGATAAAACCTTGCATGACATAAAAAAACTAGAATGACATCAAACATTGCATGACATCAAAAACTAGAAAAATCCTATCAATAGCCATTTCTAGACTTGACCAGCTTGTTGACACATTCAGCAAAATGTCTCTATTTTGTATCACAAAAGCTACAGAGCTTATTTAACTGTCCTGTTCATTTTATACTCTTATCAAGAAAGAAAAATAAATCATTGAAAAAGATTTTTAAGTGGAAGTCATGATAAAATTTGGCTGAAACAAAGGAAGCAATGTTATGTATGAAATGACAAGAGCATCCTATGAAAAAACAAACATTTATACTGTAAATTCTAGACATGACTAAATTATATCATTCCATGTTTATGCTGCAATTTTCTACCTCAAAGCCAACACAGTTGACCCATGGTATTTCACTTGTACTCATATCATCTTAAATTTTCTTATATATTTCTGCTTTGTCACAATAGGAACCACTCATAGAAGACACGTCAAAGAACTCTGTAATAATGTAATAACTATGTGTGTATTCATATAAAAATTCTAAGTTAATGTCTTTGCATGCATTGTTTGAGCTATCTATCAGTAGAGAAAATGGCTGCAATTGTAACTCCATGTGCAGTGAATCTGAAGAATACAAAAACAAAGGCAACAGACATCTTTATAACTGTTAACACAGGAAAAAAGTTCATTCCTATTCTATCTATATTATTTAAAAATTAATTTTTCAGCATAGAGTTACTGCCCTTTACGTTCTGAGTTCAAATTCCGCCGAGGTTAACTTTGCCTTTCATCCTTATGGGGTCGATAAAATAAAGTACAATTAATGCACTGGGTAATTGCTGGCCTTGTGCCAAAAGTAGAAACAATTATTAAAAAAATAATGTAGATAAATAGGAATGGTAATATAAACTGGGCGGTGGATTGCCAGTATTGGTAGAGGGTCGGACAATATGCTTTGCAGCATCGAGTTACGGCCCTTAACAGTCTGAGTTCAAATACCGCAATGGTTAACTTTGCCTTTCAGCCTTACGGGGTCGATAAAATAAAACAACAGTAATGCACTGGGGTTATTGCTAGCCTTGTGCCAAAAGTAGAAACAATTATTTAAAAAAAGAGAAATGGTAAATTGTATATTAGTTTATACATATCTATGTATCTTAGTTTATATACGAGGCCTGTCAAAAAAGTTGGGATACTGATGGTTTATTTAAATGTATATTAGACGTACATGAAATTACCAGTTATCTCCTTCAAAATATGATGCTTGATAAGTCACACAGTGGTTCCAATGTTTTTTCCATTGATTGTAGCAATACCAAAAGTCATTTTCTGTAGGTGTTCTTCACTCCTAGGTTACAATTTTTTCTGTTTTCCACAGTCACAAAATGAACTTTCAACTTAAGGAAGAGGTAGAAATCCCATGGAGGTAGATCTGGGCTGTAAGGAGGATGTGGAAGAGTGGGAATGTTTTCTCTCTCCAGAAATTCTCTAATTGAAAGTGCTGTGTGGGCAAGCATGTTATCATGGTGCAGTACCCAATCTCCTGTAATGTCCTTTTGGATTCGCTGAACATGTTTCCAAAATCGTTCCACATCTTTGTAGAAGATGTGATTAACTCTCTATCCTGGAGTAGAAAACTTTTGTGAACAATACTACGGCTGTCAAAAAAATAAATGATATTCGTCAATTTCACCCTGAATCTGTTTATGTGTGCTTTCTTCGGATGAGGATAATTTTTCATGTGTCACTCCTGACTTTGACGTTTTTTCTCTGGATCATCTCAAACACCCATAATTCATCCCCTGTTATAACATTATCCAAGAAATTTAACTCAATTTCGAGTGTTTCTAGCAAATCCTGACAAGTTTCCAACCGGTTCACTGTTTGCTCCACAGACAAGTGTTTGGGCACTAGTTTTGCACAAATTTTTCTCATGTGCAAATGGTCTGTTAACATTTTGTGAACTGTATTTTTATCCAAGCCTGTTTCTTCTGCAATCATTCTAACACTTAATCAGTGATATTTCACCATCACTGCTCACACCACTTCCACATTTTGTTCATTTGTTGATGAGATTGGCCTTCCTGAACAAGGATCATCTACATTTTTTCGGCCTTCTTTGAAAGCTTTGTGATATTTAAAAACCTGACTTCTCAATAGTGTGGCATCTCCAGAAGCTTGTGTTAAATATTTGAATTAACCCTTTAGCATTCACATTACTCTATATGTACTATTATATTTTCATGATAAAGGCTTTATCTTACATAATTATCTCACATAATATTGAATCTAGAAGATTTTGATATTATTTATTTTTAGAACAATACCTTAACATCAGTATGAGCTCTGGTTACAGCCGGTTTGAACAGAAAGAGGTGAGGGAATTCTGGCCGGATATGACTGGTTTAGATGCTAAAGGTTTATGTTTTGGTGGTAGATTTATTGAGTTTCACACAAAATTTGATTGCATATTGTTGTTTGATATTTTCCTGCATCACAAACATAACAGAGGTTATAAACAGATCTGTACATAAACCTACCAAACAAAGAGTCAAGATGACAGCTCACATGATAACCTCCCTAATGCTGATGTCATGATAAACTACACTCAGTAGAGTGTGGGATGTTTTGTAACTGAGATGTGGGACCCCAGCCTACCTGAGTACTTGGTAAGTAAGATGCAGGTGCCCAACCCACCTGAAAGGTCAGCAGCTTCACTTGAGTGCTGACATCTTTTTTTTCAGTTGAACCCTTAGCAGGGTAAATAGATATATAATGATGATGATGAATTTTAACATATTAAATGACATCCTTATATAACAGCATCAGAAACTATCCATTCACCTTTGTATTATTTTTGGATTAGTTATACAATAACAAGAGGGTCCTGTTTAAACGAAGAGCAACCGTTTTTTACAGACTTCAGAATAAGCTGGAAGACCACTGGAGTTGAACATTATGGAGCAAAACAATAAAATATCATAAATCTGGAAATCTAAAATGCTAAATTTTCAGAAAAATGTGTGAATGCATGATGATGAAGCAAATGCTGGAAATTTCTGCATAATGCCTGAAGGTTGACAAGCCTTTTAAGGTTGTTCTAGCCACAACAATCATCTTTTCTTTTTTAATCCTCACTAGCATGAAAAATAGATGTTAAATGATGATGAAGATGTGTCTAAGACTACACTATCTAATATAATATTTCTTTGTTTAAGATAATAATAGGGTGTGCTTCAAGGAAGACTTTGTTGCTGTTTTTAGTCAGTGACATGCAGAAGCACTTTTGGCTCATATACAAGATTAGGTTGTTGTTATCCTGAAGTCTACCAGAATAGAAGAAACCATGATAAATGACATTTCAGTAGTGACCATCCATTTTGTTTCTCAAGACTTTTCTCAAGATTTTTCATTATTATTTATAGAATGAGATTAGCTGGATGATGGCATGAACAGCCTACCTTTCTAGTTCATTCCATTGTAGTTGAAGAAGGATAAAAATTGGAATAATAAAAGTTGTACCCTCCTCAACAAAGATTAGCGTCAGGCTTGGTCAAAAGAAATACTTGTTTTTATTGAATAATATTTCATTAGTTATTCTGTTTCAATAAATACCACTGATCTGTTAGAATATTGATGAATTTTTAATATTTATAAAAAAATGTTCTACTTATTTTTAAAATACTAAACTAGCGTGTGCTTGTTCTTTGGTTTTTTTTTATTTTTATAAAGTCTGCATATGAATTATTGGAGAAGATAATTTTAAAACTTTGATTTCTCCCTTGTTAATCAGAGACAATGGAAACAGCACCTGATTAATTAGTGATTTCATTCATAGGTACAAAGGACTGAGGTATAGGGAATTAACTCTTAACAGCTTGTAATGATTTAATAGAAAATATTATAAAATGAAATCTGTTAATTCAAATGTTTGTAATGTCTTTACTAGTGGACAGATCATTTGGAAAATTTGCAGTATTTGAGTAGAGACTTTAGTTTTTTTATGAGCTGCAGTCATAGTGCTGTAATTTTCAAGAATACTTTGCTAATGTAGTTTTATGCAGTACAGGATGTTAAGAGTTAAACTCACCCCAGTATGTGTTTACATCCTCTAAAAAGGTTAATGATCGAATATGATTTACAAATAATTTTGAAAATCAAGAATTTGGAAGGATTTAGTAATATAACTAACTTGCGCATTAAGTTGATGTTTGGAACATAATGTAACAAAGGTTCTTACATAAAATTATGCTGGAAGAATTTTAGATAAAAACAAACACTTTAAATAAACTGTTGTATTATAGAACCAAGAACAGTTTAATTTTAGAACTATGAAGGAATTTACAGTTAATGTTGAGAAGATATGTTTAGAGATATTTTTAAATATAATATCTAGTGTAGGGAGAGACTCACTAATGACAACATTAATGAGAAAGATGGGGTAGTGGGTAACTGAGGTTTATAATGATAATGAGGATTCTATGTTAATGATGTTGATAGTATATAATGATGATTGGGAATTGTAATGGTAATGACTGTGATGATAATGAGAAGGAGGATGATAATGATTTGGAGTTGTTGCTGTTGTTGGTAGTGATTGTAGTGGTGGTGCTGTTAATAGATGGTGGTGATGGTGGTGGTGGTGTTGTTGGTTGTGGTGGTGGTGGTGCTGTTAATAGATGGTGGTGGTGGTGTTGTTGGTTGTGGTGGTGGTGGTGCTGTTAATGGATGCTGGTGATGGTGGTGGTGGTGCTGTTAATAGATGGTGGTGATGGTGGTGGTGGTGTTGTTAATGGATGCTGGTGATGGTGGTTGTGGTGGTGGTGCTGTTAATAGATGGTGGTGATGGTGGTGTTGTTGGTTGTGGTGGTGGTGGTGCTGTTAATGGATGGTTATGATGGTGGTGATGGTGATGGTGGTGGTGGTGGTGGTGGTGCTGTTAATGGTGGGGATACAGAAGATGCTTGGGAGATACTGGCGTAGACATGATGATGCCAAGGAAGATGGTGGGGTAGCATATGTAGAATTCATAACTGTGTGTTTATTATGAAACACAATAAACAAATAATTTTTATTTGACAAGGTTTATTTCATCATTATTAAATTCTTCACAGTATCGGTAGAGAGTCGGACACCATGCTTTGAAGCATAGAGTTACGTCCCTTTGTGATCTGAGTTGAAATCCCGCTGAGGTTAACTTTGCCTTTCATCCTTACGGGGTCGATAAAATAAAGTACCAGTAATGTACTGGATAATTGCTGGCCTTGTGCCTAAAATAGAAACAATTATTAAATTCTTCAATACACTAGTCTACATAAACTGCAATCATATTTAGGAAGTAATTATACCATTGCATATTCAGCTGTTGCATTTTCCTGCACCACCTTAGACCTACACATTGATGCTAATCTACATTTGTCTGCTGTACCAAAGGCAAAAGGTTGTACAGTTAAACAAACCATAATAATGTTGTTTGTTATAGTGGATAGAAATGAAAGAAGTTTTTGTGTCGTAAAATAACATACACTATTTCTGTAATCTTTCTTCCTCTTGGCAATATTCCAGCATGTATTATCTTTCAAGATAAACTTTATGTCGCCTTATTTATAACCAGCATGTAAAATGAATATAAAAATAAATTGTTTTGCTGTTAAAGTCACAGAAGCCATTTAACCTTTTTATGTCTGTATTTCTAATGAAATACACTCTATTTCAATTAATTAATGAAGAATTTTGAGGGATTTACTAAAATTATTAATTATTTCATTACTAAGATAGTAACTTAATGTAAGATTCTTATATAAAATTATGTTGGAAAATTTTACTTTAAATTGGAAACCTTTAAAATGGGTAGTTTTGTTTCATAGAATCAAAGCTTGTTTTGGCCAGTTGGCAACAAAAGGGTTAAAACACAGTTTTATATTCATTTTTTATTTTACTATATAGTAACTAGTTTAGTATATTACAAACAACAACACAAACATTTTAACCCTTTCAATATTATATTTCCAATGAAAGACACTGCCAAATAGTTTTGAAAATAATCAAGAATTCAAAAGGATCTTAGTACTTGGCAGTATTGGTAGAGGGTCGGACGCCATGCTTAGTTCAAATCCCGCCGAGGTTAACTTTGCCTTACATCCTTACAGGGTTGATAAAATAAAGTACCAGTAATGCACTGGGTAATTGCTGACCTTGCGCCAAAAGTAGAAACAATTATTATTAAACTGGTGTTAATAAAGGTTCTTATTTGATGAAAGGTTTTTAGATAAAAGACCAAAACAGTTTTCAATCATAGAACCATGGGTGATTTCAGGCAGTTTAAGTATCACAATAGTTAAGGCCATTTTTCCTAGCTATAATTAAAGAAAAGCAAAGAGGTGAATTAACAGGTGTTGATGCCAGGTTGGGTAAAACAACAGTGTTAATAATTTTGGCGGCATGTAGGGCTACATTATCTAATGTGTCCTTCCTTTGATACCAAACCACCTGAAACTGCCTTGTGGTTCTATGATATAAAACTGTGTTTGAAATATCTAAATAATTTCCATAATAATTTTATGCCGGAATATTTATGTTCTTATATTATACCAAACCTTTCCAAATTCCTGATTATTTTCAATTTTTTTCAATGGAATATATCATGTAAATACAGTTAAATAGAAAACGAAAAAAAGAAAATTTAGATCGAGAAGAAAGAATGGAGTGTAAAATAGGAAAATATAAAGAAAAAAAAACCGGAAAAGGTGGGGACTGGCAAGGACTCTAGTGTGACAGAAGAATGGGAAGGGAAATTATTTGAAAATCATTCAAAATCTGGTAATGAATGTGTTAAGAGAGTAAGGTGTGATTTGCAAGAAGTGTCATCATGCAGAGGTTATCTTGTTAGCTCCAGAAGTTCAGGCTTCTGTGAAAACCACTACAAAAGCATACACAATAGACATGATCAGAGTGCAGCTTTTGACTTTCTTATGCATTAATTTCAAGTTGTGTTAATCCTAGCACAGTATTCTGTGTATATCTTGATTATCAGTCAGTAATTAACTGTAAAGATATCTGCAGTATAATGATGTAATGACAATTACATCATTATCAATTTTATATTCCATTTTCTGATAATCACTTTATTTTCTGAAAGGTTTCAGCAGATGGTGAAACATAACAGATTAGCTTTAAGAATTCTTTCATTCAACCAACGTTTATTCTATTCTGATTCATTAAAAAAAGAAAAGAAAGTGTCTGAAAATAATTAGACACTAAGCCACTGAGATACAGTCCAGACATAGAACTAACTGTATTATCTTTATTCTTCAACTGATTGATAAGCAGCTTATATTAGGGTGTTCACAAATTATATTTTCACACTCACCTCCTAGCTTTTCTTTAACTATCATCATCATCATCATCATCACCGTTTTACGTCCATTCTTCCATGCTAGCATGGGTTAGACGAGTTGTCCTGTTGTGGGCAGTGTCTGGTCGGTTGACCATGCCTTGCTCATACAGGAACTGATTTTGGCTTGATTTCTACAGCTGGATGCCCTTCCTAACACCAACCTCATTTACAGTGAGTGCTGGGTGCTTTTTTTCCATGGTGCCTACACGTCCACTTTACAGTGTGGGCTGGGTGCTTTTTTGCCGTGGCAGCTCCACGACCACTTTGCAGTAAGAGGGTGTGGGGGCATATTTGTCTATATGCTTCAGCTTGTACCCATGGGAGGTCGGGTACTCTGTATTACTGCGTGACGCCAGAGGTCACAGTCGTGTGTCATCGTCTTTGAGAGGTGTAATTGGGTAAGGTCGGCTTTTATCACCTCATCCCGGGTCTTCTTGGGTCTCCTCACTCCGCGGTTTCCATTGACTTCTAGTGCTCTGCACCTTTTTATGCAGCTGTCATCCTTCATACGCATCACATGTCCATACCAACACAACTGCCTCTCCTGCACACCGCATTTGATTCCTCTTATGCTCAGTCTCTCTCTCAATTCATTTATGCTTTGCCATTTGCGTATATTACTATTACACATCCATTGGAGCATGCAGGCTTCGTTTCTTTCTAATCTACGTAAGTCTTCCACCTTCAGCGCCCAGGTCTCACTACCATGTAACATTGCTGTTCGGATACACGCATCATACAGTTTGCCTTTCATTTTGAGGGAAAAGCCTTTTGCAGTTAGCAGTGGTTCCCTGAACATCTTTCCTACCCGTTCTTACCCTAGTTATTGTACTTTCTGAACACCCACCTCCGCTGCTAATTCGGTCACCTAGGTAGCAGAAGCTGTCTACTGTTTCTACAGAGCCCTCCCAGAGATTGGTGGTACTTGTTTCCTGTGGCTGTTTTCTGCTTGCTGTCCCAGCACAGCTGCTACATGTGAAGCCTACATTCTTAATTAAGCTTCCTGAGATCCCGCTACATCTCTTGTGTACCCATTGTTTGCATTTGGGGCAGAGAATGGAGTTCCTACCTACACCTTTCCTACATACTGAGCAAGGCCATTTCCCTGAGGGGATCTGGGTTCTGTTTTCTAGTCTACTTACAAGGACCTTAGTCTTTGTCAGGTTGACTTTAAGACCCTTTCTATAGTTAGGGAAAATGGACTTAACTCTTTTGATACTAAACTGCCTGAAACCACCCATGGTTCTATGATACAAAACTGTTTTTTTTTTAATGTTTATATTTATCTAAGAACCTTCCATCATAATTCTATATAAGAACATTTGTTAAGTTATATTCCAAACACCAGCTTAATAATGATAAAGGTTGTTATAGTACTAAGATCCCTTTGAATTCCTGATTATTTTCGAAATTATTTGAGAATCATTGACAGTATCTTTCATTGGAAATATAATATTGAAAGAGTTAAAATGATTGTTGTGTTGTTGTTTGTAACATACTAAACTACAAAGAAAAACAAAACATGAATGTAACACTGTTTTAAATGGCTTCTGTGACTTTAACAACAATTTTTTACTGTGAAGTTAAGAGTCTGGACTACTGATCACATGGCCACAAGTTCATCATACTACTTTCATTGTCATATCTTGTTGGCACCGAACTCTACTTGCTATAGTTTTCCTGAATGAACAAAAACATTGAAGCTCCGACGTCTGGCAACTGACTTGGTAAACACCCACAAAATTATTAACCATCTTGCCAACAACAACCCTGAGTACCTTTTTGATTTCCATGTGTCAAACACACGGGGGCATGCCCACAAAGTCAGAAAACAGCACAGCTCCCATGACTTTCGGAAACATTTTTTCATGCTCAGAGTTGCTGAAGCATGGAACAAACTACCTGCATCAGTTGTTAGCTGTCGAGATACTGCATCCTTTAAAACCTCCATGCTTCCTGAGATTCACCAACACTACACCTAATATTCCCCCACCATACACACGCACACATGTATATCATAACTCATACACTGTTCACTTCCCTGACATTTGTATATTATTCTATGTACTGTATGAGGGCAGTGGATTGGCAGTATCGGTAGAGGATTGGATGCCATGCTTTGCAGCAAAGAGTTACGGCCCTTTATTGTCTGAGTTCAAATCCCACCGAGGTTAACTTTGCCTTTCATCCTTACGGAGCTGATAAAATAAAGAACCAGTAATGCACTGGGTAATTGCTGGCCTTGTGCCAAAAGTAGAAACAATTATTCTATGTACTATACATGCACCTTTGATGAGTTGTAGTGCACCTGAGCACTGTACACAATAATTTCATTCATTCATTCATTCATTCATTCATTCATTCATTCATTCAGGTACTACTCTCTACTTCATAGCTGAGTGGTCAGCAGTAGAAAGACAGGTCATCCATCTGTAGAATTAATTGCTCCTACAAATACACTATTCCAAACTTAATGTAAAATCGAGAATCTGAGGAAACAAGTGATGGTCTGCATTGGCAGCACTTATTCCATACAATGGTTTGTGAACTGTTAGATAAGATCGATAGCTGTAAGAAGTAAAGAATCTAACATTTTGGGTGTTTGCCATTTCTTTGAACATGAAGAACCAAGAGAAAGTGGTGTTGCTTTGTTTGTAGGTAAACATGAAAAAAGAACTGCAAAAGTGGAAAAAAAATATCATTTCCCATTAACATTTACATTATTGTATATTTTCTATTATATTTTCACGGTAAAGGTTTTACCTCATAATTATCTTACATAATATCGAATCTATGATTGATATTATTTATTTTGAGAACAATACTTTAACATCAGTATAAGTAGCCAGTTAGAGCTGATTTGAACAGAAAGAGGTGGGAGAATTCTGACCAGATATGGCCGGTTTAAATGCTAAAGGGTTAACCCTTTTGATACAAACACCACCTGAAGCTGCTTTTAGTTCTATGACATAAAACTGTTTATTTTAAAGTGTATATATTTATATAAAATCTTTCTATCATAATTATTTGTAAGAACCTTTTTAAAGTTATTTTCCAACTTAATGAGAAAGTTAGATGCCTCCTAATCTTTTTATAATTTATCTTTCACCCTTCCAGGTTGTATAAAATAAAGTGACAGTCAAGTTCTGGGGTTAATTCAATTGACCCCCTAGCCACCCACTCAAATTGCTGGCCTTGTGCCTACATTACAAACTATTATAGAAAAGAGTGGATGGCAGTATTCGGTAGAGGGTCTGACGCCATGCCTTGCAGCATAGAGTTACGGCCCTTTATGTTCAGAGTTCAAATCCCACCGAGGTTAACTTTGTCTTTCATCCTTATGGGGTCGATAAAATAAAGTACCAGTAATACACTGGGATAATTGCTGGCCTTGTGCCAAAAGTAGAAACAATTATAGAAAATTCAATTTTTCCATTGTTTGTAAGAAACTGAGTTATTTAATGTAAACAAGGAAAACTAAATAAAACTATTATCCTTTTTTTAATTTTTATTAAATTATGACCAAAAAATATCATCATTATTACTTTTCGATGAATATAATAATATAATTCTTACAAAACGAAAATATAAAGACATATAATAAATACAATTAATTATTACTAGGAACCTTATAAATACAATCACAAATATATATGATCAAAGTGAGAAAAAAAAAAGCATCAATTCATCACAAAGTCGACAGAAATTTTTGGGGCAAGCCAACATGCTCGCAGCATTACTGCAGGTGATGGTGAGACTAAGACACTGAAACAACCAGGCACCTTCATGGGCATCACCTGACACTTCAATAAGGTGAGCCGCTAAGGATGACAAGAACTTCATTGTCACCAGCCCAGCTCCACCAAATCTCTCAAGCACCACAGGCTAGAAAAAATAGTTATTTGGTAATTCCCAGTATTTTAGGATTTTATTCCATTCGGCAACAGAAGCTACACTAAAGATATATTGTTTAGATATTACATGTATTTTAACAATACTGGACGACAAGGGCAAATGCCTGGATGGAAGGGATCTGTTTCCTATACATCTTGGGCTGCTCATTGTTTTAATGTGCAACTATCATCAATACTTTTGCTGATAGCCATATTTTGGAGGTTTAGGTCCACCTGTTGAGTGTTGTAATGTGTAGAAGTGTAGCAAGGGGTGTGTGATGTAACAATCACCTCTGGTTGTACTTCTTCCCTTGAAATCAAATTCTTTTTTTTTTAAACATAATAAATTATTGGAAAAACACATGAGTATGTGTCAGTGAAACATATACACATACACAAAGTCCAAACACAAAAGAACCCAACTCCCACTGTCACTGCCTCCATCTCTCCTGCTCTCCCCATCTCTCACTATTATGAGCAAATGAGAGCCCATGTACTGGCTACCCTGTGGCCCCAGCAGACAGAAGGCATTTCCCCAGATGATGGTGAGGGAGATGTGCTGGAAAATCCATTCCAGCTCACAAGGCTCACACCTGCAGGTAGCCAACTCTGTACCGATGGTGGTGAGCAGTGAGGTGGCCCTAGGGTCAAGGACACCAGAAGTCTCCACTGCCATTGGCCCAACTGCAAACCTTTTATGCTCTAAGCATGTGATTATTTTGCTTAACCCTTTAGTATTTACATTACTCTATATTTACTATTATATTTTCACAGTAAACATTTTACCTCACATAATCATCTCACATAATATAAACTCTACAAGATTTTGATTTTATTTATGTTGAGAACAATACCTTCACATAAGTATGAGCACTCAGTTATGGCTGGTTTGAACAAAAAGAGGTAAAAGAATTCAGGTTGGATATGGCCGGTTTAACCCTTTAGCATTTACATTACTCTAGATATACTATTGTATCTTTGTGGTAAAGGCTTTATCTTACAGACTAATCTCACATAATTTCATAATCTCAAATAATTTTGTGAAAAATACCTTAACATCTGTATAAGCAGCTGGTTACAGCCAGTTTGAACAGAAAGAGGTGAGAGAATTCTGGCTGGATACAGCCGGTTTAAATGCTAAAGGGTTAATGGTTAATCCAACCCTGATCACAGGTAATAAGGGCTGAGGAAAGCAAGTGGCACTTTATATGTCACTGCTAGATGCATAAATATTTCACCTGGTGGTGATAAAAAGAGCTAGTGAAGGCGCATGGCTTAGTGGTTAGAGCATCGGGCTTGCAATCGAAAGGTTGTGAGTTCAATTCTCGGACTGGGTGATGTGTTGTTTCCTTGAGCAAGACACTTTATTCACATTGCTCCAGTTTACTCAGCTGTAGAAATGAGATGATAGGACTGGGGTCCCTATCATTAAATTACCCAAGACACCTCCAATGAGATATACCTTGGAGGAGGCCAGCTAAACCTGCATAGGTGTGAGCTGTCACACACACAGAGCTAGTGACATTAAAAAAATCAACAAAAATACTCATCCATGCCACTGAGGCAAAAATAGTTGAAATGGTAAGTGAAGTGACCTCTACTTCATGGTTATGAAAACAAACTACTTTGTCAATCAGCTGTGGTAATTCTTTGAGTGACATAACACTATTGGATAAAGAGGAAGAATTTTCAAGTGGATCAGAATATTATCTTTAGATTGTCAATGCGTGCAATTTCTGAGTATCAATTTGTATCCTTTGAATACTGTGGATTGATTAGTACAATTATGAGAGAACTAATTGAAATTCCTTGTTATATCTCTTTATGTTCTCAATTCAAATTACATTGAGATGAATTTAGTCTTTCAATCTTCAGGATTCAGTTAAATATGTTGTAACCTGAAAATATCCTGCTTCTGCAGAAAGGTAGACTTTAAAATAACAATAATGATGATGATGATGATGATGATGATGATGATGATGATGATAATGACCATGATGACTAAGATAATGATGGTGATGATAATGATGGTAATGATGGTGACGATAATGATGAAATTGATGGTGATGGGGAAAATGATGATGATGATGATGATGATGATGATGATGGTGATGATAATGATATAATGATGGTGATGGTAATGGTGATAATGATGGTGATGGGGAAAATGATGATGATGATGATGATGGTGGTGGTGGTGGTGATGATGATGATGGTGGTGGTGGTGGTGGTGGTGGTAGTGATGATAGTGATGATAGTGATGATAGTGATGATGATGGTGGTGGTGGTGGTGGTGGTGGTGGTGATGATGATGATAGAGATGATGATGATGATAATGATGAAGCTGACAATGACAAGGATGCGGATGAGGGTCATTACAATTATGATTATCCTCATAAGCCTTCCTGTGGATAGATTAATGTTTATTTGTTACTTAATAGATGGAACTGTAGCACTCTGCACCACTTGTAGTGGTTAACTTAATGAAATTCAGTTTCAGAATTATTAACGAAGATTTCCGCAAATGACCTATTACTTAGATTCTGCTCTGGGTCATAAAATACGTTTGTTGCCATGACAGTGGAAACCAGCAATGGACAATTTCATTTTCTCTTATGCCATTTTTATTTCATTGAATATAATACTTGCAGTATTGACAAATTATAACAAAGATTAAAAATATTCAGACACAAGATTAAGTATTTATTAAGTATTACATATAGAATCCCAAGTAATACTTTACTGCATTTAATACAATGAGTGTCATTGCCTCAATGGACATGAAAATAAAATAGTATAACTATATAATATCATTAGAAATAATCTACTAATTGGTGTTCTGCAAATATTTTCTGAAAATGACAATTTCTTTAATGTCAATAGATATTCTCTCTGTATACACAGTATATGTGTGTGTGTTGCAGATATCAGAAACTTCTACACCAATGATACTGTAGTTATTATCTGACATAATGATTTCTAACATAAGTACATGGCTACATATTTTGTGGGAGGAAACAGTGGATCAACCTTTTCCTGATCATATTTCTAATAAAATAGATATCACTATTTCTTTTAAATTAATTTTGAAAATGATCATAATTTGAAAAGATTTAATAAAATAACTTCTTGATTATTGAGGTATTGTTTGGAACATAACTTAATGGGAAAAGAATTTACATAAAATCATACCACAGCCCACCAGCTGAAATAGGTAAAAAATGTTTTGATTTAGCTATAAACAATTTAAAGTGAAAGGTTTATATACTGTATTTTCCGGCATCAAAGACGCTGCTTTTTTCCTAAATTAAGTCTCAAAAATCTACCATGCATCCTGGAGGCCGAAGGTTGTTTATTATTTTTTTTTTTTTATTTTTGGTTGTCAAAATTTAGGCTGCATCCTCGAGGAGGAAGTGTCTTCGGCACTGGGAAATACGGTAATTGAATTTGAAGTAGTCTCAAGCTGATTGGCATTAAAAAGATTAAAGAAACTGGTATTTATTTTACTGCCCTCCTGTCTTCTAAAGGATGAGAGACAAAACTAACCCAAGTGGTATTTAAACTCAGTATATAAAGTGACATAACTAAATATTGCAAAGAATTCTTTCTACTGCTCTAATAAATTTTAGTTTTGGTTGGCTAACATGAAAATTTGCGGGTTTGAGGAAAGTACCAGGCTAGTGACTGGCATGAATAAGACCCCCAAAACTGCAATATGGGGAGAGGTAACAAAAATAATCATATTGCATCATCCTTCACACAGGTTTAGAAGAAACATGTTCAGGCCTTAGATAGAGGGGCTTGTTTGAAAAATATATAGCAGTCTCTATGTCATGCTGTAAAAAACTGGTGATGGGCATGTGACCTGTTGTGGGAGTAGACCTCGAGCAAGAGGGGTTGGATAACATCCATATTTTCAGCTGATCTTGCTTGGAGATACAGCTAGAACAATTGGAGACAGTTGCTTCTGACAGGAACTGCTAGAAGGAGTGTTTGAGGGCTCTGCCTCCACACTCCTCTCAGGAATAAGTAGGAGGAGGCAAAGGAGTTTGGCAATCAAATAGAGAAAATGTAGGGCTTGAAAGGACTCTTCAGTCTTGTCTAGTATTTGACAGTATCTTTAGTGCTGATGCCATGATAAAAGACACAGTACACCCTGTAAAGTAGTAGTGATGGTATAATGAAAAACATACCCAGCACATACTGTAAGGCAGTCAACGTTAGGAAGGGCATCCAGCGGTAGAAACCATGCCAAATATGGACTGTAATGAGCAAGATTGTCTGGCCTTGGATTATGACAACCCATTCAATCCAAGCCAGTGTGAAAAGCAAACATAAACACGATGATGATGAATGAAGAAATATAATCCTTTGAAAGTTTGTTTTGTTTCTCTACATTTAAGTTTAGGTATGAAACCTTAGGCCTGGTTACTCACAATTCAAGCAGTTGCCATGGGTATTACATGCTAGTGGGAACCACCTTATGTGTTTGTGTTTTTCTAAATGCAAAGGGAAAATTGTGAAAATAGTAAAATGAAATAAACAGAAAATGTGAAAGTTCCTTTTGTGGAGTCAACTTTTTAAACTAAACTGCCTGAAACTGGTTCTGGTTCTACAATACAAAACTGCTTGTTTTATAATGGTTAGATCTATTGAAAAGCTTTTCTTTATATTTTAAGGTAAAAACCTTTGTTGAGCTATGTTCCAAACACCAGCTTGATAATGAAATAGTTAGCTATATTACCAAATCTCTCTCATCAATTGATGTTGAAATAGGCAGTTTATTTCAATAGAAATATTGAAAGGAAAGGGTTAAAATGTTGTGCAGATGAGTGTTGGAATGAAAAGCAAATGTCGTCAGCAAAATTATAAGAGGACCTCAGTAGAAATGTCTATCATAATTTCATTAATGTACAATGTTACTTTCATTGATTATTATGTAAATGGATATGAAAGATCACGAGCATCAGCAAAATAATTAGCAACAAAATTTGATTCAAAACCTATTTTTTGAAGTAAAAAAAATGCTGAAAAAAATTCCACTTGGTTGTGTGTTGATGAAGCTTCAACTACAATTAAATCCAGAAAGAAGATTAAAAAGTCATATGTTCAATGTAATATTACTCTTTATCAGAGAGATTTGGACAGTTACAAAGTTTCAATAACATATAAGGACTTTTAAATAACATGAAAGATTTGTCAGATAAAAGTAAACTGAGATTTACATGTCAAGGTTCGGTGGATAAGTTAAGGTACCAGAAAAATAGTGTTATTAACAGTTGTGATCTCTTGACTGAATTAGAAAGTGTAAAAGAATTATTTTCAGAAGATATAAAGCTTCCAATAAATGTCAATAGATTCATCAACGGTAATAAGTTAGAGGATGGCATTCATGCCAGATCTGGGAGTTGCATTAAAAATAATGCTTACAATACTTATAACTGTGGCCACAAGAGAGAGAGAAGATTTAGTATACTAAAACTTATAAAGACATATTTATGTTTGCCAATTTCATCAATAGAAAATGACATTGTAAAAATATAAAAATGTACAAAGTACTATGAAAACATTTGCAATCCTAAAGTTAAGAAGAAAATGTATTAGTTAACCCATTTCTAATGCAATACACTCTGTTTCAATTAATTAATGAAGAATTTAATGAAATTATTAAGATTATTATTTCAGTAAGATAGCAACTTAACATGTGGTTTTTATATAAAATTATGTTGGAAGATTTTTATTTAAATTGGAACTCTTCAAAATGGATGTTTTGGTTCATGAAACCAGAGCAGATTTTGGCTGGGTTGGTATCAAAAGGGTTAAGATAACATATATTCTAAGCATCTGTTCTTTTGCTTATATTCTTTAATCTATAAGAAAATTCCTGACATCAACAGGATATCAATGACATCCTTCAAACTTTCTCTCACCCATCCAGCTGCCACACACTGTTTGTTTACAACAGTCTCGAGATGATTGCCAGCACTGTAGCTATGGTCACTAACACACACATACTCACACATACTCACACAGACACACTCATACACACATGCGTGCACTCACACACACACACACACTCTCTCTCTCACACACACACACACACTCTCTCTCTCTCTCTCTCCACTATATATATTTATCATTTCTGATTTAGACACAAGGCCAACAATTTTGGGGGAGGGTAAAGTAGATTAAATTGACCCCAGTGCATTACTGGTATTTCATTTTATTGACCCTGTGAGGATGAAAGCAAAGCTGACCACAGCAAGATTTGAAATGTAAAGGGCCGTAACTATATGCCACAAGCATGTCTGACACTGCCAATCTACTGCCCTCACTATATATATTAATGAAAGTATTTTAATATTGATGCTGTGTTTGAACTGTTCTTTTTGGTTAACAACATATTAATAAACACTTTATCCCTGCATTTGCAGGTTTTCTTCCTAGTGAAAGGTACTGAAACTCAGCTTGCCTTAGGCCCCAGCAACCCTAGAGCTGGCTCTAACTTTAAGCAGGAAAAGTTGAAACATTCATGTGTTTATCAAGTATGGAAACTCCACAATTTTCCAAATGAAGTGAAATGCTTCCTATTGAGAATCAAAAGTGAGTCACAGATTCTCCTTGCCAAAGATGTAAACACTTCTATTTGCTCATAATATAGAGAGATGGAAAGGGCAAGAGAGATGAAGTAATAATTGTTTCTACATTAGGCACAAGGCCAGCAATTACCCAGTGCATTACTGGTACTTTATTTTATCGACCCCGTAAGGATGAAAGGCAAAGTCAACCTCGGCGGGATTTGAACTCAGACCGTAAAGGGACGTAACTATGCTGGAAAGCATGGCGTCCGACCCTCTACCGATACTGCCAATTCACCAAGTAATAATAGTGAGAATTTGGCTCTTCCGTTTTCAGACCTGGTGTGCAGCGTCAGTTGTCCGTAGGGAGGTAGTGATTCATACATATATATATATATATATATATATATGAAAAAGTATGACCCCAACGGCAGAGCTCAAGCCGTTTCGACGGCTATTTCTGGAAATAGCCGTCGAAATGGCTTGAGCTCTGCCGTCGGGGTCATACTTTTTCCTATTTCCCACCCTAAGTATTGAGTACCCTTACCACAGTATTGGTTCCTTACCACAATTCCTTTGTTATATATATATATATATATATATATATATATATATATGAATATTACATTGTTCTCTACAGTCATAAACAGATATTACTATAAATATTCTGATACAGTCTAATGAAATATCATCAGTATAAGTTAGAATAGTGAACCAAAAGGCCAACTTGGTATCAAATGACAGATAATATTGTATAATAATGTACATATTGACATATTGACATATAAAGTTACTTCCTCCACCTCCACAAAAACAATGTAAATATGGATATTAGTTGTGTAAGCCTGCTTCATTATTCATCCACCAAACACTCATCTTATTGTTATCTGCAGCACTTTAATGTTTTATGAGGATGGTTTTCTGCCAAACCTCATTATAATGAAAACGCACTATATTAACCCTTTTGCTATCATATTTCTAATATAATATATGAAATATATTACATATTATTTTCAATTAATTCTTAAAATAATAAATTTTAAATTGAGGGATTTAGTAAAATAACTTGATTATTAAGTTAGCATTTGGATCATAACTTAAGATATGATTCATGCAAAAATATATAATGAAAGACTTAGATTTAAACAATTTAAAACAAGTGATTTTCTTGATAGAATCAGCAGCAGTTTAAAGCAGGTTGGTATCATAATGGTTAATCTTAGCTGTTGAATTCCTCACTATAAAGCTAACTAATCATATTTTGTGCTGCTTGTAAACATATATCATGCTACAAGGTAAAAAGTCATTGACAGTGAAATTTTGGACTAGACCTTGGGGGGTCCCACATACATAATTAGAATACACAGCACCCCCTCCCCCCTCCAGTTTTACAAATCAAAGTTAGCTTTGTACAAGGAATTGGAATTGAAAAGTTATACATACAGGTATCAATTTCAAAAATTCTAACCATCCTAAAACTCAAAAGCCCAGGTGAGGGCACAAATAAATTGCTACAGCCATCACTGGTTCCCCCCACCCCACTGCAGGGGGCCCCAGAGTAATTGTCCCCTTCGCCCCCCATTAACTCCAGCCCTGGACATATTACAGTATTGTTGAAAAACTTCAAACCTCTAATTGTTCAAAGAAAGAACTGACCCCATTACTGGACTGGTAATTTTTTTATTTTATCAACAACAGAAGAGTGAATGGTGAGCTTTTATGTGGGCTACAATGTTTGAATATGTAATAACCACCATTTTACATGTAAGAGCAGGAAGCAGCCTTCTTGTGAGTTTCACTGAAGAAATTCCGACCTTACACACTTACACCTCTCTAAGACAATGTCACTGGACCGAGATCTTTGGCGCTACGCAGTAATACAGAAGACCTGCCTTGCCTATGTACATAGCGAAACCTACAGTCAGTAGGCACCTCTTAACCAAATATACATCCTCATCCCACTACCCCTACTCCACCCCCACTCCCACCAACACCACCCTCTCTCTGTAAAGTTATGTTGGTACCACAACATCCAGTCCAAAATAAATGAGGTTGTGTAGGTAACACGGTAAAAACCTCCCAGTCCACACTGTAAACGTGGTTGGTGTTAGAAAGGACATCCAGCCATAGAAAACCTGCCAGACAGTCCTATATGGGCGAGACACGGTCACCCAACCAATCTTGCCTCGAGTGGGACAATTCCCATCTAACCCATACTAGCGTGGAAGATAGACGTTAAATGATGATTATGATGATGATGACTTGTACAAAGTCAGCAACTGTTCGAAGCTGTAGTATTTTCTGGACCTGAAGAAGAGTACTAGTGTTTTAGATATAGTTTTTATCATGTGATTTAATATGGTAATATAAGATAGAACTAATGTCAGAATGAGGTTTAAAATAACATTTTTTTAAGCAATTAGAGCTTTTGCCATGCCCTCCCCTTCCATTTCTTTTTCTTTTCCTCTCTCTTTTTTTTTCTATATTTCCCTATTCTTTCTTTCCTTTTATTTCCTTTTTTTTTTTTTTTATTTACTAAATGTTATTTTAGAATTTAAAATTTGAACAATAAATAAATAATTCATTAAATAATTGGCTGAAGAAAAAGATTTGATTTATTGTAATTAATGTCTGTATTAGAATAATCTATTGTAAAGTATTTTTCTCTTATACAATAACAAAAATCGAAGTGAATAGTTCATCTGACTTTTTTCATTGATTCTAGTACCTAGCCATGTGTTTTCAAAACTTGTATAGTAATTTCCTCTGAAGAAATTACAATCTAATAAGGAGAAATTACAAAAAGTCTGGTGTTCATAAGACACTTAAAATATTTCCCTTGTCTACAACAAAAATAAGATTAAAAGAAATTCATTCTAAATTATTGGTTATATGACACAAACAAGTAATGTACTTCAACCCATTATATTATTGGAGCATCTTTGATGATTTCATCTTTATGTTCAAGGAAAATATATCAATTAGCTTTTGTCTTTTTCTCCAGGATTATGGAAGACTTTGAACTAATAGAGCATCCATTAGTTTTTCCATCAAGCCTACTTACCTATTATTAGTATAACATCCTTGTCCACCATAATATCTGTTATCAGTATCAAGTCCACCAGTCAGTGGGCAGGAGCACCTTCAATTATTTGATTAAGTCTGATCTTGGATTAAACAATGATAACAACAGCCACAACAACAGATATACAGGAACATGCTGAATGGTTCAGAAAAAAAAAGCAACATACTTTGACTACCATACTGCACTTTCAGAATGGTACTCCACTCAGAAGAAGTATGGTGTATCAGAAGTAATGCAAATGTGGATTGCACCTAACCATTTGACTTAATATCTAATGAGCCAAAGAGGCCACTACATAGTTGCTCTACTTATAGTAGCCAAATCTTCCCCAAATCACAATCTACTGTCTTAAAAAAGAGGAGACATTGGATAATGGAATCTAAGTTATAGTGTATCTGAATTACAAGAAAGGCTGGAATGCTTTTTAAACATAGGTTTACTTGATCAGAACTATCATGGGGTAAAATACAATTTATTGTGTGCCATAGATCAAAGCTAACCTAGGGTTAAACAACAACAACTGGTGGCTGATTAGCAGAATTATTAAAGTGCCAGAGAAAATGCATTGCAGTATTTGTTCTGGCTCTTTACATACTGAGTTCAAATCCTGGAGAGGTCAACTTTGCTTTTCATTCTTCTGGAGTCAATGAAATAAAGTACCAATTAAATACTGGGGTCAGTATAATTGATTTATCCATCTACCCCAAAATGCTGGCTTTGTGCCTAAATTTGAAACCATTATTAGTGAGAGTTAAGTATTGGCCACTCTCTAATAGGTTTGTGGTTGAGTCTGAAGCAATGGAGACTTCTGGTGTTCATGGTCCCCGAACCACATCCCTGCTTGCTGCTATCAGAGTGGGACTGGTTGCTTACATGTGCAAACCCTGCAAGGTTCCAGTACGTCTCCCTCGCCATCCTGTTGGCTGAGACCATCCTGTTGACAGACGACATAGTAGGGTAGGAATAGGGTGACAGTCTTCAGACAAAAGGGTTAATGCTGACACACACACACAGAGCTAAACATTTTACGTAAAATACCACCACTTTTATGGTGAGTTGTTGATGATTGTCAAAGAAACAGTGTCACAAATTTGAGATAGATCAGAACTTAACAGTCTGTATATCACAAAGAAGTTGATACTGGATCAAGAAAATTGAAACCCAATCAATGTCTAGCATGAGAAATAGCAAAGATTAGCAGTTGTTACTATGATGGCATAATAAAGATAAGGACAATGATGATTGCTGTCATTGTTATTGTTTAGCACAGGGCAGTCTTGATTAAGGAGACCAATGATCAAAGCTTTTCCAGTCATGACCATCTCATATGTGTTATTTTTGTTTTCAGACACAGTGCATTTAGAACTACATTCATCAATGTTCCTTCCCTTTTTTTAAAGGCATAAGATATGTTATGAGGGAAATTTGGTTGCTATTTCTGACAGATCTATGGGTGGCTGTGGTTGTGTGGGTGGTGGTCATCGTATTTCTGGTGGTGGTGGTGGGCATGGTGGGGATAATGATGACAGCAATAATGATGATGGTTATGATGATGATAATGGTGATAGTAATTTTGGTGAGGATAATAATTGTTTCTACTTTTGGCACAAGGCCAGCAATTATCCCAGTACATTACTGGTACTTTATTTTATCGAACCCGTAAGGATGAAAGGCAAAGTTAACCTCGATGGGATTTGAACTCAGACTGTAAAGGGACGTAACTATGCTAGAAAGCATGGCGTCTGACCCTCTACCGATAATGTTGATGATGATGATGATGATAGTAGTAATGTTGATGATGATGATGATGATGATGATGATGATAGTAGTAATGATGATGATGATGATGATGATATTTGTAATGTTGATGATGATGATGATAGTAGTAATGTTGATGATGATGATGACCAGAAATTAATATTTAGCCAGAATTACTCTGATATCCATCTTTCTATCATAGACTAAAATATAAAAACCAAGATATAAAATATTTTAATTCACACTTAATGTAGAAATATAATCAATACACAACCAATATCAATAATCACTCTTAATCTATGACTATTAACTCCAAACTGAATTCACGTATCACAATATTTGGATGTTGTTAATAATAATAATGAAATTATTGTGTACAGTGCTCAGGTGCACTACAACTCATCAAAGGTGCATGTATAGTACATAGAATAATATACAAATGTCAGGGAAGTGAATAGTGTATGAGTCATGATATACATGTGTGCATGTGTATGGAGGAGGAATATTAGGGGTAGTGTTGGCGAATCTCAGGAAGCATGGAGGTTTTGAAGGATGCAGTGTCTCGACAGCTAATACCTGATGCTGGTAGTTTGTTCCATGGAGGTTTTGAAGGATGCAGTGTCTCGACAGCTAATACCTGATGCTGGTAGTTTGTTCCATGGAGGTTTTGAAGGATCCAGTGTCTCGACAGCTAATACCTGATGCAGGTAGTTTGTTCCATGGAGGTTTTAAAGGATGCAGTGTCTCGACAGCTAATAACTGCTGCAGGTAGTTTGTTCCATGGAAGTTTTAAAGGATGCAGTGTCTTGACAGCTAATACCTGATGCTGGTAGTTTGTTCCATGGAGGTTTTAAAGGATGCAGTGTCTCGACAGCTAATACCTGATGCAGGTAGTTTGTTCCATGGAGGTTTTAAAGGATGCAGTGTCTCAACAGCTAACAACTGATGCAGGTAGTTTGTTCCATGGAAGTTTTAAAGGATGCAGTGTCTTGACAGCTAACAACTGATGCAGGTAGTTTGTTCCATGGAAGTTTTAAAGGATGCAGTGTCTTGACAGCTAACAACTGATGCAGGTAGTTTGTTCCATGGAGGTTTTGAAGGATCCAGTGTCTCGACAGCTAATACCTGATGCAGGTAGTTTGTTCCATGGAGGTTTTAAAGGATGCAGTGTCTCAACAGCTAACAACTGATGCAGGTAGTTTGTTCCATGGAAGTTTTAAAGGATGCAGTGTCTTGACAGCTAACAACTGATGCAGGTAGTTTGTTCCATGGAAGTTTTAAAGGATGCAGTGTCTTGACAGCTAACAACTGATGCAGGTAGTTTGTTCCATGGAGGTTTTGAAGGATCCAGTGTCTCGACAGCTAATACCTGATGCAGGTAGTTTGTTCCATGGAGGTTTTAAAGGATGCAGTGCCTCAACAGCTAACAACTGATGCAGGTAGTTTGTTCCATGGAAGTTTTAAAGGATGCAGTGTCTTGACAGCTAACAACTGATGCAGGTAGTTTGTTCCATGGAAGTTTTAAAGGATGCAGTGTCTTGACAGCTAATACCTGATGCAGGTAGTTTGTTCCATGGAGGTTTTAAAGAATGCAGTGTCTCAACAGCTAACAACTGATGCAGGTAGTTTGTTCCATGGAGGTTTTAAAGGATGCAGTGTCTCAACAGCTAACAACTGATGCAGGTAGTTTGTTCCATGGAAGTTTTAAAGGATGCAGTGTCTTGACAGCTAACAACTGATGCTGGTAGTTTGTTCCATAGAGGTTTTAAAGGATGCAGTGTCTCGACAGCTAACAACTGATGCAGGTAGTTTGTTCCATGGAAGTTTTAAAGGATGCAGTGTCTTGACAGCTAACAACTGATGCTGGTAGTTTGTTCCATGGAAGTTTTAAAGGATGCAGTGTCTTCACAGCTAACAACTGATGCTGGTAGTTTGTTCCATGGAGGTTTTAAAGGATGCAGTGTCTCGACAGCTAATAACTGCTGCAGGTAGTTTGTTCCATGGAAGTTTTAAAGGATGCAGTGTCTTGACAGCTAACAACTGATGCTGGTAGTTTGTTCCATGGAAGTTTTAAAGGATGCAGTGTCTTCACAGCTAACAACTGATGCTGGTAGTTTGTTCCATGGAGGTTTTAAAGGATGCAGTGTCTCGACAGCTAATAACTGCTGCAGGTAGTTTGTTCCATGGAAGTTTTAAAGGATGCAGTGTCTCAACAGTTAACAACTGATGCAGGTAGTTTGTTCCGTGCTTCAGCAACTCTGAGTATGAAAAAATGTTTCCGAAAGTCATGGGAGCTGTGCTGTTTTCTGACTTTGTAGGCATTCCCACCTGTGTTAGACACATGGAAATAAAAAGGTACTCAGGGTTGTTGTTGGCAAGATGGTTAATAATTCCAAGTCAGTTGCCAGACGTCGGAGATTCAATGTATCCATGCCTAGGGAAGCAAGACGTTCAGAGTATGGTAGATGCTGGAGCTTGACTCAACAAGAAAAGATATGGGTTAAATGATGATTATATTTTGTTAGCAGTATATTCACCATTGCTTAAAACAGTTGATCCCCACCCCTCTTTACAGTGATTACATTCAATTCTCAGTAATTTTGAATTTATCTTTAAACCTATGTGTGTGTATGTGTGTGTGTGTGAATCATTGTCAATTTCGTTTTTAAATTCACCTCCAATGATGGAATGGTTTAGATGGCATGTTTTGAGACAATCTTTTACAGTTAGATGCCTTTCCAGATGTCAACCTTTTAGCCACTTATTAGGACACACATGAATAAATGTGTATCTATCTTAAAATTCGGTATATATATATATAAATCAAGATTGATTCAGTAAGAAACTGGTTAGACCATTGCTCACCAGAGTACTCAATACCTGGGGTAGTAGAGTATAGATATATGAATAAGTCAGTATCCTGATGGCTGGGCTCTTGCCGTTCCAACAGCTAGTTCCAGACTGGAACTAGCTGT
Organism: Eledone cirrhosa; assembly: GCA_964016885.1. Lineage (NCBI taxonomy): Eukaryota > Metazoa > Mollusca > Cephalopoda > Octopoda > Eledonidae > Eledone > Eledone cirrhosa. Next base: position 408,015,666 of record OZ024740.1, on the reverse strand, counting down.
TGAAATGGGAAGAGCTCATCCATTAGGGTACTGACTCATTCATATATATATATATATTAATTTTAATTCTATATATTAATTTTAATTCTAATCTTACTTTACTTTATTGTATTGCATTTAACCATATGTAAGCACGTATTTTGTATATCACGCCGCATACATAACCCACACCAAAAATCACACTAACCATGACACACCATATTAATAACCACCTATACCCCGTCTCACCATAGCCCATCTCAATGAACTTATTGTATTGTACTCCATGTAACCATTTCTAAGCCCGGATGTGTATATCATGCCGCACACATCACCATCACCACCACCAAAATTCACATCAACATACACACCTCATCGTTGCAACATCGTATTAGATCGGTCTCCTATGATAGGTTTTACCTTGCAATCCACAATGACAAGGGACCTTGTAAATACAATGTCGATCATATCACACCATCGCCACCACCACCACACCACACATCGTCATATGTCTACCATACACACCTACAACCTCATCCCCCCCATGTTCCCTCTGTCCACCCTAACCTACAACCCCACGCTAAATTCGACCCTGTAATTGTACTGTCGCACGCACACACAACCACAGCCATCACTAGATACATCCAAATACCTCAACAATCATTATCATTAACATCATCAACACATATAACCCCTCGCTCCCAGATCGACTGTATTATAGACAACTCACCCCCGCTGCCTTACCCTATAACCCTATAACACACCGTAACCTCTGATCATGTAATCATCTTGTCGAACATATCACCCCAGCACCACCACCACCATCACCATGTCCACAACACACATCGCCGTACGTCCATAAACGTTCTCCCCCGCGTCCCCCATGTCACCTTTTAACCGGTATTCGATCCGATATATATATTTTTGTCCCTCACAACACCACCACCACCACAAAACACAACTCCATACTTCATCAACACCGACAACACATACCTCCACTCCCCAACCAACAATAGTGTGTGTGTCTGTGTGTAAGTATTTTTACACATACGGGCGTATAAGTGTGCGTGCGTGTACGCATAGTTATATGTATGTGTGTGTGTGTATGTGAACACATGTGTATACATGTGTGTATGTGTGTGTATATATATATCTGTATATATGTGTATGCGTATGGGTATGTGTGTGTGTATATGTATGTGTATGTATGTGTGTATATGTGTACGTCTACATATTTGTATATGGGTGAATCTGACTGTATGTGTAGGTGAGCTCATGTATGTGCAAGTATGTGTGTGTGTGTGTTGTCTGTACATGTGTGTGTGTATATATATATATATATATATATATATATGTAGATAAATCTACCAAGAGTTTACGGTAGTGTCCAATCCGTATGAAGAACTCAATGTATTCCGGATATCATGGAAAGAAGAGATGTAATGAAAATCCAATTTCGGTGAAAGATAAACGGTATACAGAGTCAAGATAAAATATTAAACAAATAATGAACAAACAATTCCTTATATTAAACAAAAAAAGTTCACTATTTAACGATCGTTTCTAGGGCATATATGTGCTATAATTGGTATGCATATTTAACAGATCTATGTACAAAATTATACAAAATTATACAAATTATCAAGATTAAATATACATACCTAACTCATATATACGCCGTCTTCAGAAATAATGAAGTATATTTATTGATAATAACAACAATTCAAAATATCAGTTCAAAATTGACCAATGAAAACACAAAGGGTTAAAAAACAGTTTGGTGTGTGTATATACATGTAAAACCCTACACACTTTTTACAACGCCGCTACTATAGACAACGGCACCACTACTACACCCCCACACACTCGCCAACCCGTCTACTGACAATCCACTAACCTCATACCACAGCCCATCCCACTAAATAACCTTAACCACCACCATATCATCACATCCACCCCACATACTCTACACGCCAAGGCCAACCCACCACCACCACAGCCCACCTCATCCACAGACCGTCACCAACATCTCACCATCACACCCACCCCCCATATACACTACAGGCCAGTACATCGCCTTGATCCTTCCCACCAATCAAAACAACTCATTTTGTCAAACTCTTGAAACTCTGACTTTACCACATAGCATGTATTTCATTTTCTTATAGCATTTTAAGAGGGTCCGTCGAGCTGCCGATTATTGAGTCGGGTAGGATCGATATAGATCGAACCTTGAGCTGATCAGTGGCGAAACGCGCGTCACCTATCAATAAATGCAATGAAGGAATAATCAATCGTCCTTTTTATCCTTTCTATATACATATATATACTCTTTTACTCTTTTACCTGTTTCAGCCATCCGGCTGAGGCCATGCTGGGGCACCGCCCTATATATATATATATATATATATTATATATATATATATATATATATATATAGATAATTTAATATATCAACTAACATAAGCGCACAGATGCACGCCCATGCCAGCAAATACACAGGTTATGTCATAGTACCTAGGTGGTTCAATGCAGGAGAATGCAGAACAATAATATAAAGGACGTAAAATAAGAAAATATTTTTTTAAAAAAATTTAAAAAAAATTTTTTTCTTACTTAAATTTTCACTCCAACTAATTAGTTTCTGCAATGGGATAAAGACAGTTACGTAATCCAACTGTCGAGAATTCATTGCGTCATCAGGAAGTCTATTCTCAGTTAAGTCTCCAGGCAATGCGCGGACACTGGCGGCTCATATAAAAATAATAATAATTCGGTAGATCGAACAGCTTGCGAGGACTGGATTCTATGTACCGATATTCTCACTGCTTCAAGTCAAATGGCCGATTCTAAAGAATCAATCACGTGACACAGAGGCTAGTTAGAAGGAATGGGATGGTAAGATGACTGACGCCTACTAACACCCCAAAAAAAAAACTTTTTTAGAAGTGGTTTTGACAAGTTTGCTCGACAAATCAGTGATTTGGAGATAAATATAGATAATTTAATATATCAACTAACATAAGCGCACAGATGCACGCCCATGCCAGCAAATACACAGGTTATGTCATAGTACCTAGGTGGTTCAATGCAGGAGAATGCAGAACAATAATATAAAGGACGTAAAATAAGAAAATATTTTTTTAAAAAAATTTAAAAAAATTTTTTTTCTTACTTAAATTTTCACTCCAACTAATTAGTTTCTGCAATGGGATAAAGACAGTTACGTAATCCAACTGTCGAGAATTCATTGCGTCATCAGGAAGTCTATTCTCAGTTAAGTCTCCAGGCAATGCGCGGACACTGGCGGCTCATATAAAAATAATAATAATTCGGTAGATCGAACAGCTTGCGAGGACTGGATTCTATGTACCGATATTCTCACTGCTTCAAGTCAAATGGCCGATTCTAAAGAATCAATCACGTGACACAGAGGCTAGTTAGAAGGAATGGGATGGTAAGATGACTGACGCCTACTAACACCCCAAAAAAAAAAAAAAACTTTTTTAGAAGTGGTTTTGACAAGTTTGCTCGACAAATCAGTGATTTGGAGATAAATATAGATAATTTAATATATCAACTAACATAAGCGCACAGATGCACGCCCATGCCAGCAAATACACAGGTTATGTCATAGTACCTAGGTGGTTCAATGCAGGAGAATGCAGAACAATAATATAAAGGACGTAAAATAAGAAAATATTTTTTTAAAAAAATTAAAAAAAAATTTTTTTCTTACTTAAATTTTCACTCCAACTAATTAGTTTCTGCAATGGGATAAAGACAGTTACGTAATCCAACTGTCGAGAATTCATTGCGTCATCAGGAAGTCTATTCTCAGTTAAGTCTCCAGGCAATGCGCGGACACTGGCGGCTCATATATATATATACATACAGGCTAATGTTATAACCACTAAGCCATGTGCCTATATCTGCCTCTATCTATCTATCTATATATATATTTATATATGTATATGTATATGTGTGTGTATATATAAATATATATATATATATCATCATCATCATCATTTCATTTTACGTCCGCTTTTTCCCTGCTTGCAAGGGTGGGACGGCAACTGATTCTGGCTTGATATCTACAGCTGGATGCCCTTCCTAACACCAACCTCATTTACAGTGAGTGCTGGGTGCTTTTTTGCCGTGGCACCTCCACGACCACTTTGCCGTGGAATGATAGGGACCCTAGTCCCTATCATCTCATTTCTACAGCTGAGTAAACTGGAGCAATGTGAAATAAAGTGTCTTGCTCAAGGAAACAACACATCACCCAGTCTGAGAATTGAACTCACAACCTTTCGATTGCAAGGCCAATGCTCTAACCACTAAGCCATGTGCCTTCATTATATATATATATGTATATGTGTGTGTGTATATATATATATATATATATATATATATATATATATATATATATATATATATATATATATATATATATATATATATATATATATATATATATATATATATATATATATATATATATATATATATATATATATATATATATATATATATATATATATATATATGTATATATATAGATATATATATATAATATAAGATCAAAAGATGGTTAAAGGAGTTCCATATATTTTATTATGCGCATTTCAAAAACAAACATCATAAAGCAATAATATTTGTGTTTTCATCAGATAAAACAGGAGAACATGATATGAAGGCTAAAAAACACTTGTGGATAGTGCAGTTTTAAATCAACATATCAACATATCTGCATTGCTTTATTGTACTACAATAAAACTCACCTCCTACATTATATATATATATATATATATATATATATATATATATATATAATATAAGATCAAAAGATGGTTAAAGGAGTTCCATATATTTTATTATGCGCATTTCAAAAACAAACATCATCAAGCAATAATATTTGTGTTTTCATCAGATAAAACAGGAGAACATGATATGAAGGCTAAAAACAACTTGTGGATAGTGCAGTTTTAAATCAACATATCAACATATCTGCATTGCTTTATTGTACTACAATAAAACTCACCTCCTACATTATATATATATATATATATATATATATATATATATATATATATATATATATATATATATATATATATATATATATATATATATATATATATATATATATATATATATATATATATACGATATTAAACAAATGGAAACTATATTTGTAAAACCATATTTATTTCATTATACATATTTCAGGGATACCATATTAAAAATATGGCATGCCTTCTTCAGATAAAATACAATATATAAGCAGTTTTATAAATAAATTTGACGTACCATAAATATTGATCAACTTTTATGTAAGAAGTTGGTTTGGTAGTGAGATGTTTATAAATATTTAGTGTTAAGCACAGTTAAAAAGAAAGACGGAGAAAAAGAAGAAACGTATGTAAAGAAAAACAGAGAGAAATAGAGAGAGATAGGGGAGAGAGAAATAGTGAGGAGGTGAAAAATGAGAGGCAGCTGAGGCAACAGATGAATAATAATAATTCATCATACAAATTGAGAGATTTAGGAGGGAGGGAGTACTGTAATTATTTAGTTATAGTGTTAAGGAGACGGAGAGAGATAAAAAATAAAGAGAAAACAGAGAGATAGAGAAAGATAGAGGTGGGGGGAAAAAGAGGTAGACCAAATAATAATAATTATATATGGGGAGGTGGGAGAAATAGGAGAGAAGTAAGAGAGAAAACAAGAGAGAAGCTCGAGAGGCAAAGTTAAAATAACCGATACTTAAATTTCATCATGTATAAAGAGGGAGGAGAAGAAAGAGCTATATGATGATAGATTTACATCTTTACGTTATGTCCTATCAATTTGAATTATCAATTCATATGAATTGGGTATTTTAATGTAAATATCAATATTCATGAATGAGACATAGATATATAATGTGTGAAAAATAATGACCATATGTTTAGTTTAAAAATTCTTAGGTCGATGTACTAAAAACTGAGATAAAACTTCAAAAAATACGGAAATATATAAGTATATATGTACTTTCCGGAAAAGGAAAGAAAGAGAAAAAGAGAAGGTCATCTCAAGTTCTAGTTGATACTATAGACATACCTGTGATCTTACATGATCAACTCTGTAATTTCTTATTTCACAGAAAAAAATTTTCCCTGTGTTATAAAAGATTTTACTATATATATATATACATACATATATATACATAAAAATATATATTAATATTCCTGCCCTCACATACATGATTATCGTTCATGTATAGAATATTATGCATATCTGTAACATATCCAGAACTATAGCCACACAAACATATATATATATATGCGTGCGCACATATATGTACATGGACAGATAAAATAAACAGATAAAATAGAATATACTCTGTAATCATTCCATATTCATATTAATACATATGGCCTTTGTACAGAGACAACAGATATTAATATATCAGCACAGAGATATCAAAACGTTAAGAATATTTTCATCACTCCCTAGAGTATCTCGGGCCATAAAAAAACACAGTATGCCCCCCATAAAGCTAGGCGTGAAAGTCGGATTGCTTTCCGAACACGTCCTGGTCTTCCACCTGATGTCCGCCCAAAGTTACGTGCTGCAGCTTCCCTAAACCGCAGCTCGGCAGAACATGAAAGCTTCAGCCTACGTGATGATGGGCAGATATGGAAGTTTGTTAAGGCTGGCGAATCATGGAAAAGAGACACCAGCTGGTCTGAAAACAGTGTACCCACAACAACTGACAATAAAGAAACTGAAAAAACTCTGGGAAACTAAATCAGAACAACCTGCCATCCCCTGCACATAATCATAGACTGGAATCAAAGTACAAACTGTTGTCCTTGAATGCACGTAGTCTATGCAATAAGATTCATCTTTTTGACTCCTACGTCAAAAGTATCAACCCGGACTTCATTACAGTCACGGAAACTTGGGCACATCCCTTACTCTGTGATGGGGTTTTCAGCATGACTGGCTACAACCTGTTTCGTAAAGACCGTATTAATCGTCGTGGTGGTGGTGTAATGGTCTACGTTCGGTCAAATCTGTCGGCAATTCCTTGTGCTGATTTGAACCAATCACAGCAGGAAGTTTTTTTCTGCGATATACATATGACCATGTCAACACTGCTACTTGGAGTCGTTTACCGTCCCCCAAATTACCATCAGGACACTCAACTTTGTGATATCCTCAGAGCTGCTGCCAGGAAGACAGCCACTTATGTTTTCATTGCAGGTGACTTCAATCACCCTGAGATTGACTGGGAGACCTTTCGTTGGCCGCCAAGTGCAGATGACTTCCTTGAGCTGGTGCTGGACTCGAGTTGGTCCCAGGTGGTCACCTCCCCAACGAGAAGTGACAACACTTTGGACCTACTCTTCACCACTACTCCTGAAACGGTCATTAGTGTTACTGCTGAGGAACCTTTAGGTGACTCTGATCATGCTATGATCATTGCCAATCTATCCCTCATGGGCAGTAACAAGAACCACAACCATTTCCAAACTGCTCACTTTGACTGGAATAAAGCAGACTGGAACTGTTACTGCACCGAGTTGCAACGGCCAAACTGGCTTGAGTTCTATGACTCTGGAGATGTCAACACTGTACTCCAGAACATCCTGAGCTCAATATGGACAGCATGTGCAGCATCGGTGCCACGTAAGCGGAAAAAACATCCTAAAAGCGCAATTTGGGAGACTGCAGCAGTCCGTCTTGCCAGAAAAGAACGGCGCAATGCTGAACGTGAGTACAAACTTCACAAATCAGACATTAATAGGAAGAGGCGAAATAGATCGTCCAACCACCTCAAACAGGTGACAAAAAAGGCAGTGCTTCAATTTGAGCAGCGCATAGCAACCAGCCCTGACAGTAAGGTGTTCTGGAAGTATGTTCACTCAAAGCAGAGGCCTCACTCTCCAGTTGGTCCTCTTCGCAATCCCCACACAAGCCAGGTTACTGACGACCCCAAGGAATGCGCAGAGCTCATTGCTGAATGCTATGCAGGCATTTTCACCATTGAAGACCAGAGTGTACCATCTCCACCACCTATGACACCGGACTCTATTACAACCATGGAATTTACACCTGCAATGCTGCGACGTCACCTAAAAGATAAATGCAACCATGCCTCTCCTGGTCTTGATGGTGTTACGTACCTGCTTCTTAAACGTGGTGGGTACTTTCTTCTACACCAGTTATCACGCTTCTTCCAATTCTGTCTGAACAACAGTGCTACTCCAGAACAGTGGAAAACTGCCAGTGTCATTCCTCTGTTCAAAAAGGGTGACCGCACATCACCTGTGAACTATCGTCCAGTCAGTCTTACTAGTTGCATCGCCAAACTGATGGAATCCTGTGTCAGAGAAACACTTTGGAACTTCTGGAGCTCTCACAGTCTTATCCGGCCCTCGCAATTTGGATTTATCCCCAACTCCAGCTGCTGTGATCAACTTATAGAGTTTCTTGAGGACATCACCCGGATCACTGATGGCGGCTCATGGGTGGATGTTGTTTACCTTGACTTTGCGAAGGCCTTCAATTCTGTGCCACACCAAAGGCTTATGGCAAAACTCTCTGCAATGGGTGTGAAGGATGATCTTTTTAACTGGTTGAAGTCCTTCATTCTCAGTCGAAGAGAGGTAGTCACGGTTCTGGGACAGCATTCCTCACCATATGAGATGTCATCTGGTGTACCTCAGGGATCTGTTCTTGGCCCCCTTTTGTTTGTGGCATATATTAATGACATAGATGCCAACTTAAGGAATGCCACAGTACTAAAGTACGCAGACGACATCAAGCTGTACCTTGAGATAAAAAGGACAGGTCCTGAACACTATAGATCTTGCTTGCAGTCTGACCTGGACACAATGCAACAGTGGATCTCAGACTGGCAACTCAAGCTAGCTGTGGACAAGTGCACCACCATGCATTTTGGGAGTAAAAACCCAGCGTCCATATACTCCCTCCACAGCACTAATATCAAGAAGTCTTCTTGTGAACGTGACCTGGGCATTACGGTCAGCAGCGATTTGCGTTGGACGAGGTACGTCTCTAAAATTGTCAAGAGGGCCGAGGGTGTCTTAGCATCACTCAGCAAGACCTTTGTCAGCCGCTCTCCAGATATCTATTTAAGGCTGTATACAGCTATGGTGCGACCACACTTAGAATTTGCATCACCAGTCTGGAACCCCTATCTTGCTCAGGACATTGACCGCCTGGAAACTGTTCAGAGACGTGCAACCAAGCGAATACCCTCCATCAGGCATCTACCATACTCTGAGTGCCTTGCTTCCCTGGGCATGGATTCATTGAAGCTCCGACGCCTGGCAACTGACTTGGTAAACACCCACAAAATTGTTAACCATGTTGCCAACAACAACCCTGAGTGCCTTTTCGATTTCCATGTGTCTAACACACGTGGACATGCCCACAAAGTAAGAAAACAGCACAGTTCCCATGACTTTCGGAAACATTTTTTCACGCTCAGAGTTGCTGAAGCATGGAACAAACTACCTGCATCAGTTGTTAGCTGTCGAGACACTGCATCCTTTAAGGCCTCCATGCTTCCCGAGATCCGCCAACACTACAGCTAACACATACAAACATGTACTTCCCTGGCATTTGTGTATTATTCTATGTACTATATTGACGAGTTGTAGTGCACCTGAGCACTTTACACAATAATTTCATTATTATTATTATATCAACCACAGAAATCTACCCTTCCAATTTATCTGACAATATATTGCCAAGTTCATTAGAAGCAATCAGAATCAAAAAGCAAACAAAAAACCAAAAATTATTCAACAAAACTTATTTAGCAGAAATCATTTAAAAGATTTAGGAGACCCTGTTGTTCTACAGATGCTCTTATATTTAGTATAGAAGTTTATCTAGCGTAAAATTTATTCAATAAATTGGGAGCATCAACATTTTAGGGTAGTTTAATTACATCATTAGTATATATTTATGAAGAAGGTTTAAAAGAAAAAGTTGAAGGAGTCGAAAGATTTATCGTCAGGTTTCATAATTAATTAAATATCTTAACTAAATATACTACATTTTAAATTTATATTTCTATTTAAACGTTGAGTTCAATCTATGTCTGCAGCAACTGAATAAATTGCTCCTTAAATTAAGGGAGTTTTTTTTTTATGGGAATTTTTTTTATATGTATATGTGTGTGTGTATATATATATATATATATATATATATATGTATATGTGTGTGTGTATATATATATATATATATATATATATATATATATATATATATATACATATATATATATATATATATATATATATATATATATATACATATATATATATATACATATATATATATATATATATATATATATATATATATATATATATATATACACATATATATATATATATATATACATCAAACTAAAATATGTTGACAATCTTTTAATTAATGTCTTCTTTATGAAATTTGGGGTCTTGTTTTGCTTATCTAATGAATATTTCCAGCTCTGTCCACCTAACCTCTGCATGACCCCAGCCATCTAGCTGCCTTCCACTGCATATTGCACAGTGAGCACATGCCTTTACGCTTTGGCTTCTAACTAATTCACCAATCTCTCTTCTCCTCTTCTATCTCCATCTCTCTCTTTAAGATTGGTTACTCTTGAACTGTGTATATATATGTATATATATATATATATATATCATCATCATCAAGGTTTAGCGTCCGTGTTCCACGCTTGCATGGGTTTGGACGGGGGTTTTCCCACTTGAGGCAAGAGTGGTTGTCTTGCTCGCATAGGACTGTCTGGCGGGTTTTCTACAGCTGGATGCCCTTCCTAACACCAACCATATTTACAGTGTGGGGCTGGGAGGTTTTTACTGTGTTGCCTACACGGCCACATTTACAGCGTGGACTGTGTGTTTTTTTGTCGTGACCCCTACACGATCTCATTTGTTTCGGCCTGGATGTTGTGGCACCAACATAACTTTACATTGAAAGGGGTGGTGTGGATGGGGTGGGGGTGGTGGGACGGGGTGTGTTTTGATAGAGATGCCTACTGACTAGTAGGTTTTTACTTTGTATTTAGGTAAGGCGGGTCTTCTCTATTACTGAGTACCGCCAAAGGTCTCGGTCCAGTGACATTGTCTTGGAGAGGTGTAAGTGTGTGAGGTCGGAATTTATCATGTCGTCCCAGGTTTTTCTGGGTCTGCCTACTCCGTGGCTACCGTCTATCTTTATTGCCCTGCACTTTGTTATACAGCTGTCGTCTTTCATGCGCATCACGTGACCGTACCAACGTAGCCTTCTCTCGAGTAAACAACATCTGATCCCTCTTATTTCTAATTTTTTCCTTAGTTCGTTTATGCTTAGCCGTTCACGTATATTACTATTGCACATCCAGCGGAGCATGCAAGCTTCGTTCCTCTCTAGTCTGCGTATATCCTCTGCACACAATGCCCAGGTCTCACTGCCATGCAGCATTGCTGTTCGTATGCAGGCATCGTATAACCTGCCTTTCATTTTTAGGGAGAACCCTCTAGCGGCTAATAGTGGTATAAGCTCTCTGAACTTTTTCCATCCAGTTCTGACTCTAGCTACTGTACTTTCAGAGCACCCTCCCCCACTGCTGATTTTGTCACCCAGGTAACGGAAGCTGTCCACTATTTCTATAGAACCCTCTGCGCAATTGAAAGAGCTAGTATTTTGTGGGCACTTGCTGCTACTTATTGCACCAGAGCACCGGCCACATGTAAAATCTATGTTCTTAGTTAGCTTACCTGTGATCCCACTACATCTTTTATGCACCCATACTTTGCATTTGGGACATAAAATGGAGTTTCTACCTACACCTTTCCTACACACTGAGCATGGCCATTTCCCGGAAGGGACCGCCGCCTTATTTTCTTTCCTACAAACTAGAACTTTAGTCTTAGCCAGGTTAATTTTAAGGCCTTTTGATTCTAGGCCGTGCTTCCATGTTTGGAATTTCTTCTCTAGTTCGGTTATTGATTCAGCTATGAGCGTTAGATCATCTGCGTATAGGAGTTCCCATGGGCAGCCGGTCTTGAACTCCTCTGTTATAGCCTGAAGGGCAATAATAAATAGTAGGGGGCTAAGAACAGAGCCCTGGTGGACACCAACTTTTACGCTAAACTCTTCACTATATTCGTTGTTAATTCTAACCTTGCTGACTGTTTCTTTATACATGGCTTGTATAGCTCTCACAAGCCATTCGTCAACACCTAGTTTTCTAAGAGCCCACCAGATAATGGAACGGGGGACTCTGTCGAAGGCTTTCTCCAAGTCGACAAAAGCTAAGTATAGGGGTTTACTTTTAGCTAGGTACTTCTCCTGTAGTTGTCGTACAATGAAAAGAGCGTCTGTGGTACTTTTGCCTGACACAAACCCGAACTGCATTTCATCTAGATCAATTCTCTCTCTGATTAGTTGCGCTATTACTTTTTCCGTGACCTTCATGACTTGGTCGATTAATTTAATGCCTCTATAGTTACACCTATCTAGGGCATCTCCTTTACCCTTGTAGCAGTTAATGATGATGCTGCTATGCCAGTCCTTCGGAACAACCCCATTCTGTATGACTTGGTTAACTAAGCGGGTGACCATGGCGTGTCCCACCGTGCCAGAAGCTTTCAGCATCTCAGCAACTATTTCCGAAGGCCCAGCTGCCTTACCCGTCTTCATATCTTTGATTGCCTTACTTATTATACTACCTTCGACTAACACTGCTGGTCCCTCTATAGGGTCGATGTGGGGGAGACTGTCTTTCTCCCATTTGTTCTCCTCATTTAGAAGCCTTTCGTAGTGACACTTCCAAGCTACCTTCTTATCAGCGTCAGTGATGGCAAGTATGCCATCATCATTAAGTACACACTTCTCCCCGACAATATCACGGTTTTCCTTGACACATTGCCTAGCAATCCTGAACACCTCACGTTTTTGGTCCTCACGTTGTAGAACATGCTTGAACTTTCTTTCCTCTGCTTCCCTTCTTGCGAAGTACACTTGTCTCCTAGCTTCCCTCCTGGCCACTTGATAGTGTTCTCTACTTCCCCCATCCCGCCATACTTTCCAAGCCTGCTTTTTGGCCTTAATTGACTCCTCCACCTTACTGTTCCACCACCATATATATATATATATATATATATATATATATATATTCTTATGTCTAACCTCAGGCATAAGATGTCTTGAGATATAAAAATAAAGAATGTTACCATAAATTCTCACTTCAACTCAACTTAAACATTATAGATACAAATAAATCAAAATTCATGTAACCCTTAAGAAGAAATCACTCTCTTTAATCACTTCTTCAGTTTTGGCATTTATTTGTATTCTAAGTTCAATATGTTTCACTGAAAAGCATTTCAAAATGATTTGAATGACGATAATGATGCACACACTCATACATGTATATATGTGTATGCATGTATTCCATCTTTTTCTTTCGGTGTCTTTGCTTGCATCATAATCATCACTGTTTGATGTCTATTTTCCATACTTGCATAAGTTGAATGTATTGTCATGTTATGAGGCAAGCCAGGTCAGGTGAACATGTCTTACTCATGTAGATCCGTTTTTGACTACTTGGTTTTTCTACGGAGAAAACTCTTCTTAACACCAACCATAATAGAGTAATTATTGGGAGCTTTTTTTTTTGTGGTACTACTACTACAGCTTTATAAGTTGGACTTGGTACTTATCATAACACCAATAAAAACAATGTATATATGGACAGATAAAGCTGACACCTCAAAGTCACTGGCATTTTTCTACTATAATATACATGATGTATTTGTGTAACAGAGTATGAGTAGCAACAATTAATTCAATTTTGCATGAGCTAGAAATAGAAATCAAAAACATGTGGTTGACCCCCCATGTGAAGAATCATATTCAATAAATGATTCATGGAGCCCTTAATTGCTGATAGAGTCATAGGGCACTGTAGTGCTGGTATTCAACTAGGTAATGGATTTGACCACAAATCACAAGTACAAAAAGTTAAGTGAACTGGTTTGACCAAAAAGTCAAATCTGTGTCAGACTTACCACTAAAAATATTTATCTTCTCTAAATATTGCTGGTATATACTGAAAGATATACTTAGCTTGATGCTTGATTCAGAACAACACACATTTATATACACACAAAAGTAGTTGCTATGCAGATTGCCTCAGAAAAACTAAATTCAATACTGGATTATTAACTATTTTTTATATATCCAAAGTCATCAAAACTGTTTAACAAACCTAAGTTCCACTGCAAACAGAAAAACTTTATGTATATGTAATCATATTAGCCAATTATTAAAGACTAGATATAATACAGTTTTATCTAAATATATATCCAGCTAAATCTCTTTCTATATATATTAATATAAAATAAACAGTATCTATGGTTATATTGGTTATATTTACTTAATAATGCATATAAACTGCAGGGTTCAGTAATTCTTGTTATTTTTCTGATACTTATAAAACAAGATTTGTTGTATGATCCTGGTCTGGTAATTGTAATAGCCCACAAACAGAAAAAATGTCAATGCTGAAACAGAAAACAGAATATTATATAATTAGATTTATGCATTAGATCTATGCAACCTGGCCATGGTGTTTCAGCAAAGTACATATTTGCTAAACTTCTGTTTAGCAAATATCCATGTTATTGAAAAATATGGCCATGTTGTAAAAATATGCAATAATCTATTTAAAATTCTTTATTTAATAAGAAAATATACCTAGAGATACAATCAGGCACCATGGCAAATTATAGAAGAGTCAATAGAAGAGTTTGATAAATTCAATTGAATGAGGTGTGCACCAGTCAAAATGACAACATTTTCTCTGTCTACTTCTCTCTCAGACAAAAGACAAGAACCTCAAATGTGAGATACTTCACTTATTACAAAAACTGACCTTATCAAAACTTTCCATAAAGCCTTATATAGATTAATTGTTGACAACACAAACCATAACCAGTTTTCTCAGATTAACTTAGCTCATGGTAGATGAGACATATAAGGATATATTTAGCAGTTCATTTGAAACAAGAGTAAATGATTATAAATTATAATCAGATTACAAAGGAACATAAAAATTATTTCAAATGTGAAAGGGCTTCTATGTGGCTGCTCAATCTGCTATAAATAGTAACAAAATGTCCTTAAAGCACACCCTACTGTCTTTAAATAAAGGAGATTTTTGATAATGTAGTCTTAGGTGTATGATATAAAAATAGTAAAGTTATAGATGGAGTACTTTTGATCATAGTACTTATCTAGTGCTGAATGAGGCTTTCCAGCATCAACAAATATTTTAACTTTTCACTGAACATGAAATATAATTAAAATAAAATCTTGTCTCCTGAAGTAGTTATTAACATGTTGGCTTGCATGTTGAAAAATCACTTAATGGTTTGTATCCTTTTACTGAGGTATGTCTATTGCCAAGATACTTAACTCTCTAATAACCTCTAGATATAAGTAGGTAACATCAATGCCTGCTTCAAAACCATGCCTTGATCTGTGGAGTTCAATTTTTGCAAGCATTCGGGTCAGATCTCTGACCTGAGGATAACTTCTCTCACTATTCTCTGGGGTTATATGTAGGCCTACATCTTGTACATTTAATTGTCATTAAATTTCTTGTGAGTTCTTGCTGGGGGCCCGAAATGTTCTAAAGATCTAGGAGCTCAGTTGTTTTAATCTGTTTATGATATTTTAAATTAGATAGATCTCCTAGGACTAAATTGACATCTTAGTACATTTGTTTGCCACTGAGAATGATGAGTGATGAGTTCAGTGAAAATGATAATAGTGAGAGGGGAGTGGAGAAAATAAAAAAAATATAAATATTAATAATAATGATGATTTCATAGAGGATTTTGTCTTTGAGTCTTAATTCCCAATTCAAATCAGAAGAATTCATATCATTTTTGTGTCATGTTTCAGTATATTAATGTTTCAGTATCTAAAGAATAATTAAATCAAGAAACTATTAACACAACCATGCTAGCTTGGAAAAATAGATGTAAAACTGATGATAGTGATGAAAGAAAAATGTATAATTTGTAAGATAAACTAATTTTATCTACTGAATTCTTAAACAAGTGACCATTAGAAAATCAAATACAGATGAGCCATAATTACCTTACTGTTAAGAAATGTGAATAAAATAGAAAGCTTAGAGATAAACTTTATTCCAAAAGGTATAGATAGATAATTCATGTAAGTTTATATAGTTACATTAAATGTTCAACATGCTGCTTGTTTGCAAGCATGCCATTATTGTGTTTTTTGTAATTAGTAGTAATCTAGTTATGGCCTGCCCTGTATATAAAAAAAACCTGCCTGTCTAATTAAAACTTTCCAAAGATTTATATTTTATAGGAGAGAGGAATGAATCAATTCATTGTATTAGTGGTTATTATTTTCTAGACTTGAGAAGAATTTAAGGTAAGGTTGACCAAAATAACATTTGAACTCAGAAGCAGAAAGCACTAAAATGGTTACAGAAAAGCATCAAATCTGGTTCTCAATTGTCTTTTCAAATAGAATATATCTATTTAACTAAAGATCAACAACCTCAATTTAATGCTTATACTTTCATCACTTGAAATTTTCCAATGTTACTAATATGAGAACACACTTTGCTTGTAGAAAAAAGTTATAAAACTTTATATAAATATTTAATTCAAGTTATATTTAGTTGCTTAAAGTAGTTAACCAGAGACACAGTTCAAGGAAAATTATGCATTTTTCATGTTTCATTAAATCAATAGATATTTTTTGACCTTCTCTATTCTTCCATTTGATTGTATAATTTATTCAAATAATTTCCCTACACAACCACCTTACATTGGTTTCTTACCTAATTCTGTTCATACCTAAAAATTCATCAACGGGACATAGTAGTCAGTGTAGAAACATCTTAAGTAAAACTGGATCTCAGAACATACAAATTGATTGCTTGGAGGTATATATAATTGTTTCTACTTTTGGTACAAGGACAGCAATTACCCCAGTGCATTACTGGTGCTTTACTTTATCCACCCAATAAGGATGAAAGGTAAAGTTAACCTTGGCAGGATTTGAATTCAGAACGTAAAGGGTTATAACTCTATGCTGCAAAGCATAGTGTATATGTAATTCATGCACATCTTGTATAAATATCATCAACATTAATATTTTATATCAAATTTTCCATGCTGGAATGGATTTGACAGGTCATTACAGAGCTACAATTCTAGACGAGTTGAAGGAACATTTCGTTTTATCATGTTTTTTTACAACTGAATACCTTTTGTAATGCCAGTCACTTTACAGAGTGTATTGGTTGCATTTTATTGTGACAACAGCAATAGGGAGGCTGTCATGTTCTTGGCTTGATTGAAGAGCTCTCTCTTTGATGCACATGCATCACACTTGTAAGTGCATATCTATGTATAACAACAAATAGCCTACCATTAGTCTTTACTTCTAGAATATTTACCTTTTTCATTATTATCAGGGTGGTGGATTGGTAGTATCGGTAGAGAGTCGGACACCATGCTTTGCAGCATAGAGTTACGGCCCTTTACGTTCTGAGTTCAAATCCCGCCGAGGTTAACTTTGCCTTTCATCCTTACGGGGTCGATAAAATAAAGTACCAGTAATACACTGGGGTAATTGCTGGCCTTGTGCCAAAAGTAGAAACAATTATTATCAGTTTATTATTATTACTATTAGCGAGACCCGTGGTAATTCCACAGCCAAAAAAATAATGAGGAACTATTCAAAAGACATTCGTCTAGTTGTATATTATCTCTTCTCTCCTGTTGTCGCAGTCTACCTTGCTCTAAAATAATTTGTCTCTGTTCTTCATTCATATTCTCATGTCTCTGTACACACACACACACACACACACACAATTCATTACAACTGTATGTATGAGTATATAAATATAAATGTGCAAACACACAAAACACACACATACACTCACACAAGTGTAGCTAATTTTGGAATGCTCATCGCTATAGTGTTTCACCAGCCCCTTCCTTCCTCAATCATTACATACATGTGTGTGTGCGTGTAATAATTATTTTGTATAATGTGTCTATTTATGAATATGTATGAGTTGATGTGTGTGTGTGTGCACTTCTATTGTCTGTGTATCTGGTTATGTATTTATGTGTAGATGTGTGTGTATGTAATTAAAGTGTAACATATGTTACAAATGTATGAAACACAAGCAGTATTATAATATGTTTATGATCCCTTTATGATCTGAGTTCAAATCCCGCCGAGGTTCTCTTTGCCTTTCATCCTTACGCGGTCGATAAAATAAAGTACCAGTAATGCACTGGGGTAATTGCTGGCCTTGTGCCAAAAGTAGAAACAATTATAATATGTTTATTATCATTGGATTGGCAGTATCGGTAGAGGGTCGGACGCCATGCTTTCCAGCATAGTTACGTCCCTTTACGATCTGAGTTCAAATCCCGCCGAGGTTGACTTTGCCTTTCATCCTTACGGGGTCGATAAAATAAAGTACCAGTAATGCACTGGGTAATTGCTGGCCTTGTGCCTAAAATAGAAACAATTATTATTATCACCATCATCATCACCATTGTCAGTATCATCAATACCCTCAGTATCTTAGTTTTTTCAGACAAAGCAGTAGGAAAATATTTGGCTATTGTTCATGCTTCAATTAATGATGTAATTAGATCTCTTTTATTCTCTTTGCATACAAGTTACTGTATCTCAAGTGAATGTTTTCATGTGTTACCATTAAGTATTTCTATTTTTGGAAAATATTTATATCTGCAACCACAGATTGATATATTTCAGTTACAGAAGATCCCACTTTAGAAAGAAAGCTGAAATTGTTTTCTCAAACTTTTAATCTGTACTAAAAATATATCTTATATACTCAAATATAAGCGAAGGAATAGGTGACCAAAAAATCGATGGTAAAATGGGAGGTTAGCTTATATACGCCATCTAAACAATGTGCTGATTAGCTGCCTCAGTTTATAAACAAGGTTTGGATGTTCACCTATTTATCAGACATAAAGTTGTGGTGGGGAGTTATATTCAAGTATATATGAGCTTAATAACTTCACATTCTGGAGCAATTTCTTTGATTTTCGATAGTCTAACTTTTCTCTTTCCATCTTTTACAACATGATATTACTGCTATACCATCATATAATTAACGCTTACACCAAAAACCTATATGGCTAAGCGCTTCACAAGTTCAAAAATACTATTTCCCTCTATTTACCATTTTTCTACTTGCATCTGTTTTCTGCATTCTTTCATTGTTTGCTTATATTCTTGTTACTTGTGGTAAATTAACTTTCTTTCCCACTCCTGAAGAAATTCATGTAAAGATTTATACTCTGTGAATGATTATTAATTGCATCAGATTGATTCATTGTATACACATCTGTCATCTGTACAGAAACAATTGTAGAGATTAAAGATGGGTTTGATTTAAAAACCTGCTGGACTCATGAGAGTGCATAAGGAACAGGTTACATCTGTAAAATAGTGTGCAGGAGTGAGGCAGGTTTGTGGAATCATTCGCAGGCTAATAACTGTTTAACACAACGCTGAAAAGATGGCCCTCTTCGGTAACTATATATATATATATATGTTGAAAAGGTAACACACTAGAGAGAGATACAGTGCGCCACCAATAAAACAGGGAAAAACCACCAGTGTATGGAATCTATAACCTATGAAAGGCAGAGTATAGACACGATAATTAAAAATATAAATTAAAGCGTAAATAAATACCTCTATAACTATATAACACACGTACAAATCCAAAGTGATTTGTACATGTGTTATATAGTTATAGAGGTATTTATTTACGCTTTAATTTATATTTTTAATTATCGTGTCTATACTCTGCCTTTCATAGGTTATAGATTCCATACACTGGTGGTTTTTTCCCTGTATTATTGGTGCCGCACTGTATCTCTCTCTAGTGTGTTACCTTTTCAACATATTGTATTTCAAAGTGCCCAGGATTTCCTCTCCTTAGAGCACATTATTTACAGGGAACGGCGAGAGTCTATGGCTCCGTTAATGTATCGTGATATATATATATATATATATATATATATATATATATATATATATATATATAATATAAGATCAAAAGATGGTTAAAGGAGTTCCATGTATTTTATTATGCGCATTTCAAAAACAAACATCATCATGCAATAATATTTGTGTTTTCATCAGATAAAACAGGAGAACATGATATGAAGGCTAAAAAACACTTGTGGATAGTGCAGTTTTAAATCAACATATGAAAAGTGGTTTTAGATTGATGTGTGATATTGGGAAAAATATTTTATTTAGAGAGGGGGTGGGGTGGAAAGGATGAAAAAGGGGAGGAGATGAGAGGGAGAGATGGGTGATAGAGAGAAAGAGATAGCTTTTATAACTGAGAGGAGATATACTGTCTGACACAGAGAGGTTGAAAACCGTTGGAAGATAATGTATAAACCCCAAAAAAATTTTTGAAAATCAACGAAAGGAGGATATGTGCGAGGAAAAAGTATTTTATTTAGGGAGAGGGGGGGGTGGAAAGGATGAAAAAAAAAAAAAAAATATCTGCATTGCTTTATTGTACTACAATAAAACTCACCTCCTACATATATATATATATATATATATATATATATATATATATATATATATATATAAGTAGTTCCACAATAGTTAGTTGACCATACCGAGAACAAATATTTCACCTTATGCGGATCCGAGCTGATGTCACAACTTTACAATTGTAGTATTTCACTAAGAATTTGTATTAATAGATAAATTTTTTGAATATTTATCACTGAAATTGTTTGTGGGTTACAAGTTAAAAAAATTCACAAGAGTTTACTGAATTCAGATAAGACTATATATATATATATATATATATATATATAGTCTTATCTGAATTCAGTAAACTCTTGTTTACATTGCACTTAGTACTCCTTTGGGAGCCCCTACATGGACACACTAGAAGAGGAAGACCAAGGTTAACGTATGTTGATGCCCTAAGGACAGACACTGGTCTGTTGGGGATGCAGGGCATGGCAGCGGTAATGAGGGACAGAGACCGCTGGAGAGAACTCGTCCATGGATCTCGGGAATTTTACCCGCCTTAGATAGATAGATATATATCATCATCAACCGCATCATCCTTATCATCATCGCTTAACGTCTATCTTCCACGCTAGCATGGGTATACATACACATACATATATACACATACATACACACACACACACACACATATATATATATATATATATATATATATATATATATATATATATATATATATATATATATCACTTATTGCTTTTCTTAACTCTTTCTAGTTGGTTGCCAAACACCTTAGGTATTCCAATTCCTAGTTTATGAAAATATTGATTTCAATTTAATAGTCAGAAATCAGTTATAAACTAGAGTCAGAATCCAAACAACATATATCAACACCTACTCACAGCCACACCCACACACAGAAACATACAGACACAGACACACTCAGATACACACATTCACAGACACACACAGAAACACACATTCACATTCACAGCCACACCCACACACATTCACAGCCACACCCACACACAGAAACATACATTCACAGACACACCCACACACAGAAACATACATTCACAGACACAGACACAGACACACTCAGATACACACATTCACAGACACACATAGACACATATACTCACATTCTCAGCCACACCCACACACAGAAACATACATTCACATTCTCAGACACAGACACACTCAGATACACACATTCACAGACACAAACACACATTCACAGACACATAGACACATACACTCACATTCACAGACACACCCACATACAGAAACATACTCACTTTCACAGACACAGACACGTGCACAAACATATGTAAATAATGTTTAATGTCATTTATTTGAAAATTTTAACCAATAATTTGTAATTAATTCTAATATGATATACATATAACCGTCTTCATCATCACCATTTTACATCCACTTTTTCATGCTTCAATGGGTTAAATGGGTCTTCCCCAGCATAGTGTTCCTTCATTTGTGCTCCTTCAGCCCCTCTGTAGGGTTCAGTGTCGTGAGATCAACTCTCACCATGTCTTCTTTTAATACAGCTTCATTCCACTTGTAACTCCTGGTACTTCTTCACCTAATGATCATCATTAATACACATCAAATGTCTATACCAACACAGTCTCCTCTCTTGCACACTACATTTAATACCTTTTATACACAGTTATTATTTCAGCTTATCCATGTTTCGTCATTCATGCATATAAATATTACTGATCTAATGGAGCATGTAAGCTTCATTTCACTCCAGTCATCACATATCCTCAATATTTATTGTCCATGTCTTCTGGCATGCAATATAACACTTTTCACACAGGCATTATACGATTTACCTTTCACTTTATCATCAACATAGTAGTTCCCTGAACTTTTCCATCTTGTTAATATACCAGATACTATGCTTTCAGAACAACCTCCTCCCCTGATAATTAGATCACTTAGTTAAGATAAACTATCAACTACTTTTATGGCATCATATTTTACCATGCTTGCATTTGTTATGGTCTTTCTTCAACTCAACTGTGAGCTTCAGTGATTTGAGATCAACTCTGCCTAGGTCTCCGTTGACCTCTCTCTACTTGACCCCTTCCACTAGAATTTCTGAACTCTTCTTTTCTTAACGATCATCACCTATATGCATCACATGACCATATCAATGCTCTAACCACTAAGCCATGCACCTTCACACACACACATAAATATGTATATATATATATATATATATAAGGGCAGTAACTCTAACATAGCTTTGTATATGAAATACGTAAAGTTGTATATCTGGTGACATACGGTATGTTTATAAATAAACATTTTGAAAGCCTTCCGTCATGAATTTGAAAACTGATAACATAGCAAAAGGCTTTCAAAATGTATATTTATAAACATACCGTATGTCACCAGATATACAACTTCACGTATTTCATATATATATATATATATAGGAAAAAGTATGACCCCGACGGCAGAGCTCAAGCCATTTCGACTGCTATTTCTGGACTATTACCCACTCTACAACTCTAAGTATTGAGTACTCTGGTGCGTTATGGTCCATCTGGTTCCTTACCACAATTCCTTCGTTATATATATATATATATATAGGAAAAGAGTCAGGACCCTGATGGCTGAGCTCTGGCCGGAGCTCAGCCGTCGGGGTCCTGACTCTTTTCCTATTACCCACTCTACTACTCAAGGTATCGAGTACTCAATGCGTTATGGTCCACCTGGTTCCTTTCCACACTTCCTTTGTTATATATATATATATAAATATATATATATATTCATGTATGTATATATATATATATGTGTATATATATATATATGTGTGTGTGTGTACATGTGATACTTATGTATCAGCTGTGCTAAGGCGAGAAATAAAATTCTAATTTTTTTTTTATATTTATATATATATACTTCTATACACATACTCACACACACATATATATACACACACATACACATACACATTTAATGTTTACTATCACATTCATGAACATCTTACTAAAAATCTTAGCCAATAATATATACTTATTCAAATTTAACATTTACATATATGTGTGTGTGTGTGAGAGAGAGAGAGAGAGAGAGCGAGTAGATTCATATTACGCTTCTTTCATATCAGATTTTCCAATTTTATGCAGTTTATGTAAAATTGTAATATGTACATAATTGCATTTTATTTTTATTTTCAATGTTATAAGCTCCAATATTATTCGGAATTAATATCTGTGATGCTCCAGCAATCCATTCAGTTATGGTATGTTTACATTTGGTCAGGAACACCATTATATAACAAAGAATATGCTTGGCAATAAACAACTCAAAGGTATTATGAAAAAAATGTCTCTCTAGAGTCATATATTTTTTAGTTATAAGTTATTGTTGCAGAAATTGTTACTGAATTGAAAAAAGTAAAAAACATGATAATGGTACTTCAAATCTACATTTTGATTTATCATCATCGATTGAAAATCAATTTTATAATATTGTAAGCTTTACCATAGACATTTATGGGTAATAGGCATTTTGATTTATTCCCTTTCATAATGTAGTATATATTCTTGAATATAAGAATATATATATAGATATATCATCATCATTTTATGTCTATTTTTCTTTCCATGTTGGCAAAGGTTGGACAAGACATTACAGACTATGTAGTTCTTAATCAGAGCTACTGTCTTCCGCGCCACTAACAATGTGGGTGAACCATGTTTCCTTCAATGCATTTCATTTTTGTCATGGTTTCTATAGCTAGATGCCCTTCTTAATGTCAACAACTTTACAGAGTGTACGTTATACATTTTATCATGACATTAGCACTAGAGGAATTGTCTCTAATATAACTTCAGAGCCCCCCCCCCCTCTATCCTGTACTGTTAGCATATGCATGTGTGTGTGTGTATGTATATATATATATATATATATATATAGGGAGAGAGAGAGAAAGAGAGACATATATAGATATACATGCATATATATATATAATTATATATATGAAGTGTTCACAGTGTTTATTGGCTTACCCACTGGATGAGTATAAGCTGAGCTCCTATTTTATGTCTGAGAAATAGATAAAAATCCAAACCCTGTTTATATGCCAAGACAGATAATCAACACATTATGTTTAGATGGTGTGGTTTTGAAATTCTCAAGCATGGAGAATATATTTTATGAAGTTTTAATATAGAGTCATGGGGGCAGAGCCATAAAGCACACATTTCAGTGGGTCTTGTTAAAAACAACCATTTCTAATTGATCTGGCTGGACAAGATAAACTCATGAATGTTATCCAAACATCTTGTTCTGAGTCTACACTTGGTTCTCCTGCTGATTGGTTTTGCCCATAAAATCTTTCCAGCTATTATTTTCTGAAATATTCTAACCACGTGTCTGTAATATCAAAGCTATGATCTCTCAATTTGGAGAAGTAGCAGTTCTACATGGAGTGACTCTCTGAGCTATGCACTCTAACAAGTAACATTACTCAAAACACTTTCAGAGACTTGTATACCCCATCGTATTCTTTCTGTCATTACTCAACATTCATGACCATAGGTAAGGGTTAGCACAAATACCGAATTGCAGATAACAAGTTTGGTTTTTACACTTACCTCCTCTCTCTGACGGCCGAATGCCAAAGCTGGCCCATTACTGCACCATCTCCTGTAGAGTGCACTGTGCAGCTTCCTTGAAAGAATGAATGTCTCATTTTTTGTAGCACTGTTTTACATTCCTGCCATGCAACACTCGGCATCAAACCTATCAGTACATGTCAGAGATCACTTTCTGATGAGTTAAGTAGCATTATGTCTTCAAATTCCAGCTGACTGATCCTAAACCCACCTGTTGCAATAT
Organism: Eledone cirrhosa; assembly: GCA_964016885.1. Taxonomy (NCBI): domain Eukaryota; kingdom Metazoa; phylum Mollusca; class Cephalopoda; order Octopoda; family Eledonidae; genus Eledone; species Eledone cirrhosa. Next base: position 407,990,169 of record OZ024740.1, on the reverse strand, counting down.
CACTTTCAACCTGGCTGAGCATGTCAATCCTGTCCATGAAGATTATATAACAGGAAAAGTGATGGAATACACCCTTGGCAGAGTCTGACATCAACATTGAATGGTTTCAACTTAGCACCATTTATAAAGACATCAGGGCAATAAGAAGCTGTCCATTGATCCCATACTCCTGCAGAACCTTCCACATCAGGTCCTGTGGAATGTGGTCATATACCTATTCGAGGTCTATGAAACAAGAATACACCTCTTGGCTGTAATACTATGATTTCTCAAAGAATTGCCACAGTTTGAATGTTTTGGTCAGCTGTGCTGCCTCCGGGGTGAAAACCACACCATTTGTCAGCTATCTTGAACTCAACAATCACCCTACATGTAGGTGATTTAAGGAGGGATGATATGTGTTGGTGATGTTGATGGTTGTGTAAGTATGGCGATGTGTCTGGTGGTGGTGGTGGTGGTTGTGACATAATATTTGCAGGGTCGAATTTTACGATGGATTACAGGTTAAAAAGTGACATAGGGAACACGGGATACTGGACTGAGGGGTGGTGTACGTATGGCGTTGTGTTTGGTGGTGGTTTGTTTGACATCATATTTACAGGCTCGGTTTTTACAAGTTTAATACCTGACAGAGAAGACACATAGAATACAATAGTATTGAGGTGGGGGTGTATGGCGAAGTGTTTGTTGGTGGTGGTGGTAGGGGTGAAGGGTGCGACATAATATTTACAAGATCTGATCTTACCATGGGTTACATGTTATAGAAGACTAATGTATTGAGATGAGGGACAGTGTGGAAAAGCAAAGTTGGTTATCCCTATGTTGGATCAAGGGTTAGTGGTTGGCCCTCAGTCGAATGTTTGTGCAGAGAAGGTGGTCATTCTGGTGTGTCTGCAGTTTATAATTATGTCAGATCTTGAGTTTATGGCCGATTTCAATTTAATGATCTCAGCCGCTTTGGCCAGGCATAATCTGCAGTGGTTTTTGTCGTTGGGGAGTTGGGCCACACGCCTTTTAACTGTCCACTTGATCTGGTATTCCATGTTCTTGTCTTTGAGGTTCCAGATCAAGTCCGCCAGTCATGTTTGGGATCATTTGAGCCTGTGTTTGAAGGAGCTTTTGTGGTTATACCAGTGTTCCTTAAACGTAGTCAACATCGCCCCTATGTAGTTTTTGGTCCGCTGTGACATCGCACCGGTAAATAATGTTTTTAACGAGGCACTCCCTGTTTAGTGATATATATATATATATATATATATATATACACTCTCACACGCTGGGCTGAATCAATCAAGCATTGAGTGAAGCATATGTACCAGATACTAGATACTTTATTACCACAGTACCTTCAATTTTATCACCATAGTATCTTCAATCATATTGCTATAGGACCTTGTATGATCGACTGGCTGTGTTTAAGGTTGATCCAATACTCAGAATATTTTCAAGGTTCATTACACAAAGAAATTACAATGATCAAATTGAATATCAACAATTTATGTGTCAGATTCCAGTTAAAAGACTAGCTATTCAATGCCTCTATTTCAATGCCTTAAACTTGTCATATAATGATAATTGGTCTTAATTATTTTTTCTCATCGATAAGATCAATTCAATGAATGAGATTATTTTAAATATATTATTATTAGTAAAGATGATATTATAGAAGAGACATAGCCATCACAGACAGATTGAGAGAGGCAGACTTTGTATTGGCAGGTGCAGGGGAACAGTCAGCAGAGAGTACAAATGAAATAGATATTTTCAAATGACTGGAAGGTTCCATGTAGTAAGTGATCGGTTTTGTTACCTAGGTGGTCTAATTTGCAGTGAAGGGGGGTATTTCAAAAACATAGTAGCTTGAGTTAGAATGGAGTGAAAATGTTTTAGGGAGCCTCTACCTCACTAGTAACAAAGGGTTCCTCTCTTAGAATGAAGGATAGATTGTATGTTGCTTGTGTCTGAAGTGCAATGCTACATGGTATCAAGCACTGACTGGAGAGGACTTGCAAAGAGATTTAGCAAGCATTATCTTCTGAATGTTAGTTTGCATGAACAACAGAGCACAAATGAGCTGAGGAAAAAGTTGAATATAAAAGAAATTAGATGTAGTGTGCATTTGTATGGACATGTAATGTGCATGGAGAATGCTCATTGTACAAAGAAGTGCTGAATGCTTGAAGTAGCTGGGACCTATTGAAGCAGGAGTCCTAGGAAGACACCAAACAAAATGGCAAAGGCTGACCTCCAGAAGCTGAACCTAACAAAGGAGATGACAAACAACTGGCAAAAACAGACATTCAAATGATGGAGGTTGAGATGTATAATGTCTTCATTTGTAATGAGCAAGATGTTGTGATCCTCTACAATCAAGGCTCTACAAATAAAGACTAACTGAGACTGTGGTGACCCAGCCGACCAATGCTAACATGGAAAGTAGAAGTAAAATAATGCTGAGGATGATGTCAATGAGGAAATATATGTGTGTGTCTGTCTGTGGGTGGGTGTGTGAGTGTGTCTCTGTGTGTATCAGTGTGTGTGTGTGCCTGTCTGTGTGTGTGTGAGAGAGCGAGTGTGTCTGTGTGTGTGAGAGAGTGAGTGTGTCTGTGTGTGTATATGTCTGTATCTCTGTGTATATGCATGCACATGTGTTTGTGGATGTAACCTTTACTTGATTAAGCTAATGAAATGACATCAATCTCGTACCTATCATTCATATAGATGTGAGGTAAAGAAATGTAGAATGAAATGTTCTGTCCAAGAACATAATTTTCTACTTTTGGCACAAGGCCAGCAATTACCCAGTACATTACTGGTACTTTATTTTATCGACCCTGTAAGGATGAAAGGCAAAGTTAACCTCGGCAGGATTTGAACTCAGATCGTAAAGGGACGTAACTCTATGCTAGAAAACATGTCCGACCCTCTACCGATACTGCCAATTCACCAAGAACATAATTGTTTCTACTTTTGGCACAAGGCCAGCAATTATCCCTGTGTATTACTGGTACTTTATTTTATCGACCCCGTAAGGATGAAAGGCAAAGTTAACCTAGGCAGGATTCAAGAACATAATTGTTTCTACTTTAGGCACAAGGCCAGCAATTACCCAGTGCATTACTGGTACTTTATTTTATCGACCCCGTAAGGATGAAAGGCATAGTCATGGGGGGGGGGGGGTTCAAGAACATAATGATACACCAACAGATGTAGACATGCAGCACTCCAAGTGCCACATGTTTACCTCTGTTATTGTTGAATGTTGTTCTCTTCTATATTTCTATTTCCAAATTATTAATTCCCACAAACTAATCTTTCACACAGGAGGTCATAAAAGCCTCTGAGAATATCTATGCTTTCATAGATATAAAAAAAATTTTGATTTTTTTTATACATCTACTGTCTGTTTAGTCCTACATCCTCCTCCTCCTGAATTTCCACCACCACTACCCCTTCTGCTTCTCCTCTTAATTATTTCAATATCTGCCTTTCTATGCTGATAATATTTGATCTCGTCTACCATTCAGCATCTTTCCATGAAACTTAATCCTGTATTAACTGACATCCAACCCAAACTACTTCCTTACAAATTTCCTTTGTCTAATTATACAATATGTAACTACTACTATCACCCCCACCCTGCATACATTATTATCTGTTCCCATTATTCCAATAATCTTTTCACATAAATCTTCTATATCTGCTTCACAATGCTTGAATGAGTTAAAAGCTTCTGTAAATTTGAATATTTGCATAAATTGTTGGAGCATTGTGGAAACCAACCAACTATGAATGAAGTGCAGTATCTATTTTTAAAGTCATTTGCTACAGTAAGCAGTATATGTGAATGCACCTTCTCTTAAAGTGCAAAATAATATCTGAATCAAATAATATAAATGCATTGAATATTCTTGCTGTTGGGAAAAAGAAGAAAAAGTTGCTATTATTAAGCTCCTATTACATGAGGAGAAAACCCTTTTCTTTTTTTTTTTTGATAATGGTAAGGGTATTTTTTAACAGACTAAACAGCAAAGTTAACCTCGGCAGGATTTGAACTCAGATCGTAAAGGGACGTAACTCTATGCTAGAAAACATGTCCGACCCTCTACCGATACTGCCAATTCACCAAGAACATAATTGTTTCTACTTTTGGCACAAGGCCAGCAATTATCCCAGTGTACTACTGGTACTTTATTTTATCGACCCCGTAAGGATGAAAGGCAAAGTTAACCTAGGCGGGATTCAAGAACATAATGATACACCAACAGAGGTAGACATGTAGCACTCCAAGTGCCACATGTTTACCTCTGTTATTGTTGAATGTTGTTCTCTTCTATGTTTCTATTTCCAAATTATTAATTCCCACAAACTAATCTTTCACACAGGAGGTCATAAAAGCCTCTGAGAATATCTATGCTTTCATAGATATAAAAAATTTTTTTATTTTTTTTATACATCTACTGTCTGTTTAGTCCTACATCCTCCTCCTCCTGAAAAATAAATGGATTTAATATATTCAAAACAGAAATTCGTTTTTAGCAATTGAGAAAAATAGCTGAAGTAAAAAAGAAGTTCAGGTCTATTTATGTAACTGCCTACTAATATATCAATCTGTCTGCTGGCATGTCAGTCTAGCTGTTTTTGCTAATTACAAAATACAAACCAAAAATCAACAAAAATGCAGCATACAATTTACCAGGATTTATCATCCATTTAATTATTTTAAAATCCAACTCTTGCTAGCAGAGAAAGCAGATGATGATGATGGTAATTGTGGTATCTATACATATACATATATGTGTGTATGTGTCAAGACTGCCTATGTTTACCTAAAGGTTTTATACAATTGACTTTATCATTGCTTATAGTTTTTAGTGGACTAAGAAGGAATGAACTTTAAGGCAACCCTCCTGATCCAAGATGAATGACACTTGATATTGGAGACCATCTGTGTTAAATCAATCACAAATCATTCAGCCATTATCAATATGACATAACAAATGTATAATGGATTGTACATATCTCTAAACACAAGAATGTATTGACCATTTATGTGTGCTGTATCACTGAGTCAACAAAACCTATTTGTGAGCGTCTGTGTATGTGTGCTTGTGTGTATGGTGTGTGTATATATACATATGCCCACACATTCACATACAGATGTGTGTGTGAGAATAATTCCTGCCTTTTGCTATATGTATATACACAAGCACACACATGTATATATGTATATGCTTACACACACGCACATGTATATATGCATATGCTTACACACATTCACACACAAATGTATATATGTATATGCTTACACACAAACACACACATGTATATATGCATATGCTTACACACACAAGCACATGCACATGTATATATGTATATGCTTACACACACACACACACACACATATATATATATATATACATATCCATACATAGGGTTTATTTATAACATAAAAATCCTTGTTTTTAGAAGTATGTACAATCCCTTATATGTTTGTTAATGACATTAACCTGTGTTGTATTGTTGCCGCTGGTAATTTGAGATTTCAAGTGGGTGGCAGAAACCTGCTGGAAATATGAAGATTACACATACACATAGACATATTTCTGTTATATTTCGCTGATTCCCAATGAGTAATGATAATGATACACTGGTTAAGAGTTATGATGCTTCCTCATAGATATCGCTGAAAGGTTACTTTCAGATGGAAATTACCATTTTTCTAAAACTTTCTGCAAATTTTTCAACACTTCAAACCACAAGCATTGTTCAAAACCCAATCAACATCAGCTCCCTTCAGGGAAGGTAGAGAAATCTGATTGAAAATTGTTTTTACATCATGTGTTCACCACTTTAAGAGAACTTGAACTCTTTTCATGTTTTGAAAGTGTATTGAACGAAAGCTTTGTCTTTCTGAGACTGGATCTTTATTTAACTCTTTAGCATTTAAACTGGCCATATCTGGTCAGAATTTTCACCTCTTTCTGTTCAAACCAGCCATAACTGGCTGATCATACTTATGTTAGGATATTGTTCTCAAGATAAATAATATCAACATCTCGTAGATTCAATATTATGTGAGATAATTATGTGAAATAAAGTGTTTACTATAAAAATACAATAGTAAAAATTTAGAGTAATGTAAATGGTAAAGGTTTAAGTTGTATTAGATAGATCTTTCATTGAAATTGTTATTTATTATGCTCTGCTTCAACCAATAACATCGAAATAGTGACGAGGTATCATGTGAATTATTTGATGTTTACTTTACAGTTATTGTATTTTAATTTAGTAATACTGATAGTTTAGTAGTTTTGTAAATCTATATTAGGAATTTTATATCTAAGTACCTAAAATTCTGGTCCAGGCACAGATTTACATCAATATATATATATACATATATATCTATTTATTATTGATCTTTTTTAAAATTGGTTTAGGGTTATTAAGTTTTTCTATTGTTAGTCTTTTTTTGTTCTGTATTTGCATTAGATTACATCTAATCCTAATAATTATTTCTACTTTTGGCACAAGGCCAGCAATTACCCCAATGCATTACTGGTACTTTATTTTATCGATCCCATAAGGAGGAAAGGCAAAATTAACTTCGGCGGGATTTGAACTCAGAACGTAAAGGGCCGTAACTCTATGCTGAAAAACATGGTGTCTGACTCTCAACCGATTCTGCCAATCCACTGCCTATCCATAATAATTGTTTCTATGCCAGCAATTATCCCAGTGCATTACTGGTACTTTATTCTATCGACCCTGTAAGAATGAAAGGCAAAGTTAACCTTGGGGGGATTTGAACTCAGGCCGTAAAGGGCCATAACTCTGTGCTGCAAAGCATGGTGTCTGATGCACTACCAAAATAATGGACAATCATGAAAAAATGAAATGAAATTATTGTGTACAGTGCTCAGGTGCACTACAACTCATCAAAGGTGCATGTGTAGTACATAGATTAATGTACAAATGTCAGGAAAGTGAACAGTGTATGAGTCATGATATACACACAGACACGCTCACACATGTGTACGTGGTTCATAATACCTTGAAATATAGATCAAGGTTTGTACCAAGAGTTGACTACATATTGCTAGTGCATGCTACTGTACTTTGAGAGATTTCTGATTTTTGTTTCATATTATTGTTGTGACTTTTAAAATGATTTATGGAACAAATATTTAAACCATGTCTCATAGCTATTTATTAGAGTATCATAGAATCTACTACAAACAAACAACTTCTATTGTGTTTACTGTGTCACAAGATATTTTTAATGAAGCTCTTAAACCTTGTCAATTGAAGAACATCTTTACAAAACATTCAAAAGAGAAAAACAAACTCATTGAATATTTTCGAGAACTGCATGAGAAATTTAAATATTGTTCTACAAAAACTATCATTAAAGAAATAAAATTAAAACAATGCAGATGAATTAATTACGGCATATCATACATCAGAATTAATTGTAAAAAGTAATAAGACCCATAACATTGGAGAATCTTTGAAAAATATATTCTTTTATCAAAGAATATATACCGTATTTCCTGGCGCCGAACACACCCTCATTTTGACAACCAAAAATTTGATTCCAGGATGCATGGTAGATTTTTGTGACTTATTTTAGGAAAAAAGTAGCGCCTTCAACTGGAAATGTGGTATATCTCAACAGTACATCAGAATAACACTGAAGTTATAAAAACATTATCCTTTTGCAATAAGACAATAAAGCAATGCATTGACCAAATAAATGGTTGTTAACATTAAAGATAAACTTATAGCTATTCACCATTCTCTATGCAGTTGGGTGAGTCAACTATTGCAAACGGTAATGACATATGTATGGTATTTTGATAAAAAAATGTATATTACCAGAAGAAATGCTATTCACTTTAAATCTTATTATTGATACAAAAAGATAATCAATATTTAGTGCAGTAATAGGGTGGCAGATTGGTGAATGGTTAGAGTGTTGGACAAAATGTTTTGCAACATTTAGTTACACCTTTTTACATTCTGAGTTCAAATCCTGCCAAGTTCAACTTTGCTTCTCATCCTTTGGGAAAGGTGGGGGGATAAAATAAAGTACCAGTAAAATACTGAGGTTGATATAATCGACTTTCTCTCACCCAGAATTTACTGGCTTTATGCCTAAATTAGAAACTAGTAATGTTAGAAACCAGATAGAAAAATGCGTACAGCAAAAAAAAGTAATATTGTTGGAATATAAACCTTTAAAAATACAGGACAAGAAACTAAAATAAAACTTTAAAAGAATAGGACAAGAAACTAAGATAAAACTTTAAAGAATTGGACAAGAAATAAAAAATGTTAAAATAATATTAGTGGCAAAATTTTTATTGGTAAAAAATCGAGTTCCACATTCATAGGCTCTGGGTTCCACATTCAGAGGTCGTCGTCAGACCGGGGGGATCATTTGATCCTGGTTTGAACACCAATTGGGCCATAACCATACCCCTATTTTATCATTCGGCGACACGCCTCATGTGTCATGCATAATGTGAATGGACCCATGGGCCCATGAGCACAGATCTTGAGCAGCAGCGGACGGTCTTGTCGTCCCGCTCATCCTTGATCTTGACCAACCCGTCCATCTTCTCCTTGCATCTTGTCCTTGAGTTCAAGTCCGGCAGTCCAGATGAATGCGTGCCACAGCTTTCTGGTACAGGAAGGGGGAGCAGGAGGACTGGAGGGATGACGGGACAGAGGGAGGGAGAACCGGTGGTTGAGGGAGGTGCCGTAGTCGGTGGTCAGAGTCGACATCTTGTCCCGGTCGTCTTCTCCATCTTCGTCTGGTGTTGCGGGACCAAAAGTGCATTCTTAGAGGAGACCTGCAGCTGCATCGGCCAATTCTTCTTGCAATGGTCATTCTGACGGAGCAGAACTGCTCATCCAACCAACCGCTCAGGGGCAACGCACAATGAGAGCATGACAATTATTATGCACTAATCAAGAAGATACTGGGGCATAGCACAGGAAACGAATAAAAAAAATTTGCCACTAATATTATTGTAAAATTTTTTATTTCTTGTCCAATTCTTTAAAGTTTTATCTTAGTTTCTTGTCCTATTCTTTTAAAGTTTTATCTTAGTTTCTTGTCCTATTCTTTTAAAGTTTTATTTTAGTTTCTTGTCCTGTATTTTTAAAGGTTTATATTCCAACAATATTACTTTTTTTTGCTGTACGCATTTTTCTATCTGGTCTACTATTTTTTAAGGCAATGCAAGCAACAACTATCTAATAATTAAATGATCATAGTGAATTACTGACAAGTGATTGACATTTTAAAGTTCTTTTGAGTATAATTGCAATCTAGTTGAGGCAACTGGCTTAATGACAAAGCTAGTAAATCATGAATGCATTTGAGATGATTAGTGCATAATAGTGAATTGGTGAAACTTGTGCATTTCAGTGGTGTTACAACAATAGATGTAAGTTATATAGTAGTAATACTTTATCATTTTAATTTTTTAGAATGGACAAAAACCCATGCAAAGAAATGACTTTGACTGCAGTGATTCTCTCCAATTTACTTACAAAGCAAAACGTGGTCAAATACCTTATCATCTCTGATAAAATGCCCATTGAATCACTGAAAATCGGATGCATGGAATTCCTCATAAAATGCACCTATGAATCGGAAGCCATCAACTATATCAATGGATACAGGGAGTTGTTCACACTGTAAGACCATCACTTCATTTGTGACTTCATCAGTTATCTCCACGATTATCTCAGACACCCAATGCCATTGATGAGAGGTGATCCAATGTGTGAGCATGTAACTAATCTTATAGAAGTTGTTATCGACCACCTGGCTTTTAGTGACATTTGACTGATTTGACTGATAATGATGTATTTTAAAAAAGTATGTGTACATTCTTGTTACTATTTTAAGGCAATGCAAGCAACAACTATTTAATAAAATTTAAATTTAAAAATGACCATTGTGCATTACTAGTATGATGACATTTTATTAAGTCACAAAATTAGTCAGTCAGCCATAGAACAAGGATCAGGTGGCAAAAACATTGGCAAAAATTTGTGTCAATTTAAGATTTCCAACATTGTTCAAATGAATCATATCTTGTTTGAAGTCAGATTTGTCAAATTTTGACCAATTTTCAATGTTGTGAAGATTGGGCAAGTTCAATTTTTGAATCATTTCTTTTATGCAGTAATTAAACTTTTCCAAACGTCGTCATTTCTGGATTACCTCCCCTAGCGTCACGCTTACTACTCACTCCCTTGAACACAAGATTTATCAGCAAACTTTAATTATAAACTTTTTCTCGCTGGACCAAATTTCTAGATTTTTAAGCCAAAAGATGCGTAATGATCTACTGTTCATGCTCATATAAGTTTTATCTCAGTTAAATAAAGTAGAGCCGCGCTGTAAACAGACGATTGCCAACGAAAACACGACCACAACAATATTACTAAACGGACTACCGTCCGTTTAGGATAAAAAAAAATATTTAGTGCAGTAAAATCACACTTTGCTAAAAACAGGATGTCCTTGAACAATGTATTACATGTAGTACTACAATGGCAGACCACTATCATGGGTTTGTTGTATACTTGAAGGAAGAGATTCCAAATATTTTGTATGTTTATTATGTGGTACATTGGACAACATCTTGTATGAAAATATTTGAGTACAAGCCTTCATATATCATTAAGTATAATAAATCAAATGAAAATGAATACTAAAAATGATGTTTTGATATTTAACTGAGATAGGATAATAACGAGTAATTTATTAGATTACTACTACACAGTTCGTTGACATTCAAAACATACATGTTTGAATTATTTTGTTAAACTATATGACTGTGTCACAGGGATTTTTGAAAATTATAATAAAGTTGATATCTATCAACTATTAAAAAAAATAAAGCATGCTTTTATTTAGCAGGTATTTTAATGGAGATTAATAAGATCAATTTGCAGCTTCAAGAAACCAACAGAACACTTATAAGTTGCATAAAATGCTGTCTCATCAGCTTCCCTAATTGTCATCAATTAAAGTTGATATATACCCAGAGGATAAGGAAAGGTTCAGAAGTCATCTTAACTAATTTAAATTAGATATGGTAAAGTGATTTATGACATTTTGAATTTGAAGGTATATGAAGATCCATCCAACTCATGCAAGCATGGAAAAACGGACATAAAAATGATGATGATGATTATGATGGTGATGATGATATATAAGGCTAGTGAGGCATTTTAATGCCACCAAAATTGATGTTACATACCAGAAAGAACTTTTATACCTTGAATATTGTGTAGCAAGCAAATCTAATTTCAACAACGGTAGATATCAAAATTTATGCAAAAAGAAAAAAACAACACACAAAATGTCTGCTTTATATTTAACTATAAGGAATATGATATCTATTATAATTTCTCTGCTCCATATGTTGTGGAATCATGTTTTAGTGCTGTAAATCATCTTGTCGCTAAACCGAAATTGCCTGCAAATCAGAGAGATATTTTCACATATACACACACACATATATATATATATATATATATATATATAGTTTTAATATAGATGAGATTCTACAGGACTAGAACTGTTTCATTCATTAGAAATCATCAGGAATCTGGGTATCAAAAAATAAATATGGTATTTATAGGTCTCTACAAGTGGTAGGAGAGGGTGGGGAGCGGGATGGGTGCAGGTCATTGGTTGATAGAAAAGGGAATTCATTAAAAGCTAATTCTACAAAGCTATAGTTAATTTTTATTTTTATTTATATTTATTTATGTTTTTAGAGTAACAAAGGCAGACAGAATTCTATAGACAGGTTCCGGATGGCATACCATTCCTTGTCAATAAGTTTCTTTTAAGCTAACAGATGTCTATAAAATCAGTGGGGGGTCAGTCATGCTCCATAGAATTAAAGAATCTTCCTTTTCTTTAATTCTATGGAGCATGACTGACCCCCCACTGATTTTATAGACATCTGTTAGCTTAAGAGAAACTTATTGACAAGGAATGGTATGCCATCCGGAACCTGTTTATAGAATTCTGTCTGCCTTTGTTACTCTAAAAACATAAATAAATATAAATAAAAATAAAAATTAACTATAGCTTTGTAGAATTAGCTTTTAATGAATTCCCTTTTCTATCAACCAATGACCTGCACCCATCCCGCTCCCCACCCTCTCCTACCACTTGTAGAGACCTATAAATACCATATTTATTTTTTGATACCCAGATTCCTGATGATTTCTAATGAATGAAACAGTTCTAGTCCTGTAGAATCTCATCTATATTAAAACTGTTATACTCTGCTATGTATTGAGTACCTTACTTACTGTGGTTACCTCCGATTCAACCCGGAATAACGTATATATATATATATATATATCATAATCTATAAAGCTCAGTGTGTGGTCATGCTCCTTTCTTATAGAAATCTACGATATAGAATTTCTTCAATTGAAATTTACAATTCAGTATTCGAAATAGCTTCGATTGCGTCTTGGCACAGATAATTTTTTTCAATTTCACACACAATTATGCAAAAAATAGATAAAACTCAATATTTTACGATTTTTCTCTGTCGTTTAAACTGCTAAACTCTTTCCACTACCATTCAAAATCTATACAACTTCATACTTTCTGCTACTTGCTCTTTCCAAGCTTGATGGTGATACTGTCCGTTTTACTCTCTCATATCATCTGCTTACCTCTAACTACAACCCACACATTTTGCTACTTTCTCTTTTATACAGATACATTTATTCAACAACAAGCGATAAATCTTTTTTAAAACCTCTTTTCCAAACGCATACAAACACACACTCACTTCAACAACAACAACAATCTGCCTTTTATAGATAATGATAAACAATAATATCCTCTATGAGGTCACTAAACCTGCTAGAAACAGCAGCTAACTCTCCCCCATATCACACCACTCCCTACTGTCTTAAATTTAGAAAACACATATCCTCTATGAGGTTACTAAACCTGCTAGAAACAGCAGTTAACTCTCCCCCATATCACACCACTCCCTACTGTCTTAAATTTAGAAAACACATATCCTCTATGAGGTCACTAAACCTGCTAGAAACAACAGCTAACTCTCCCTCATATCACAACCCTCCCTACTGTCTTAAATTTAGAAAACACACAGACAACCATGCAGAACAACTCCATCGCAGCTCTGTTGTTCGGCTGGCATCATCTACGCGCGTGTTGCGCAAGTACTGTGAAACAATAAATTTCAACACTTTTTTGCACAGAAATAATATCCATAGGCGAAACTACAATTGTCACTGCTGGCGCAGCTCCTGCTTCCAGGTCTGCAATTCATTCACCCAGTGCCTGGCAGACAAAAAAGTGCTGCCATAAAATGGGTGGTGCAACCTAACTTTGGTAACTTAATGACCCCGAGCAACGCCGAGCTTTAACGCTAGTATATATATATAATTATGAAACAGAACTTATCAAATAGAATGGATGCATGTGTATGTGTGTGTGTGTATTTGTATATATATATATTTATGTGTGTGTATGCATATATATATATAATATATATATGATATATATATATACATCATATCATATATATATATATATATATATATATATAAGTATGTATACGTACATACATATATGTATACAGACGTACAGTAGTATGTATATATATACATACATGCACACATATATATATGTACGTATGGGTTTACCGAACATTTATTATAATGTTCGGTTTGTTTGTAAACAAATATCCCGAATTAAGCCGTACAGCGTTCGACAACCATCATCACCCGTTTGTTCAACACTGACAAAGGAACGATGTACTAGTTTCAAGAAAATTAGCTATTGTCAGCATCGTATACCTTCCTGTCAGATGATTGAATGTTTGAAAGTATATACTTTCCTTATGAATATTAATGGCTGACCAGCCTAATTTGCATATCGAGTGAGTTAGTCGGACGGGCACACCGAAAACGATAAATGGAAAAGAATGAAATGAAATTTTATTTCTCACTCTTAGTACGGCTGATACTTAAATGTAATCAAGAAAACAATTTTTTTTCACATATTATTGGTGATAAATATGACTGCTTACCACTTCCAAGGCTGCAAAGTCCTTTCAAGTGTTTCATCAGAAATAAATCAATTGTGCAATAAGTTCCATAATTCCTAAAATAAATTCCCGCTGTATTTAGATTATATAATTTCTTCACTACCTATAAATGCCATGCTATTCTCAGTGAGAATTATTGTCAAAGCCACAACAATCGGTCGAGTATTTCTTGTTTCCCTGTCAAAATAAGAAGAATCCCTACATTAAAGATTGAACATGACCTTGGATTTGTTCCTAAGTTTTCAGGTTTGTCTCTAGAATTGCTGATGCCCCAAGTAAACTAAATTTTAATACAACACGATAGTCACTTGACAACAACAGGAGCTTCTATTGTGAAAATGATAAAAGATTACATTTACATAAAAATAATGAATATTTAAAAAAATATCAACTTATGTAGTTTCCATTACATCTTTTTGGGGACATGTTGTGTGTGTGGCTCTAAGCTAGATGTGATAAAACAGAAGAGTGAAAAAACAAAAAACAAAAGAGCTCTTTGCATAGTTTTCTAATATCCTCTTCACGTTTGTCAACATATTCTGAGATAAGTAGTAAACATTGGATATTTGTTATTGTCACATACATTTATATATACATGCATACAGACACACACACACACATATATATATATACCTGCATACAGACATATATATCATCATCATCATCATCTCATTTCTACAGCTGAGTAAACTATATATCATCATCATCATCATCATCAACGTTTAACGTCCGTGTTCCACGCTTGCATGGGTTTGGACGGGGGTTTTCCCACTTGAGGCAAGAGTGGTTGTCTTGCTCGCATAGGACTGTCTGGCGGGTTTTCTACAGCTGGATGCCCTTCCTAACACCAACCACATTTACAGTGTGGGGCCGGGAGGATTTTACCGTGTTGCCTACACGGCCACATTACAGCGTGGTTTTCTACAGCTGGATGCCCTTCCTAACACCAACCACATTTACAGTGTGGGGCTGGGAGGTTTTTACCGTGTTGCCTACACGGCCACATTACAGCGTGAACTGTGTGTTTTTTGACGTGACACCTACACGATCTCATTTGTTTCGGCCTGGATGTTGTGGCACCAACATAAGTGTGTGTATATATATATATATATACACACACACACACTCATAAAGAAACATATATTTATTTATTCATACATATGTAATTATGCAGGGATATGTATCATCTTTGGATAATAAAAACAAAAAATTAGTGTTATTTTAATAGATTTTAAAATTAATTGTTTCTACTTTAGGCACAAGGCCAGCAATTACCCAGTGCATTACTGGTACTTTATTTTATCGACCCCGTAAGGATGAAAGGCAAAGTGAACCTCGGCGGGATTTGAACTCAGATCGTAAAGGGACGTAATTATGCTGGAAAGCATGGCGTCCGACCCTCTACCGATACTGCCAATACAAAAATGAATACTTACAATATACTATCATACTAGATGACAGCAAAATAACAAGTTACTTACATTTTGAAGAATTTTGTAGCAATTTTCAGTCAGGGATAGCAGAGGAAGCCAGGAAAGAAACAGACTAGAGACACTAAAGAGACAAAAGAGAGGGGGGGGGGATAACCACCCTTTCAAAGAGCCTCCTAGGTCAAAAGTTCAGAATTAGCATAACTGTTAACTTTATTCTCTGCTAAGAATGTATAGCTACAAGCGGTGGAGACTTCTGGTGTCCTTGGTCGTAGGACCACCTATTTACTCACCACCATTGGCACGGAGTTGGCTACCTGCAAGTGGAATGCCTCTTCCAGTACATCTCTCTCACCATCTTCCAGGGAAATGCCTTCTCTATTCTGTCCACGAGGTGGCCAGTGCATGGGCCCCCATTTGCTTATTATAGTAAGAGATGGGGAGAGCAGCAGAGGCAGAAGCAGTGACAGTGGCAGTTTGTTTCTCTCCATGTTCTCATTTCATTTCAATGGTCCACCACTCTTTGCCACACTTCAAGCTCTACTGACATATATTACCATCCTCTACTAGGACACAACCAAAAATGTACTTTTGCTTAAGTTTTCTTAGATAAGTAGTAAACAAGAGAAGGCCTTCAACAGTGTCCTGTTATGTAATCTGGTGGGCATTAAGAAAGTAAGATGTAGACAAGTGTTTTGTGAAGGCCATGCAATCTATGTACAGAGATGCAACCAACAAGGTGAAAGTTGGCAAAGACTACAGTGATGACTTTGTGGAGCAACTGGGAATCCACCAGGGCTAAGCCTATTTCTGTTTATTATTGTCCTTCAGGCCATAACTGAGGAATTAAAGTCTGGCACTCTCTGGGAACTCCTATATGTTAATGATCAATCTAGTCTTTATAGCTGAATCTAAGGGAGAGTTAGAAGCAAATTCCAGACAAAAAGTTGAAATTGAAATTGAAATTCGTAAAAGTAAACTTATCAAATAGTAAAGTCTTCATAAGAAGAAAGAGGATACACAGCTGATACAATCAGAGATGTGGCCATGCTCAATATGTTATAAAGAAGGTTTGCATAAATTCCATAAGGTACACACAGTGTAACCTATGGACACACAAGAGATGTGAGATTACAGTTAGGTTAATGGAGAAAATAGACATAACAAGCAGTAGATGCATAGAAGTAAGTACTAAGAGCATACATGGAGTTGTTGACAGCTTTTGTTACCTAGATGACCTAATCAGCAGTGGGTGGGGGATGCTGTTATTGTTGTTGACATCCATGCATCTATGAGAGATGATGGAGTAGCATTCAGAGATGCATTCATTTGCACTTCTGCAAGTGACTCAACAATCCAGTATACAAATGGCAGTCTTTACTGCACTTGCCGCACATAACAGTTGATACCGTCGGTGTCACTCCTTCCTTCTTGCTCTTTTATCAGCCAAGTCTTCCTTTCTTGTCTGCTCTGCTGTCTGTACAACTTTTCTGACAGCAAGGTGCCAAGCTGCATGGTCACCGGTGCCTTATTCCCAGGTGCTAACATTGATAACCATGGTAAGATCAGGCTGGAAGAAGTTTAGAGAGCTAAAACCTACACTGGCAACTAACAAATTCTTTCTCCAAGCAAAAGGTAGACTATGATGCTTGCAAATGAATTACAATGCTACATGGCAGTGAGACATGGGCCTTGACTGCAGAAGACTTTCAAAGAAATGAAATGTCTATGCTTCCATGGATATGTAATGTTAGTGTGCATGATCAACACAGCATAAGCAAGCTCAGAGAAAAACTTGATATAAGAATTGGATATAGTGTACAAGATAGATGAGTGCATTAGTATGATCATGTGATGTATATGGAAGATGACAGCTGTATAAAGAAGTGTAGATAAATCTTAGTGGATGGGATTTATGGAAGAGGTAGATCCAGGAAGACATATGAGAGAGAAAAATTAATTTACAAACTAAAAATTTACTACAGACTTAGATGAAGTACTGAAATACATGCCGATTGGGAAATATGAACTGATATGAAGTTTATAGAGATAATCTCTCCTTTTCTGTTTTTCAGTGTATTTTCCTATATATTCAACCAGAAGGTTACAAAAAAATCATTAGATAATTCTTACAGTAGAAATTTTCTTGTAAAAAAAAAGATTTTTCTGAAAAATATGTTTTCGATTTTAAATCTCTGCAGTCAGTTATGAATGGCAATATTTTTACTAAAAATATATCTTGTATATCTTCAAATTGAACTAAATAAAAATTGTATGCCTCTTTATGCATATGTCTGTGTGTGTGTGTATTAACGTATATGAATGTGTTTCCCTCTGTGTGCAGTATGTGTTTATGTATCTCTGTTTTAGTACGCATGATTTTATTTTTCTTTGTTGTATATTTTTGTGTATGTATATGCAAGTTATTTTAATATTTGTGTGCATTTTAATCATTATACTTGTGTCTTTCTAGGACTCTATGCATACATTTTTGTGTTTTGATATGTTTACATGCTTGTGTGGGCATATATATCTCTATGCTTATCTGAATATGTGTGTTTCTGAGTTTTTCCATGTATTTCATTTCATTTTTCATTTCATTTTACGTCCGCTTTTCCCTGCTTGCAAGGGTGGGACGGGAACTGATTCTGGCTTGATTTCTACAGCTGGATGCCCTTCCTAATACCAACCTCATTTACAGTGAGTGCTGGGTGCTTTTTTGCCGTGGCACCTCCACGACCACTGTGCAGTGGAATGATAGGGACCCCGGTCCTTATCATCTCATTTCTACAGCTGAGTAAACTGGAGCAATGTGAAATAAAGTGTCTTGCTCAAGGAAACAACACATCACCCGGTCTGAGAATTGAACTCACAACCTTTCGATTGCAAGGCCAATGCTCTAACCACTAAGCCTCCTATATATGAGTGTATATTTGTGTGTGTCTGTGTAACACCTTTTTCTTCAATAATGTTAAACAAAATAACTGAGAACTTTAGAATTAAATAGATGAAGTATTTATTAAATATAGATAACTTTATAACAAAGTGTTAATTTAATAACACAAGTAACTTGATAATGCCTCTACAGAAACATTCTGCTATAGATTTTCGAATTTTGGAATTATTCCAAATCACATTGAATAATAATTATGAGTAATTATATAACAAAGCCATAGGGGGCAATAATTTCTTTCATGCAAATTTGAAAACTTAACCCTTCTGATACCAAACTGTCTGTAATAGCCCATTGTTCTATGGCATGAACTGCTTATATTCATCTAGGCAAGTGATCTTGTGGTTAGGGTGTTGAACTCACAAGCATAAGGTTATGGGTTCAATTCCTGACCAAAGCAGCATGTGTTCTTGAGCAAAATTGGTTATGTTTGACTAAAAGGCAGTCAAACGTATCCAATTTGTCTTTAACTCTCTTGGTGCTGTGGCCGGCAAAAGTCACCAATGGAGTAATCTCCCCTTAATATATAATACAGTGTCAAGGGAAGCAATTCATAAAAACAATTCATCCCACTAAAGATTAAGGATATAATGTGATTTCAGGGAATCTTGACTGCCATCTCTAGCAGGTCAAGAACCTGCATAGAAGATAGTACTAGATATAGTTGTTGCTGTTTCCAGGTCATCTCTGATTGTGCTATGCTATGACCAAAGTAATTACAGCTATGAACATCCTGTACGTTGTTCTCATGGATTACATTGCCCAATATGTCCTTTCCTTTTAATGTTGTAAGGTGTGATTTAGTTGAAATTTGGCTGTTATTTCTAGCAAGTTGACAACCACACAGCCCAGTCCACCTTCATTGACATTAGTTGTATGAAAAAGTTGATGCCTCTCATTTTCATATTCTAGAATTAAAAAACAAAACTGTTTTATTCTAAGAGTCTTCAATTAAAGGAAACTATTCACATGAATTAACAGATTTATTGCCTGGATTGCAGTAAGCCAATTTCCTCAGACAGAACTAATCATAATAATTCTCTTAGCATGCTTTATCAAAACTATTCTGGTGAAATATATTGATGTATCTTGACACTGATAACATATATTACTCATATCTTGACAGTGATAATATGTATTTGCATATGATGATGATGATGATGATGATATCTTGACAATGTTAAATGAGGCTCTCTTATATATTGATGTGTCTTCCTTGGAGAAAATTTAATAATTTCACATCATTAATGAATTGTTTTATTTTAGTAAAGTCTCTTAATTGGTGCCGTAATCCAAAGATTTTGATATCTTTTTACCTGAAAAAGCAAATTTAAAAAAAAATCTATTTTTATGAGTATCATAATTGATGACATTTAAGAGCCAGGGGCATATAGGATCTCCCCATTTCAACAGGGAATATAAAAAAACAACATTTTGCTGTAATTATGGGTATGTAGTTACAGTAAAGAAGAAAAAACCCAAAACGTTGTGCAACTAGATAGCAGGAAAAAATTCTTTTATAAAAATATCTTGTAATTTACCAGAATGAAGAAAGAGCAGCTTAGCTATAACAGTAAATATTTTATAAAAGATAAAATTCTACTATATATGAAAATATTGGTAAATCAGAAAAGTAGATGAGAGGAGTAGTTATTTACATTGAAAATATTATATCCTATATAGATACAGTAGTAAAACTTTAAAAAAGGAAAACAAATTCAGCTTAGCAATAGCTGAAATTATGTTATAAGAGAGTAAACTAACAACACACTAAACATAAATAAAAGCAATTAGAAGTTTGGTAAACATCAGTGTTCTTTCATAAGAACTTTAATCATTTTTAAAGTCTGAAAATGCATCATCATTATCACTAATATTAATATAACTGTTTTCAAATGATGTAGTCTTCAGCTCCATCAAGGGAATTAATAATTCCAAATTTTTTAAAAACCTACTCAATATTTTCAATTCTTACATTTTCCATATTTTTTTATTATTTTTTTTTTACCTACCTATGTATCTCTAGAATAATGGTGTATTTTAACTTTGCTGTTGGTGTGAAGTCATGTTGTGAAACTTCCATCCAGTTCTTCTCAGGTTTTTGCATACTATTTCTAAAGGTTGTCGAGATCAATTGTTGAGTCCATTTCAGCTGATAACGAAAGGTTGCAATTTGTTAGTTAGACCACCAAGAATAACAGCTACATGAATAGATTTTCAGCTCTCTTATTTTATTTTTAATGGTTTCAGTTCTATATATCCCGGACTAGCAATTATCCCAGTGTATTACTGGTACTTTATTTTATCGACCCCATAAGGATGAAAGACAAAGTTAACCTCGGCGGGATTTGAACTCAGATCATAAAGGGCCGTAACTCTATGCTGCAAAGCATGGCGTCTGACTCTCTACTGATGCTGCCAACCCACATAATGCCATTCCAGTTGGATCCACCTAGTCTTTCGGATGAATCCAAACAAATACATCATGTGGTATTTTCTCTTTAGACTGAGTGTTTCTTTTAAATATTAAAAAAAAAACTATTATTATAAATATTAATGTTTTCTTCTTTACTCAGCATTTCATTATTCCTCTATTTGGCTGTTTACTGCAGCCTCTTCTGTTATTGTTATTATTAATTGTTTTGTGTGTGTGTGGGGGGTGGGGTGGGGTGTGGATTGGTAGTATCAGTAGAGCATTGGACAACATAGAATTCAAATCCTGCCAGAATTAGCTTTGCCTTTCATCCTTATGGGGTCAATAAATTAAGTACCAAAAGTAGAAACAATTACTGATAATTGTTTTTACTTTTGGCACAAGGCCAGCAATTTTGAGCATGGGTCAATTAAATTGACTCCAGAACAATGAAAGGTAAAGTTGACTTCAGTGAAATTTGAACTCATAATGTGACTAAATACTGCATTTTGTTAATAGGGCCAAATCCTCAACTTATTAGTAATATTTTTAGAATAATTATTTCTTCTTATCCTTTGTGCACCATCACTTAACAAGAGTTATGTGCTTGACATGGAGTTTTCATGGGAAAATACAAAAAAATTTTCAAAATGTTTACTTTCAGGGTTTTCTTTTTACATGACACCATCTTGTTGGCTAGATAGAGGTTTGCACATCTTCCTGGGCACTTAAAACATAAAGAACCAGAACAAATACTGTAAAACACTATCCAACATGCTAACAATTCTGTCAATCCACTGTCCTGGACTAATACTTCCTTTTACCAATTTTGGCAAGATTTAAACTCAGAGTATAAATAACTGGAACAAATACCACAAGACATTTTGTTCAATGTTCTAACGATTCTGCCAATTCATACAAACAAAGAGAAGACGGTATAGTTTATTGAATCAATTTCAGCATATTATTAGTAGGATTCTTGTGTCAAACATATGGCAACCTCTCTAGTGTTGGTGATCTACATGATAAATGCACCCAGTACACTCTGTAAAGTGGTTAATGATAGGAAGGGCATCCAGCCAAACAAGAGATCAAGAGGATTTTTTTGCTGTGCCACCAGTGTTGATAAATGTACCCAGTACACTCTGTAAAGTGGTTAATGATAGGAAGGGCAGCATCTGGTCCAACAAGAAATCAAGAGGATTCCTTTGCTGTATCAAAGTTATGCTAGCCACCATAGTGCTGGTACCATGATAAAATGTATCCAACAGAGTGAGGTAATGTATGAACACCCAGTAGAGTGTAGGGTTGTATGTAAGATAATGTAGCCCCCCCCCCTGGTTCAACTGAGAGGCCAGTAACTCTACTTGAGTACTGAACCAGTTTGTGATAACCTATCCAACCATTACTAGCAGGGAAAAATGGATGTTAAATAATGATGATGATGATTTCATTGAAACTAATGGGATGATGCCAGTTGTATTTTAAAGAAATAGAAAATAAATAAAGAAAAACAATCTCCCCTAACACATTGGGTTGTGAGGCATCCCTGAACCCTATGATTTCATGTAATAATTTGAGGGGAAATACACTGGGGAGGTGGGGAGTTCTCCATTGCCTTCATTTGTACAAAGGCAGGAATTGAATTCAAAATTATAAAAATTTAATGACATACTAAGCAATTGTATTGTATTCTCCTTGCAAACAACTCTCATATAATATCTGTTTACAGCTAAATAGATAAATCTCAATATTTTAGTCTATTTGTCTTTGTTAGCAACATATGGCAATAGAGTTTAAAAAGATACGAAATGCTGATCTTTTGGCAGATAATTTCTCATTCATATAAATGAGAATCATTGAAAGAAAACATTTTAAACTGGTTTACAGATAAAGGTATGAAATAATAACTTTCCATGATAAACAACTCCTAGAAATTAACATAAGTGCTGAAAAATTAATCTATTCTGTTTATTCATTAACAGCAATGTGTTTTTAGTTTAAGATATATATATATATCATATTTAAATATCTTGTATAAAGAAATTTAGCAGCAAACTTTTGAGCATGATTTAAGAGTCGTATTTACTATATTTAATTACTTTTAATTCCAAAATCATATACAAAAAAAAGGCAAAGTCTGTCCCAAGACCGGAGGTTTATTAGGCTGGAGCTTATTCCAGTTTCTTGGCGCTAATTCCCAGCTATTGCTGATACTCATTTTCAGCTGAATTGGCTAAAATAATATGAAATAAATTGTTTTGCTCAAGAACACAATGTGCTACTCAGTTCAGGAATTGAACCCACAACATTAAATTCAACACCATTACCACTTTATATTTCTGACAAATTCAACTAGAAATGCCATTCTTTCTCAACAGTTTTGTGTGTTAAATTCTAAAAATTGCCAATGTTATTGTCAAAGGAATCAACTTCAATAAATATATTAATAATTAGCTTTGTTGATATAAATTTAAAATTCTTATTATTTCCAGTACGTGTATTCTTTTTTCTGATTAATGATAAAATTTTATTGATTTCGAAAACTAATAATTTAGGTATATTTCCACAAGTGCTTACATGAATAAAGACTAATAAAACCACAATAAATGGATTATTTTCTGTTTTATAATGCTGAAATTTGAAATAAGTCTGCAGAGGAACTCTCCATATACCTCACAGTAACAAGGATTAAAAGCATAGGATATATAGAGACTTATACCTCACTTGAATAACAATGTAAAGCAGTGTGTGGGAACTCTTGATTGCACATAAAATTTCACCTGCATTAAAATTTGAAGCCACCTGCTGAAAACTCATCAAAAGAAAAGAAAAGTTTAAGCCTCCAGGCCAAAACTGTAATTTAGTATAAGTTGCATAGTTACAAATTAGTAAAACTAAAGATTCATTATTTTTCTCAGCACAGCTATGTCCCTACAGGTTCTTATGTTCTCACATTTTACCTCTGGAACCAAAATAGTTCCCAACCACAGATCTAAAGTAATTAATAATTCACAGGATTGAGATACACAAAGGGGCAAGCTATTGCCAACCTGCCCAACTCCTACATAATGACAATACTGATTATGCTAATTATGCTAATATTGATTAACAGATGATTTTCTAGAAAGAATTAGAAACTGGAAAACTTTTTGTATCAATCAAACACATTTCAATTTATGATTGAGATCAATTTTCTTCTGTATTTTGAGTAAACATCTAAAACAATATTTAAAATTTATTCATCAAAATGTAGTGATGTAGCAGAGATGGTAGAGCACCTAATTCTTCACTGTCGGTACTAGGTGAGTGCTGAGGTTGATATATTTATTTTACCAATATATAACAAAAATCCTCATTTATTGAATAAATACTGTGTTGAATGCAGCTGATACAGTGGAACATCAGTGTAAATGCTTTTTAATATTTAATTTCAATGCTATATATTTTGAATTAAAATCCCATTTGGGATTAAATGTTTCAGCTCTTCAGAGCCGATAATAAAAGTCTAAAGTCTGTCTCGAATCCAGAGGCTCATTAGGCCAGTGCTTATCCTGGTTTCTGTGGTGTGAAGCAACTGAGATTACAAGACTCTCTCCTGGACAAGACGCTAGTCCATCACAAGGTCATTTTCAGCTGAGTATACTGGAACAACAAGAAATGAAGTGTTTTGCTCAAGAACACAACACACAACCCAGTCCAGGAATCACACCCACGACGTTATGATCATAAGCCCAACACCCTTACATTAGGTCACTAACCTCTGATAATATATGTAGCAATATTATAATGGGACAATTTTAATCAATTACATTCTCTCCTCTGCATAACATGGCTTTGAACTTATTCAGAATAAAACAAACTTTCTGAATTCTATTAATTATTGGTGTGTACATTGTATAGGGTTTATTAAATTTGTAATTCTGAGATCTATTTCTACATGAATATAAGAATTTACAGGTTATCACCATAATTCTTCAATATATTTCTCTTATTTCCTTTCTTAATTGTATTCACAACCTTTAATTAAATGCAGAAATATTGAATGTTTTAAATTTCATAACAAACAACTATTTGATATTTCTAAGACATTTTCTCTTTGGACATTTAATCAATTTCTTCCAATCTGCTTCATTTTATTGACTATTGGAATATTTGACTTTGAACAATAATCTGAGAAATCTATGAAAGTTTCTAACTTTGCTGATATTTCTGGCTTGTCTCTTCTGCAGTTCTTTTCATTTTCTTTTGTTTTTTAATATATTTCAGCAGTGATAATGAAAGTAATCAGTTATTTTTCATATTCCCTTTATTCCCATTGAGATTTAAACTGAAAACATTGAAATTTTTCACAATATTCCCAGTAACTGTGCCCATTTTTTTTCTCAATATCATTTGACTAGAGTATCATAGAATTCTATACTGTTGAGCACATCATACCTTACTATTACAGCAATTGTGCAGGGAAGATATAAATATCTTTGCTTGGCTGGTTACATATTCTATTCCTATTTCACAATTCAGTGAGTTAGGAGGGTACTCGACTGTGAAGACAATTGCTTAAACAATTTAGAAATTTTCAAATTTGCACACTCTATGCTATCTCTGAAAAATGGCTATAAAATGTAAAACAGATGAAAGAAAATGCAACTTACTGAAATATAGTTTATTCCTGGCAATATATCATCAATTCTTTAACTACAAGAAACACTTCATATTAATGTAATTGGTAGTTATTTTTAGAAAGACGCAAACTTCAAAATTAAACCATTTTCATTATTAAATGTTTTAATTGAAATATATTGAAATATTTAGTTAAATATTAAAGACAATTTACAATTGAAGATTTTATTATCATCAAATAATCAACTGGAGAATGCTGTGGCTTTTGACATATACCAACAGTGCCATTCTTTACATCCAAGTAACATGGTGCTAACTGGGAATTTTGAGCTGTTTAGACTTTGCAATTGTTAAGTACGGCATGGTTTCTTTAAACTCCTCTAAGAAGTGATGGAAGGGAAACCATGTTAAATGATTATTATATATATATATATATGTGTGTGTGTGTGCATGTATCTGTCTGTTTATATCTCACAACTTAGCAGTTCAACAAAAGATACCATTAAAATAAGTACTATAAATAATATGTATAAGATCAACTATATTTCTCCAAATCTTCTATTACTTGATACAGTGTATAACATTATATATATGGTAAAGAAAGGGCCAAGGGGTGCCTCAGCATGGCTACAGACTAATGTCTGAAACTAGTAAAAGAATAACTGTTATATCATCAGATTAGCAGCAGACAGCATGTTTTGTAGCATAGAGTTACGTCCTTTTACATTCTGAGTTCAAATCCCACTGAGGTTAGCTTTGCCTTTCATACTTACGGGATCAATAAAATAGATACCAGTAACACACTGGTGTCGATTTAATCAACTTTTTCCTCCATTCCAAATTGTTGGCCTTGTGCCTATAGTAGAAATGATTATCATTGAAAATATCTGTTTTCCTTGCTAAATGGTATTCAATATTATTAACACCTATTAGAGAAAGTGTGACATAATAAAAAAGTGGAGATGATTTGTTACTAAACAAGTGATAGATAAGGATTGATGTCATGTCAGTACGTGTTTTGCTCTGTCTGTATTAACTTGGTACATGTTGAACACCATTGATAGTTTTGCATCTGAATAAACATAATGTTAATCATTTGTCCATGAAGTGGAAATGTAGATAAATCTCTATTCCAGTTTGTTTTACTTTTATTTATTCTTCTTAAATATATCAATAAAGTACATTTAAATAAATCTTCATGCCATGAGCTATCTTTTATTTAAATGTGTTTACAAAGGTATAGCGGATTTGTTTTCTTTATAGCATTAGACTAAACTGTAAGGATGAGATGAATAGAAGCATTAAATAAATGTCTGTATATCTTCAATATATTCATAACAATCATAAACATATTTAACTTCAAGTATGGTTGAATGGTTAAGAAGTAATTTGGGGTTTGATTCAACTGTGTGGCACATTGCACATGTGTCTTCTACCATAACCTTGGATTGACTGATTTCTCAATAGAATTTGGTAAATGGAAACAGTGCAGAAAGCCTCTTGCTAGCAGGAAAAATGGCCGTTAAATGAAGAAGAAGAAGTTGTTGTTGTTGTTACTGTGTTTACTTTCAAAGATCATATCACAATAGCTATTATCTAACATCTAACAGGAAAAAGAATTATCTATGTAACTACATCTGCAGTTATTAAATGATCTTGGAGAAGAAAAGCAAGAGAAACGCCTAGCAGATTCATAACAAGATGGATAAACAAGTCTGAAACTGTTTATAACGATGTCGCTAAAACAATTACAAATGATTGTGTTATAATCATTTGTAATGAATTGACAGAGTTGTCAGAGCATCAGATAGAATATCTTGTGGTAATGTTTTGATTTTCTGAACTCTGAGTTCAAACCTTGTTGTGGTAAACTTTACCTTTCATTCATTAGAGGTTAATAAAATAAAGTGTCAGTCTGGTGGATTGATAGAACTGTTACTCTGTTAACCGTTTAGCATTTACATTACTTTATATATAGATTTTGATATTATTTATTTTGAGAAAAATACATTAAAGTCAGTATGAGGGGCCAATTATGGCTGGTTTGAACAGAAATAGGTGAAAGAATTCTGGCCGGATACAGCCGGTTTAAATACTAAAGGGTTAAACCAGATGCTTTGCAGTATTTCTTCTATCACTTGGCATTTTGAATTCAAATTCCACCAAAGAATTCAAATCTTACTGATGGTCTGGCCTAATCACCCAACTACAGGACTAAAAATAATTATGAAAGCTGCAATGGATAGAGGGGGATTGTAGCTGTATACTATTGTAGTCAATGATGATGATGTGTTACAGATATAGCTGTGAATAAGGATTTTTAACATTGGCATAAAGCCACAAATATTTGGATAAGGCATAGTTGATTAATTTAGCCTCAATGTGTGGGCAGTGCATATATTTTATCATCACTACAAGAATGATAGTAGGCTTTCAATTTAGTATGTAAATAAGTATAACTAAATTCCACATGGTATTTAATCCTTTTCACCATTTTAGCTGCTTCACTCTCAGTGCCAGAGGCAGCCTTGCATTAAATGTTTTATATTAAAGTACTATATTGTTTTTAACTTTCATAAATGACTAAGTGTTAACCACTGGACAGCAAAAGTAAATTTACCTCACCCTGTTTTGTTTAGTAATTTGAATTGAGATTTTGACCATGATATATCACCTGAAAAGGGGCAGATTTTAAAATACAGACGAATACAGAGAATGATTGACAACTGCTTAACCATACTAATGTTTTCTTTTTACATTGTCTGTCAAGAATTGAAAGATTTATTCTTCTCTCGGTAATTAAGAAGTATAAAATACAAATCGTAAATTTAGAAACAGTAGAAAGAAAATAAATATTTATTAGCATCACTGCTATTGATATATTCAGTTGGGAATACTGTTTTTATTTGTTTTTCTTGTAAGAAACCTACAGCTTAGTTTGCAACTTCATTGTTAGATATTTAATTAATTCAATGCAACAAAGTCATAACAAACTGCTGCTACCCTCTTGATATCAAGCAACCCATGATTCTTAGTTTTAAAGTGTTTATATTTATCTAAAAAAACTTCCGTCATAATTTTATGTTAGAACCTTTGTTAAGTTATGTTCTAAAGTCTAGAACATAACTTAACTTCCTCATAATTAAGCTAGTGTTTAGAATCTAAACACGAGCTTATTAATCCTTGATTAGTTTCAAAATTATCTGAAAATCATTGGCAGTGTCTTTCATTAGAAATATGGTAACAAAAAGTGTTAAAGAATTGACGCCTTTCTTTTATGAGGTTTGTTTCCTATTTGAACACTGCATTTGCTACATGTATATACCTCTGAAACAAACATCAAAATAAGATATAATGCATACACACATACATACACATATTTTCAAAATGGTTGTCTGTTAAAGTCTAAATTGCTAGAAATAGCAGCCAAACCTCTTTTCAAATCACAGACTACTATCTGAAAAAAAGAGTAGGGAGATATATTGGATAATACATCCTCTACATCTGAAAAGATGACAGGGAGTCATGGCTGAGTCCCCTTTGATTATAAATCTACTTGATCAGGGATAATCTGAGATTAAACAACAGTATCAAAATGTGCTTGCTTTGTCTCCACTCCTACAATTTCCAATCATCTGAATTTACTAAATCTTTACAGTTAATACTTAAAGTATCAATTTCTTCTCTTGTCATCTTTTCTGCTGTATTTTCTGATCTAGATGATTTATTAAACTATCTATTCATTTCTTCTTGACCATAACTGCACTTCCAGAAACTCCCACCATGCCTAGTTTTATTTTTCCCTGCAGCCATCCTCATGCAGTAATTCAAATTGAATATCAACAACCAAGATATTTTTATCCATGTGTTCAGGAGGATCTAGAATAACTATTGACTCTGTTGCCATCTCTTTAAAATAACCAGCAAAACAATCAGAAAAAAAATTCCGATATAAACGTGCAATCAGTCGCATCTCTCTTACCATGAGATAAAATATTCATTGATCATTCAGTTAGTATCAATATTTTACTGATATCAGTAAACATACTATTGAATATTGAAAATATCACGAGATAAAGGAGTGTTCTTCAAATAGAATGACACAGGACCGACATATTTACAACACTTAAACATAAAAACATTTTGAACTTGAATGTTTCTAAAGTCTGCCAGAATAAAGTTAATGGTTATTCATTAGGATCATGAACATACTCACTATTATTGGCAGTATCGGTAGAGGGTTGGACGCCATGCTTTCCAGCATAGTTACGTCCCTTTACGATCTGAGTTCAAATCCCGCCGAGGTTGACTTTGCCTTTCATCCTTACGGGGGGTCGATAAACTAAAGTACCAGTAATGCACTGGGTAATTGCTGGCCTTGTGCCTAAAGTAGAAACAATTATTATCTTTCTTACCATCAACATCATCATTATTTCAGCCTCTACCCCCTAGCATTGTACTGTCACTGTAATAAGTTATTGCTTCTCTCCTGAGATATAATTAAAAAAAAAAGTATCAACATTATTAATTCTATAAATCTAATTCTCATGAGCGATACATACCTTTGTTGTCAGTCATATAACCACCAATGTGTTTAATCAGGTTGTGAGAGACTTGTTGATTATAGAATATCTATATTTCTAGATATCACACACAAATCTATATTAAGATTATCCAATCAATATCTTCAGCTCTCACTTGTTGAAGTTCATGAATGGTTCTATGATATCCATTGTTGGCTGTTTCATTGAATGATCAAAGACACCTACTTGTTTAGTTGTTATTACATATAATTTAGTAATATTAATTTAAAGCTTCACTGTTTGTTGAAAGAAAAACAGAAATATATACATTGCTATACTTATATAATTTTTGTAACAGATCATTTTGATGTCCACTACGCAAGTTAAACATTTATTTCACTTTCACATAAAACAATGAACGACTCACGGTTGATTTACATGGTTTTTTCAGAGATTGGTTCCCAAAATAAATAAAATCAGGCGTATTACTTTGTTTAATAGCTGAATATATGCCTCCACTCAAAAATTAAAAACACCAGCTTCAATATCGCTGAGAAATTAATTGTCAAAGACTTTTTGCTTTCAACTATGTTTACACCATCACATAAATGTCTTCTTAATAGCCAAAGGAAATCACAGCTCGTCATGCAAACCTTTCATGGTTTTGCGTTGGGCAAAATTATAAATATGTTACCCAGGAGGATAGTGAGAGATGTACTGAAAGAGCATCTCCACTCATTCTTGCAGTCAGCTAAATTTTTCCTGATTGAAGTTAGTGGGGAAAGGATTTAGGGGTCCAGGAACTAGTATCAGAATTAATATATATCATTGTCTCATTCTTGAAAGCAAAGGAAAACTGTATTGTTCAGCCTAACTTTAGGGATATTTGATTTTTTTAACTTATTTTTTTATCACAATTTGTTAATAGAACAGTTTTTTTTAGAAAAGATACACGTGTGTATACATACTATCATCATTTTTACATCCATTTCCATACTGGCATGAGTGGGATGGGATGTTTAGAGGCAGTGTTTTATAGTTAGATGCCACTGTACTTATTCCAAAAACTGCATATATCATCATTTTATATCTGCTCGCCATGTCTCTCATTGGACGAGTTGTTACAGACCAAGTAAGTTCTTAACATCCATTTTACATATGTTTACAGTGTACCGTATATTTCAAATTAAAGTTTTGTAGGTGCAGTAGATAAGTCACATGTTGGTTTTTCAGATCGTATTTTTGTGACAAAAAGTACAACTTATATATGAATATATACAGTATATGATAGGCTTTCAAATAGCTTTCTCTCTCCCAAATTCCAATAGTAAAGTATTTGTTATAGAAGACCCGTCCAAGGTAGTACACAGTGGCACCAAATCTAGAATCACATGGTTACAAAATCTTAACCATACAGCCAACTCTACACATATTAACACAAATACAATGTTGTCTACATACTTCAACCTATTTATTTGAAACACTTTACTATAATCTAATAATTGTTTCTACTTTTGGCACAAAGCCAGCAATTATCCCAGTGCATTACTGGTACTTTATTTTATCGACCTCGTAAGGATGAAAGGCAAAGTTAACCTCGGCGGGACTTGAACTCAGACCGAAAAGGGACGTAACTCTATGCTGCAAAGCATGGCGTCTGACTCTCTACCAATACTGCCAATCCACTGTTTACTATAACCTAATAATGTAATGTAAATACTTTCTATGCTATGGGGAGCTTTTAAAGGCCAGATCTTTAACTCAATTTAGGGCCCATTAAGTTGAGAAATTTCCTCTGGATAGGTATAATACTTTGTTGGTTGTTGTTTCACCCAAAATCAACCACAGTTGAACAGATATGCTGAAAGGCATTCTAGTTGTAACATTTCTTTTTCTAACCATTATGTACTGAACACCATTTTTCTTATATGTGTTTTTATTTTGTTGAAAATGGTAGAGTATAATTTGAGGGAAATTTGGTTATTTCTAGCAGAGCAAGCAACCACATAGAAGCTCCTTTAGTAGCTTATTCTTTGCAGGTAATACATTCTAATGATCAGCTATCAAATCAAAACAGTAAATCAAAGATTTGTTCATTGATTTTTCTCTGTATATCTTGTTTTTAAAGGGAACAGAAAAGGAAGAAAAAGAAATAAAAAAGAAAAAGAAAGAAGGATCAAGTAAAAAGAGAAAGGGGGGGGGGACAGGCATTACACCCCAGTTTGAATGGTGCCTCAGCTGTGTCCCATGGACAAAATAGCCAGACACCCACTGCAACATCCACCCCAACTCACAGGGCTCCCTCCTCAGGTGGGTCACTGTATTTCTAACTTTACAGAGGAATTCAGCAGTGCAGGGACCAAGGACACCAGAGGTCTTGACAGAGATCAATACAAAGAGGAAGTGGTTGGTCAGGCCTCGATATCTTCCTCTCCTCCATCTTGTGGCCAAAACAACAAGGCTGGGGACAGAGAGCAAGTTGCTGCATGCCAGTATTTTGGCCCAGAAAAGCAACGGAATACCTGCAACAATTTTGAACCCATGATCTTATACAGGTAGTTGAATACATATTTTAATCAGCCTTCTTACCTCTATATAGTTTAATTATACAAAACAAAGAATAAAAAGTATATAGTGTGTGTTTCCCATAGGAGAAGTAAACAGTAACATTTATTCTTTATTCAAAGAGCCAAAACTGTGTTGTAGACTCAGCTCTGCAGAAGTTTGCTTGGCTCGCAATCATCATCATCATCATCATCGTTTAACGTCCCTGTTCCACGCTTGCATGGGTTTGGACGGGGGTTTTCCCACTTGAGGCAAGAGTGGTTGTCTTGCTCGCATAGGACTGTCTGACGGGTTTTCTACAGCTGGATGCCCTTCCTAACACCAACCACATTTACAGTGTGGGGCTGGGAGGTTTTTACCGTGTTGCCTACACGGCCACATTACAGCGTGGACTGTGTGTTTTTTGTCGTGGCACCTACACGATCTCATTTGTTTCGGCCTGGATGTTGTGGCACCAACATAACTTTGCATTGAAGGGGGCGGTGTGGATGGGGTGGGACGGGGGTGTATTTTGTTAGAGATGCTTACTGATTAGTAGCTTTTACTTTGTATTTAGGCAAGGCGGGTCTTCTCTGTTACTGAGTACCGCCAAAGGTCTCGGTCCAGTGACATTGTCTTGGAGAGGTGTAAGTGTGTGAGGTCGGAATTTATCAGCTCATCCCAGATTTTCCTGGGTCTGCCTACTCCATGGCTACCGTCTATCTTTATTGTCCTGCACTTTGTTATACAGCTGTCGTCTTTCATGCGCATCACGTGACCATACCAACGTAGCCTTCTCTCGAGTAAACAACATCTGATCCCTCTTATTTCTAATTTTTTCCTTAGTTTGTTTATGCTTTGCCGTTCACGTATATTACTATTACACATCCAGCGGAGCATGCAAGCTTCGTTCCTCTCTAGTCTGCGTATATCCTCTGCACACAATGCCCAGGTCTCACTGCCATGCAACATTGCTGTATCTACTATAATGCTAATGAAAAACAATAACGAATACACTGGTAAGGATAATAGTTATAATGATGATTATAATAATTATTTATGCTGTGAGGCACACAGCCAATTTCTAGTATGGAATAACTATATTTAATTAAACAACCATAGTAACATGTTAGCTCTTATTTTCATGAAAAATTAAAATGATGATGTCGTTGATGATGACAGTAATAATCATTTACTTACATTGGCAAAAGGTCAAGCAACTGTAGGAAAGGTTGACAATCGATTTAACAGTAATAGATGCATGAAAATTTTATCAACCTCAGAGAGAAAGGCAATGTTGGCCCCAGTAGGGCTTTAACTATGAATGTAGAGGAATGAAATATTGATGTACTGTCATGTCTTAAAAATGGTGACAGTAATAATAATGGGAATATCATCTACATAGAAGAAACATGAATACTATCAAGTTGCAAGGGTTATATACTATTAATGAATTATATAATATGAAGCTGCCATGCTCCGATGGATGTGTAATAGTAATATACACGAACGGCAAAGCAAAAACGAATTGAAAGAGAGACTGAGCATCAGAGAAATGCTGTGTGCAGGAGAGGAGGTTGCATTGGTATGACTATGTGATGTGTATGAAGGACAACAGCTGCATAAAAAGGTACAGAGCACTAAAGGTTGATGGAAGCCTTGGAGTGGGGAGAACCAAGAAGATCTGGAATGAGGTGACAAAAACTGACCTTGCCCAATTGCACCTCTCAAAGGCAATGACAGAGGACCAAGACCTCTGGCATTACGCTGTAATACAGAAGACTTGACTTCCCATGGGTACAAGCAGAAGCTGAAGCATATAGACAGTATGCTCCCACTGTAAAGTGGTCATGTAGGCACCATGGTAAAAAGCACCCAGTATTCACTGTAAATGAGGTTGGTGTTAGGAAGATCATCCAGCTGTAGAAATCAAGC
Source organism: Eledone cirrhosa (assembly GCA_964016885.1). Lineage (NCBI taxonomy): Eukaryota > Metazoa > Mollusca > Cephalopoda > Octopoda > Eledonidae > Eledone > Eledone cirrhosa. Next base: position 407,955,607 of record OZ024740.1, on the reverse strand, counting down.
CAAAATCAGTTCTGTGTGAGCAAGACATGGTCACTTGACCTGGCATTGCCCACAACAGGACAACCTGTCTAACCCATACTAGCGCGGAAGAATGGACGTAAAACAATGATGATGATGGAGAAGCTATAATATATGGCTTTTCCAGTGCATCTCCCTTTCCATCCTCCAGGGAAACGCCTTCTCTATTCTGTCCACCGGGGCCATGGAGTGACTAGTGCATGGGACCCCATATATTCATAATAGTGAGAGATGGGGAAGGTGAGAGAAATGGAGGCAGTGACAGTGGGAGTTTGGCACCTGTATTCGGTCCTCATGTATATGTATGTTGACTTCTATTAATTCACTATAATTATTCTCCCTATACCAAAATGACTAGCATTAAAAGATATGACTTTATCAGACATCAATGTACTGTTAACATTTATGTTGATTAATTTTCTATTCTCCCTTGTATACTCTTACTTATCCAACAGCATACAAAATTGGTTATGTCTTCCAAGAGCATTTACATTGATGAACTATCAATGTAAATTGCAATTAATCTTTTCATTTCCAGTTGGTTCTGCAACATCCTGTTTGAGGTCACCTCAGTAGTTGTTTAATTTTAGTGTATTTAGATATATGATATAACAAAAAAATAAAGTAAATGTTTATTTATTTAATACTTGCGCTATTATGACAAAATCAGTAACTTAGCCTTTCAGATGTATTGGTGTTTTCACCTGAAAGCTTATGTGGAATAATATCTATCCTGAATCCAATTAAAAAGACAAAAATAAATAATAAAACAAAAAAAACAAACAAATTCACTTCTCCTCCATGGCTGAGTGATTAGCATTGGCAAAACTGTAAAAATAATTTTCCCAGCAAAAACTGAAACCCATCCCACCCATGCAAGCAAGTATGGAAAAATAAACTTAAAAAAAAAATAATTATGATAATAATTGTTTCTACTTTTGATAATAATTATGATAATAATTGTTTCTACTTTTGGCACAAGGCCAGCAATTATCCAGTATATTACTGGTACTTTATTTTATCGACCCCGTAAGGATGAAAAGCAAAGTTAACTTCAGCGGGATTTGAAATCAGAATGGCAAGGGCCGTAACTCTATGCTACAAAGTATGGTGTCCGACCTTTACCGATACTGCCAATCCACCACCTTATTATCATAATTATGATGATAATCGTTTCTACTTTTGGCACAAGGCCAGCAATTATCCCAGTGTATTACTGGTACTTTATTTTATTGACTCTGTAAGGATGAAAGGCAAAGTTAACCTTGGTGGGATTTGAACTCAGAACGTAAATGGCCTAAACTCTAGGCTGCAAAGCATGGTGTCCGACGCTCTACTGATATTGCTGATATAAAGGAAGCAAAAATATTCTCAGGAAATGGGATTAAAAGCAAACTGGAATAAATGTCTGACCAGTAACAGTATACTATGTCTGACCAGTGACAGTATACTGTCTGACCAGTAACAGAATACTATGTCTGACCAGTAACAGTATACTGTCTGACCAGTAACAGAATACTATGTTTGAATTAAGAACATAAAATCATAGTAACTGCCATTAAAAATACAACTTTTGTTGTTGTTTAATCCTAAATCAGCTTTGATTGAGTAGACTTATGGATCAAAAGTATTCTAGCCATGATCAGCCCATACTGTCTTTTAGGCCTAGTGTACTCTAGATTATTTTATCCAATGTGTCCTCTAAAGATGATGGGGGTGCAATTTAAAAGAGATTTAGTTGCTATTTCTAGGTGGTCAAGCAACCATATTGAAGCTCCTTTGTCGTATTTTGTATTCAGGTGATAAGACTATTCTGTGAATAGGTTTTGATCTTCAACTGAATATTATTTACTGCAAATGTGCTTTTAATATTGTTAGGAAAATCTTGAATGTAGCATATTTCCATTTACTTCTCATAAAAGTGCAACATTGACAACATGATCACTTATAGGGTGGTTTTTTTCAAATTTTAGTTTGGTTTTACCCTTTATCATTTAAAATGGCCATATCCGGCCAGAATTCTCTCACCCCTTTCTGTTCAAACTGGCTGTAACCGGCTGCTCATACTGATACTAAGCTATTGTTCTCAAAATAATAATATCAAAATCTCATAGATTCTATATTATGTGAGATAATTACGTAATATAAAGCCTTTACTGTGAAAATATAATAGTAAATAGAGAGTAATGTAAATGCTAAAGGGTTAAACTAAAGAACTCCTCGCCACCTTCCATAAAGACTCTGTGATGTCAACCCTTCATATTGGTTCTCCAATTTATTATTTACTTTAAATCTATCTTGTTTTACTTTTTAATAATTGTTTCTACTTTAGGCACAAGGCCAGCAATTATCCCAGTGCATTACTGGTACTTTATTTTATCGACCCCGTAAGGATGAAAGGCAAAGTTAACCTCGGCAGGATTTGAACTCAGACCATAAAGGGCCGTAACTCTTTGCTGCAAAGCATGGTGTCCGACACTCTACCAATACTGCCAATCCACCCCCTCTACTGCCAATCCACCGCCCTTTTTCGTGTCCACTTTTTAATAAAATAAAGGACTTCCCCATTTACTTATGGCTTCCTTTTTCTAATTTAGCTATTTCTAGTTTTATATCAATCTTAATTTTTGCCCTTACCAGACAATCTGTCACATCTTTCACTTTTCTCTGCTTATTTGCCACAATGGAATTTATTCCATTTTATTTTTTGGGTTTCTCTATTTGATTTCTTTCATGTCCACTTTTAGTTTAATTTCTGTTCAAAGAATGTGTTCAGAATTTTAAAGTCTTGCTTTCTACAAATGTAATCAGTCTTATACATGCCAAAATTGATTTTAAAATTAGCCATAATTATTGTGTACTGTATCTTTTCTTTATATGCCTTATTACATTAAGACATCTTGAGAATACAAATATCTCAGTTTCCAAAAAGTATATATACTACTGTTAAAGATAGTAACAAGCACTTAAAAAAAAATATGGAAAACTGAATTTTTCTTTTCCTCCTCTATTTGCCAAGTACAACAATTTAACCCTTTAGCATTTAAACCGCCCATATCCAGCCAGAATTCTCTCACCTTTTCTGTTCAAACCGGCTGTAACTGGCCACTCATACTGATATTAAGGTATTGTTCTCAAAATAGATAATATCAAAATCTTATAGATTCAATATTATGAGATAATTATGTGAAAATACAGTGAAAATATAATAGTAAATATAGAGTAATGTAAATGGTAAAGGGTTAATATGCCCCCTCTTCACAAAACAGAAAATATAGTCTAAAAAATGCCATTATACGTTATATGCAGTAAATTCAAATGAATACACAAAAAGAAAAACAAGCATTTGTTCAACACTCTACCCATACAACCCTCCCCGTCCGACGGGGAGATCTCCAGCCACTTTGGGTTGGGTGAGAGATGTCTTCTCTTGTGAAAATAGGTATAGCTTTCATTATGTAGAATCGCCCCATTTTGCCTTTTTCTTTTTTTTTTGGTACTGCCCGTTTGAGTTTTTAGAGGTTGGCATGTCTTCCACACTGTTAAACCACTGCCCAACATATATACATATTAGGCAAAAAGCCAGCAGATTTTGGAGAAAGGCAAAGTGATTAAATCAACTCTAGTAATTGACTGATACTTTTATTAGATGACCATGATAGGATTTATATTCAGAACATAGAAATTCATAATTAAATGCCACAAAACATTTTGTCTGATGCTCTACAGATACGAGTAATCCATCGCCTGATTATAGTTATTATTTTCAAAATAATGATTCCTACAAGGTCAGCAATTTTGGGGGATGGAAAAGTTGATTAAATCGACCCCAGTGCATTACTGGTGCTTTGTTTTATCAACCTCATATGGATGAAAGGCAAAGCTATCCTAGGCAGGATTTGAACTCGAACCGTAAAGGGCCGTAACTCTATGCTGCCAAAAAGGGTATCCAATGCTCTACCGATACTGCAAAAAAAAAAAGTAAAAATGAGATAATGTTTATTGAAATTTCGTATTTCTAAAGAAATCATCATCATCATCGTTTAACGTCCATCTTCCTATGGTATGTTTATGGCTAATCATTTAGAAAGCCGTACTATGCAAAACACCGGGGCTATCGCCTTCTGGTGGTGTCCAGCAGAAGCAAGGGGGACAATCATCAATGCATTTCGAACTTAACTGGTTCTCATCAGGACGATCCCTCCCACTCTTGCAACTGCTGGATTTGAAAACATATTGTATTTCTTTAGAAATACAATACAAAATTTCAATACATAGTGGAATTGATTGATTAGCTAAGAATATTTAAACAGATACAGAGAAGCTAGAGACAAAATACATTGAGGAGATGAATAAGTTCCGGCTGGAAAAACTTTCATTGTGAAAAAAGAAATATTGATGACAAATGTCTTTGTTTTACAGCCTTAGTTCAAAGAAATGATAAAAATAGTTGATATGTTGGTCTGGCCTATTAGAAATTGTAAAAAAATACAATAGACACCTATTGATTGTTCATCATTTTATACATAAAAACTTTGTCTTTAACACTAATGATTTTATTTATTGTTGCTATTTACACACGCACATATACACAGTGGAACCTCAGTTCACGAAGTTTTATGTGTTCCTGAAGGCCGTTCGTCACACGAAATGTTCGTAAACCAAAACTATTTTCCCATACGAAATGTAGAAAGAGAGAGAGAGAAAGAAAGACTGTGTGTGAAAGACAGATAGATATCACCGTAGTAACTTACTATATAGCATATGATGCTTTCCCGTCGATACTCCAAGCTTTTTGCCAGCTTGCATGTTCGTTACTCAAGACACAATTCGTGATACAAGACATTTTTATGCTCAGAAAAATTGTGAGCAGAGATTCCATTCTCTGTCTGAACACACACACACACACATATATATATATATATGAAAATGTTTAACCCCGACGGCAGAGCTCAAGCCGTTCGATGGCTATTTCTGGACTCAGTTTCTGAGTCCAGAAATAGCAATCGAAACAGCTTGAGCTCTGCCGTCGGGGTTAAACATTTTCCTATTACCCACTCTACTACCCTAAGTATTGAGTACTCTGGTGCGTTATGGTCCATCTGGTTCCTTACCACACTTCCTTCGTTACATATATATATATATGTGGAAAAGTGGAAAATTAAATAAAAGCGGGAGAAGTCCTGTACACTCAATCACATATCACAAAAGGTGTTGGAGTTTTCCTCTACTAATTTTTGAGGCAACCCAACATACAAGCAGCATTAAAAGGGGGTGATAACGAGGCTAAGCCACTGGGATAACGAAGCCCTCTTGCAGACACCATCTGGTATGACGGTAAGGCAAGCTGCCAACAATGACGAGAAACTCATCGACGAAAGTCCAGCTCCCCCAAAACATCAGTCAAGAGATTGACATTTGAGAGTAATCCTTCGTTTTAAGATCACAGATATTTTCGCAAGTGAAAATGACAACTTACTGCAGTATTGTGAATTAATCGTAATTATGCAAGAAATTCCTTTGTATTTCCAATGCCTGAAGTTATATGAGGAAAATCACTTTGGTAATACACTGTATAAATCCTGGACAATATTAATATGTTCTGACAGATAACGTTCGGTTTTTTTTTCAACTTCATTTGTGACTATCTATATACTATTAAAGTTCTATGATTGCTTGCTTGCTTGCTTATCTTTAATGTAATACAGCCCAAAGCGCGCATAATGGGAAAATACTTTGAAAGGAAGTTGACCCTGAAATGGGGATACAAATAGAATAAAACAAGTTTTGCGTAAATCGGAGCACGGGTTCCTGAGATATGGCTTTTTTCCAGGTACCTTCATAAACAGAGAAAGAGAGAAAGAAAGATAGAGAGAAAGCGATAGTAGTTGTGAGAGAGTAGATTGAAAGAGAGACATAAAGAGAGGGAGAGGAGACAGAGAAGGAGAACGGAAGAGAGAGAGAGAGAGAGAGATCTGGTCCTGTTGTGTATATATGTATATTTATATATATGTGAATGTGTGTGTATATATATGTGTTGTGTGTCTATGACCAGTGTATATAGATCACAGACACCTACATATATATATGTATGTACACACATTCATATATATACATACACACACACACACATATATTTATATATATATATATATATATATATATATATATATATATATATATATATATATATAAACAATTAAGTTAAAAATGTACATCTACATATGCATACTGAAATATTAGTATGCATATGAATACACACACGTATACATATGTAGATGTACCAAGTCTTTCACTGGTTACTTTACTGTGAGTATCCAGCTATTCTGTATGTAAACACACAGACAAACCGGTTTTTAGAGTCATACTGGTTTTTGAGGAAACACCTTTCCTCTATTCTCCAGAAAGCCAGACAAGGAATATTGAACTAGTTTCGTTGTTGTTACAACTCATCAGCAATATTTACCTATCTACCGGCCTTTCTGGAGAATCGTAAAAGCACATATCGTTATATGCTTTTTCTATGAAAATTAGTAGTGGGCAGACTAATTTGCATAGAGTGTGAGTACGTACCGGTTCAACGGAGACGATAAAAACAAATAACGAAACGAAATTAAATTTCGTTTCGTTTGTAACTCACTTTTGTATGACTGACGCTTAAACAATTAAGTTAAAAATGTACATCTACATATGCATACTGAAATATTAGTATGCATATGAATACACACACGTATACATATGTAGATGTACCAAGTCTTTCACTGGTTACTTTACTGTGAGTATCCAGCTATTCTGTATGTAAACACACAGACAAACCGGTTTTTAGAGTCATACTGGTTTTTGAGGAAACACCTTTCCTCTATTCTCCAGAAAGCCAGACAAGGAATATTGAACTAGTTTCGTTGTTGTTACAACTCATCAGCAATATTTACCTATCTACCGGCCTTTCTGGAGAATCGTAAAAGCACATATCGTTATATGCTTTTTCTATGAAAATTAGTAGTGGGCAGACTAATTTGCATAGAGTGTGAGTACGTACCGGTTCAACGGAGACGATAAAAACAAATAACGAAACGAAATTAAATTTCGTTTCGTTTGTAACTCACTTTTGTATGACTGACGCTTAAACAATTAAGTTAAAAATGTACATCTACATATGCATACTGAAATATTAGTATGCATATGAATACACACACGTATACATATGTAGATGTACCAAGTCTTTCACTGGTTACTTTACTGTGAGTATCCAGCTATTCTGTATGTAAACACACAGACAAACCGGTTTTTAGAGTCATACTGGTTTTTGAGGAAACACCTTTCCTCTATTCTCCAGAAAGCCAGACAAGGAATATTGAACTAGTTTCGTTGTTGTTACAACTCATCAGCAATATTTACCTATCTACCGGCCTTTCTGGAGAATAGAGGAAAGGTGTTTCCTCAAAAACCAGTATGACTCTAAAAACCGGTTTGTCTGTGTGTTTACATACAGAATAGCTGGATACTCACAGTAAAGTAACCAGTGAAAGACTTGGTACATCTACATATGTATACGTGTGTGTATTCATATGCATACTAATATTTCAGTATGCATATGTAGATGTACATTTTTAACTTAATTGTTTAAGCGTCAGTCATACAAAAGTGAGTTACAAACGAAACGAAATTTAATTTCGTTTCGTTATTTGTTTTTATCGTCTCCGTTGAACCGGTACGTACTCACACTCTATGCAAATTAGTCTGCCCACTACTAATTTTCATAGAAAAAGCATATAACGATATGTGCTTTTACGATTCTCCAGAAAGGCCGGTAGATAGGTAAATATTGCTGATGAGTTGTAACAACAACGAAACTAGTTCAATATTCCTTGTCTGGCTTTCTGGAGAATAGAGGAAAGGTGTTTCCTCAAAAACCAGTATGACTCTAAAAACCGGTTTGTCTGTGTGTTTACATACAGAATAGCTGGATACTCACAGTAAAGTAACCAGTGAAAGACTTGGTACATCTACATATGTATACGTGTGTGTATTCATATGCATACTAATATTTCAGTATGCATATGTAGATGTACATTTTTAACTTAATTGTTTTTTTTAACTTAATTGTTTAAGCGTCAGTCATACAAAAGTGAGTTACAAACGAAACGAAATTTAATTTCGTTTCGTTATTTGTTTTTATCGTCTCCGTTGAACCGGTACGTACTCACACTCTATGCAAATTAGTCTGCCCACTACTAATTTTCATAGAAAAAGCATATAACGATATGTGCTTTTACGATTCTCCAGAAAGGCCGGTAGATAGGTAAATATTGCTGATGAGTTGTAACAACAACGAAACTAGTTCAATATTCCTTGTCTGGCTTTCTGGAGAATAGAGGAAAGGTGTTTCCTCAAAAACCAGTATGACTCTAAAAACCGGTTTGTCTGTGTGTTTACATACAGAATAGCTGGATACTCACAGTAAAGTAACCAGTGAAAGACTTGGTACATCTACATATGTATACGTGTGTGTATTCATATGCATACTAATATTTCAGTATGCATATGTAAATGTACATTTTTAACTTAATTGTTTTTTTTAACTTAATTGTTTAAGCGTCAGTCATACAAAAGTGAGTTACAAACGAAACGAAATTTAATTTCGTTTCGTTATTTGTTTTTATCGTCTCCGTTGAACCGGTACGTACTCACACTCTATGCAAATTAGTCTGCCCACTACTAATTTTCATAGAAAAAGCATATAACGATATGTGCTTTTACGATTCTCCAGAAAGGCCGGTAGATAGGTAAATATTGCTGATGAGTTGTAACAACAACGAAACTAGTTCAATATTCCTTGTCTGGCTTTCTGGAGAATAGAGGAAAGGTGTTTCCTCAAAAACCAGTATGACTCTAAAAACCGGTTTGTCTGTGTGTTTACATACAGAATAGCTGGATACTCACAGTAAAGTAACCAGTGAAAGACTTGGTACATCTACATATGTATACGTGTGTGTATTCATATGCATACTAATATTTCAGTATGCATATGTAGATGTACATTTTTAACTTAATTGTTTAAGCGTCAGTCATACAAAAGTGAGTTACAAACGAAACGAAATTTAATTTCGTTTCGTTATTTGTTTTTATCGTCTCCGTTGAACCGGTACGTACTCACACTCTATGCAAATTAGTCTGCCCACTACTAATTTTCATAGAAAAAGCATATAACGATATGTGCTTTTACGATTCTCCAGAAAGGCCGGTAGATAGGTAAATATTGCTGATGAGTTGTAACAACAACGAAACTAGTTCAATATTCCTTGTCTGGCTTTCTGGAGAATAGAGGAAAGGTGTTTCCTCAAAAACCAGTATGACTCTAAAAACCGGTTTGTCTGTGTGTTTACATACAGAATAGCTGGATACTCACAGTAAAGTAACCAGTGAAAGACTTGGTACATCTACATATGTATACGTGTGTGTATTCATATGCATACTAATATTTCAGTATGCATATGTAGATGTACATTTTTAACTTAATTGTTTAAGCGTCAGTCATACAAAAGTGAGTTACAAACGAAACGAAATTTAATTTCGTTTCGTTATTTGTTTTTATATATATATATATATATATATATATATATATATATATATATATATATATGGGCCTTCCGGTTCCATTTCACATTATATACATGTCTGTGTATATTTTGATTATTTAAAAATTATTTTTAAGTGAACATGATTTTTAAAAAAATATTTTGAAATGAACGTGACCCAACGGGTCACTGGTGGTCTAGTTGCCAATAATATTGTTATTTACACTTACGAAAATTACCGGAAATATCTGTCTGAAAAACGAAAAATTACTCGTTTTAAAATCAAATGTCGATTTTAAGAAAATCGAAATTTCACTAATAGACTATTAGTTTACTTGATACACATCGTGAAGTACAATTCTAAAATATAGATGTTTATTTTAAAAATGGGAAACAAAAGGAAAGAAAGAAGATAAAGGACGAGAAGGGCAGGGGATAGCAAGAGCTCTGATGTTGCAGAAGAGAGGGGAGAGTGATTGGGTTTTGGGCCTAGGGCAAGAGGGCAGAAGTGCTGCGCCCCGCAGACAAGACGGCAACAGCGTTCGACCGGACGATGGCCAGTGACATCCGCTGCAACAGCCACCCAACCTCACGGGGTTCGCTTCTCAGACGGGCCAGCGACGCTCCGATCTTGCCAAGGAGCTCGGCAGTACGCCTGAGGCCTCGACGGCGACCAGTGTGAAGAGGAAGCGGCCGGACAAACCCCGGTATTTGTTTATTTTACGTTCTTCTGCGAGATGGGCTGCGATGCCGGGGTTTGTGGACGAAACGACTAAGTTGGAGGCGGAGAACGTGTCGCAGCAGGTGGCGTCCCAGATGAGGGATTCTAAAACTAATTTTGTGTTCTTTTAATATGTTGATGAATTTGAATTTTAGCAAGTGGCATTAATGTAATCTTTCAACAGCTGTTATCTTAATTTTTCTCACGTGTTTAAAGGAAAACATTTATTTCAGTTATATAAATTTACAGTAGAATAACGTTGCAAATATGTTTTAAATATATACATAAATAACATAACAAATGGGTAAATAACATTATAAATAACATAAGAAATGCGTAAATAACACCACAAATTGCTCGCAATTCGTTTAGAAGGACAAATATGTCTAAACCGTGTATAATATTAATATAAATTCATGAACAAAAATGATAAAGGAAAGAAAAAAGAAGGAAATAAAGGTGGGTGGCAATTCACCACCAAATGTGACAATCTGGAATACCTCACACCTTCGGGGTTAACTGCACACTTTCAGTCAAGCCAACACGCTCGCGGCATTACCACGGATGGTGACGAGGCTAAGACGCTGAAATAACCAGGCACCCTCACGGGCATCACTTGACACCGCCAGTAAAGACAAGAACTTTGCTGTCAGCGGCCCGACTCCACCGGACGTCTCGAACACAGGTTGCAAAAAATAATTGTTTGATAAGTCCTGGTATTTCCGAATTTTATTCCGTTCGGCAGCGGAAGCAGTGACTCCCACATTCACCGTGGCATCCATGATGTGGGAGGGGGGAAAGAGTCATTGACCGTGACGTCCCAGATGAGACACCTACCTATCACCCAGGGACAAAGGGTAAGACCGTCTGGTCTCTTCCCATCACATGTGGTTAAACCAGCCGGCTCCAGAACTGTGGGGATATTAATCCGAGCCAGGGCCCGTTTGATGATCAGGTTCAGCTCGGTGTAACGGGCAAAACGACCAGCATTCAGGCGGCAGGACAAACCATGTAAACCTGCGGAGTCGAGGGACCTATCACAGACCGAGGCTCCCACACGGACTGCAATGGAGGTGCGGAATTCATCCTGACTGAGAAGGCCACCAATGTTGGTCACAGGCAGGGTACCAATCCAGTCCACCGAGAACTTTGCGCTAGCAGAAAGTAAACGGCACCTAGAAAATTGATCGGAAAGATCAAAGAGAGTTGGAAGTTTCCCTCGGACGCAGATTGTCCCATACTCTCTACTTCCGTCTATCCTCATTAGTATTGAGAACTGACAACCCCAGCTTTCTCCACTGTAGTAAAGCTTCATCCATCTCCCTGATGGAACTAGTCCATGTTGGGAAGGAGAAGATGTCACCCACCAAAGAGAAGCAAACATGGAAGGGTCAATGAAGTACACTTACACATCCGAGACCTCCAAACCGTTTGGGTAAGGCAGCTTGGTCGTGGGACTCTGGAGAGAGTCGGACATTGACCAGGCCGTCGAGCTCACTGAAGATTAAATAGTCGAAGCGTTGGAGAGACGACGAGAATCTGTAAGAGGGACCAACTCTGAGGAAATACAACTTAAGGATTGACAGATAAGTTTGGAGAATGAAAAAAACCTTGGTGAGGCTCAATGGCTTCGAGGTTTTTTAAAGTTGCTTGAGGTTAGACAACTTAAATTGAAAGATGGACTCGAAGGCTTAAAACATGAATGTTACAGTTTCATTAAGTATGAGACCATCAAATAAATGTTGATAACTTTCGGGATTTATCATTATTTATCTCAGTCATCATACACTGAGTGTACTACATCATCTAATGTGGTCGTCTTAAAGAGAGTATGGTGTGATTTGAGGGCGATTTGGCTGTTATCTCTCGCAATTCGAACGAGCACGCAGAATCTCTTTCGTTGGCTTTCGAATTTGGCTACAAATATTGAACTGTAAATCAACGCAGAATGCTAGCCGGGGGTGATAAATAATTGGTTATTTGACACGAACTATTAATTTTAACTATCAAAGAAGATTGTTTTAAATACTTACAAAGCCGAAATCTAAATTGAACAATTTGGCGGAGTGTATGCACGAAAAGCTTCGTTTGTTAAAAAGCTAAGTCAGATAATTGAATTCAGTCGTCTACCTTTAGAAACTATCACAGTTTATATCTTTTGTAGAGAATTTATTGATTTGAATATATAGTTTCCTTCAACCTTCGACAGCCTTGAGTTCTTTCTGTATAAACCGTGCGTCTCCCTTGACTAAGAAAACTCACACACCGTTAAGAGAAAGGCAACTAGCTGTCGAATTAAATATCATGAAGTACAAAAAAAGATATTGTGAAAATTCTTTGTAGAATTTAAATATCATTGAAAGTGTGATAAAATCATGATTTCCAGCGCTATCCAAATTTACTTCAAATTTTAAAAGAACAAAAGTTATTGTTGCTTTTTTAGCAGAAAAATCTTTAAATTATGACTTTTTTTTATTTTGGTTGCGAGAAGGATCCCAAATGAAGATTAGGTTATAAGGCTGCGTGTTTAAGTTTCATGGTGATAGAAGGATCAATTCAGAAAGCAATGAGGAAATAACAAAGGTTTATTTTTGAGGAAATATTACAAGTACTAAACGATTAAAAAGCTGCTGGCATGCCGCATGATTAGGTTGAACTAGTTGTTGGGCCCTTGCCGTCAGGGCCAAAGTTTCTTGGTAAGTTCTACATCTTGCCAGTTGCTCCAGGGAATGAATTTAGTACCATCCCGTGTCCACGAAAATGAAGCTGCGACTGTTTAGAAGTGAAAAGAAGCGCGAATTTTCTTGCTGGGTATTCCTATGCCGCCGACTTACAGGCCTGACATCTGACCAAGCACAACCGAATTGTTCCGCGGTGATAAGGTAGTACCATTGCTTACTACACTTTTAACAAAAAAGTGACTTGGATGAATTATAGATATGTAAGAAATTGCTAGCACCACATTAAAAAAAAGACTACATTAAAGCGGTATTATACCACACCAGGTGTGATTATCAAATCAATTTCTTTTTAAAATAGTTATAAATCAATGTTTTACAAAACAAATATTCTTTATTATATTCTATATCCCACCACAACCAGTTCTTGTTTATTGTTACACGGCTACTTATTTCATTCGGAGGATTTTTTTCATAACTGAAGGTAGTTGATTTAACCATACCGCCCAGCTCTGTATTGCAGAGAAAAATGCTTTACAAGAAGTTGTTAAAAGATATGATATTCCTGTAACTCACAGAAAGACATTCCTGACTATCCTTTCTGAGTTTTTGTGCCCACAAAATATATTTGCAGAGTATGTTTATATTATTCTATTTTTTAACCATATAGTACATGCAAGAATTTTTTTTTTTTGTCTAAGCTATTATACGTATTAACAATACGAACGTTAGTTACATTTTCAACATTATTCTTTAGATATATATACGTAAGATAAAAAAAATGTGTCCATCTTGTTGGCAAAAACCCAGGAGATACTTGTTTTCTGAAATGCCAAAATTCCTCTCTTTTCAGTGATTTTGGGAGAGTGTACAGCAGAATATCTAGCAACTGCAAGACGTAAAACTTATTTAAGGTATAGTTCGAATGAATATGTTAGCTTTTGCGATTGAGGGTGCGTGGGAATGTATACGTGTGCCAATATCTGTTCTAGTTAATTGTTTCTTATCCAAGGGCAAACCCTGAACTTCTTAGAGGAGAGTAAGTGGGAAGTTATGACATACATTGTTTCTTTTTTAAATGACTTTAGTTAAATAAATGAATCGATGGCAGTATCGGTAGAGGGTCGGACACCATGCTTTGACGCATAGAGTTACGACCCTTGCCATTCTGAGTTCAAATCTCGCCGAGGTTCATCCTCACGGAGTCGATAAAATAAAGTACCAGTAATGCACTAGGTAATTGCTGGCCTTGTGCCAAAAGTAGAAACAATTATTATTATAAACAAAGAGATAAAGAAATTATATAAATATATGTATGTAAAAGGTAAACAGAAATAACAACACAATCGGTACAGTATATGAAAGGGGTATATTAGGTTAATGCTTGATATAGCAGGAAGAGGGTCTTAACGTTTCGGACGCTAGTCCTTCATCAGAAAAAAGAATGAGAAATAAGATAGAAGCTGTGACCAGTCCAAATTACCCCAGAAGGAGCCTTGACATGGCTGGTTTCCCCTTTACAATTAGAGCCGATTAGTCTCGATCGTGGGGACGGTAGGTGTTAAACGGGATAGCCCCATTCCTGTTTAAGGTGGAACATTTACTAATATGGGAAGCCACATACTGCGACAGGTTTTCCTGTTCCAATGTCGTCGACTCGGCCACAAACCTGGCAGCGCAATCTATAATGCATTGGAGCGGAAGACCGGCAACTTACGGGCTTTGATTCTGGTTTTTCTTCTTTTTTTTTTTGCACCAAATGCCAGCAGGCTATTAGTTTTGTTTTTATTTTTATGTGAATGTCTTTAAAAATAAGAAGAAATAAAAAAAAGGGGAAAAGACAAGAAAGAATAGGGAAATATAGAAAAAAAGAGGAATAAAGAAAGAAGAAAAAGGATGGGAAGGTGAGGGGATGGCAAGAGCTCTGGTGTCGCAGAAGAGAGGGTGGGGTGAAGGGGGAGGGTAATTGGGCTTTGGACCTAGGGCAAAGGGGCAGAAGTGCTGCGCCCCGCTGACAAGACGTCAAAAGCATTCCCCCGGCGATGGCCAGTGACACCCGCTGCAACAGCCACCCAACCTTGCGGGGCTCCCTCCTCAGACGAGCCGCCGACCCTCTGATCTTGCGGAGGAGCTCGGCAGTACGGGGTGTCCTTTGTATTCGAACTGCTGTTTTCCTTCACAAAATCGAGTTGGGTACAACTCCCTTGGAGTGAAAAGGGTGATATGCGGGTGTTGCTAGCTGTTCTCTGCGTGGCGCAGCTGCGGTGTATTGCCCAGTCAAAGGTGTAGAGTTGACTCACTTTCATTTTCTTTTCTTTTTTTCACATCACTTTTTCGTTTTTCCTATTTATTATCAATTCAAAAAAATACTTTCTTTATTGTGTATAATTTATTGAGTAGGCCATATTTCTAAAGTTTGGATTGAAATACTACAGAAGATGTAGGAAATAAAGTTTGGATTGAAATACTACAGAAGATGTAGGAAATAAAGTTTGGATTGAAATACTACAGAAGATGTAGGAAATAAAGTTTGGATTGAAATACTACAGAAGATGTAGGAAATAAAGTTTGGATTGAAATACTACAGAAGATGTAGGAAATAAAGTTTGCACTTAAGAAAGAAGGGGAAGAAAAGAAAAGACAAGAATAATGGATTAATTCAAAACTAGCGATAAAAAATGCGCCGTGAGTAAAAAAGAGTTTGGGAACCACTGCATAATAAGGTTTAGTACTTTATATATATACCATATATATATATATAATCAATTAATTATTGCTTGGAACCTTATTATAATACACAAAAATATATAATCAAAGCGAGAAAAAAGAAAAAAAAAACAGTGCGTCAATCGGTCGCACACCACAGGGTGCATGAGATGAGAAATGTTTGAGGCAAGCCAATACGCTCGTAACATTACTGCGGGTGAGGGCGAGGCTAAGGTGCTGAAACAACCAAGCACCCTTACGGGCATCACCAGACACCACGGTAAGACTAGTTATGACCTGCAATAACGTAATGCAGTGGTTTCCAGCGTACAAATGCGTCGCGAGATGTAACTAGATGTGCCGCAAAAGACTAAGATTAAGTTTTAACATCGTTATGCTAATATATATGAAAAACTCTTTTGAATAAATTTTCGAATTTATGGTGTAAAGTGCACCTGCGTATTGTTACGTTTTAAAAAATGCGCCGTGAGTAAAAAAAAGTTTGGGAAGCACTGCTGTAATAATTGTTTCTACTTTTGGCACAATTCCAGCAATTACCCTGTGCATTACTGGTACTTTATTTTATCGACCCCGTAAGGACGATGAGCAAAGTTAACCTCGGCGGGATTTGAACTCAGAATGGCAAGGGCCGTAGCTGTAATAATAGGACATTTATTGCGTGTTTGTATGTGTGTCTGCCTGAAATGTTCCATCCCGCATTGTGCTTCCTTACAATCCAGCAATCCATGCCATTTTCTAAAACAGGTTAGCAGACTTGCCAACCTCTAAAAACCCAAACGGGGTGTAAAATGGAAAAAAAGTGCCCCAAAACGGGGAGAAATGAGGCAAAATGGTGAGAATTTACATAATGAAAGCTATGCCCATTTTCACATCTCTCACCCACGTTGGGGTGGGTGAGAGATCTTCCCGTCGGATGGGGAGAGTTGACAGGTCTGGGTTAGCTCACGCTAGATGTTTCGTTAGCTTTGGTAACTAATGTTTTATAGTATTTAGACCATTAGTTCGATTAGTTGAGATAGCTGCCACATCTCATTCGGAATTTTTTCTTATTTTGTTCAACTCTACATATGAGCAGTCTGGAGGGGAGTAAACACGGGTTGAAAGTGTTCATAGATTAGTCTTTATAGAGCTGACCAAAGTATTTCAGGTGTGCCTAATATGACTTTAACGTAGTAGGGTAGGATTTGAAGATATAATTATTTCCAGTAGATTCATCGATCTCGCAGAGGTTCTCTCCTTTGCTCGATTATGAAGATTTTACAGCGGGTTACAGAAAGGAATATAAAGACCAAATATTTTGGCAATTCGCCAGTGTTAATAAACAGGTTAAATATCTTGTTAAAATCGACTTTGTTTCCTGTTTTACCAAAGTTGAACGCACCTCTAGGTGATTGCTCGACATGCTAGAAATAGCAGGGTGAATTGGTAGTAGCGGTAGAGGATCGGACGCCATGCTTTACAGCAGAGTTACGTCCCTTTACGTTCTGAGTTCAAATCCCGCAGAGGTTAACTTTGCCTTTCATCCTTACGGGGTAGATAAAATAAAGTACCAGTAATGTAGTGGGATAATTACTGGCCTTGTGCTAAAAATAGAAACAATTATTATAACGGTATTATTAAAGAACACCCCACTCGATTTTAGTGAAAAAGCATTTCTTTTTTTTTTTTTTTAATTTGTTTTCTTTTTCGGGTGCTGTCAACTAATTTAATCTCCAATATCGACTTTTCCCCCGCAGAACGGAGAGAGTGGGTCTTCATACACTCGGATAAAACACACCCTCCTCAGAGTTTTCTCTACAAATTTTTTTCCCGCGTATTATCAATGAATATAACTTCCAAACCAGTCGGACTAGATTTATAGAAAAAAAAAGTTTAGCAGCTAAATCTCCCTTAAATCACACCTTAACGTCTTTAAAAATAAAAAAAAAAAAAACGAAGGACACTGAGCGATGTGATCCCTGAAATACGAAAATATTGGCATAAACACGGTTGTAATGTCTTTGATGTAGGTCTGCTGTCTGACCCCTGAGCAAGCGGTTACAAATAAACAAAAAAGCACAGCTGTTATACCAACAAGAGAACATAAGTTGTTTGATTGTTATATTTGTTATGATAAGGCTTCCATAGTTTATGTCAATTGCAGGCAACGGTAGTTATGTAAAGCCTAAACTATGTCATGCTAGAGCTCAGTTTCGCAGATCTACACATCTCTTGTGTTTGGTGGGAAATAATTCTCTTTTCCTTTTTTTTTTTTTTTCCCCCTAGACCTCTTAGATGCTTGTAACCGATTTACCTGCTCCAGAAAACGGAAACCCTAAAAAAGTCTATTGCAAGCATCTAAAAGATCCAGAAAAAAGATAATTATTTCCCACCAAACGTAAGGGGTGCGTAGATAGTCGACCGACGGTCGTTCACTCGCGTCCCTCCACCGTTTTTTTCTACAAAATTGGCTAAAGGCGTTTCCAATTAGTTTGAAGGTCACATTCGTTGATAACACGCGAAATAAATGGTAGGGAAAACTCTGAGAATTGTGGTGTTGGGTGGGACCACCCCCTTCCTTCTCCGGGAATAAAATTCGATTGCCAGCATCTTGGACATTAGATTAGTTGACAGCACACACACAAAAAGAGGAAAAACAATGTTTTCCCTACTGATTCATGTGGTGTGTTCTGTGAATTTACCAAAGTAACTATACATTCTAAACAGACAGGATGGTTATAACTGAATTACCTTTGATCATATCTGCTCAATCGAAGATAACTCGGAGCTAAGCAACAACAGTAATATATTATGTCCATGATAAACAAGTTAGCCTTGTTCTCAGTCATTCGAAGAATTCATATATTTTAAACTTAAACAACAATTCAATGTGTATCAACTAAACAGAAAAGTTCTCTTTATAAATAGACATTTATTATCACCGCCTGCTCCGTCTCTGCCCCATACACTTGTATTATCCTATACGAATAAATATTTCACAGAAAGTAGAGGTACTGACGCCTGTTTTCAAATCCCGCCGAAGTTGACTTTGCCTTTCATCCTTACGGGGTCGATAAAATAAAGTACCAGTAATGCACTGGTTAATTGCTGGCCTTGTGCCTAAAGTAGAAACAGTTATATTTTGACAACCTTTCTAGTCGGTGTATGGAGGGGGGGGGGGATACTATTCTAAACCTACATGAAAGTTAACATCTCACTGGAGATGAAGAAATAGAAAATAAATCATGCTGGGAAAAGTTGTTAGAATACATGAGATTTAGTTGTTCGTAAAACTAACAAATGTTAAATGTGTATCCGTACTAAATGGTAATAGTATAATTATAATTTATTCGCTTGTGACAGAAATAAACACTATGTTGAGTCGGATGCAACACTATACTATCACCGTTGCCACCACCTGTGTACCGTTTTTGTTGTTGTTGACTGATTTATATAAATGGGAAGGTTGGGGGAATTTTTGTTTTTTCAATTTATTAAACGAACATCTTCCTCACGAAAGGTGTGGAATTACTGATACACGGTAGCGAGATATGCTAAAAATAGCAGCTAAATCTCCCTTAAATCACACCTTAACGCCTTTAAAAATAAAAAAAATAAAAACGAAGGACACTGAGCGATGTGATCCCTGAAATACGAAAATATTGGCATAAACACGGTTGTAATGTCTTTGATGTAGGTCTGCTGTCTGACCCCTGAGCAAGCGGTTACAAATAAACAAAAAAGCACAGCTGTTATACCAACAAGAGAACATAAGTTGTGGATTGTTATATTTGTTATGATAAGGCTTCCATAGTTTATGTCAATTGCAGGCAACGGTAGTTATGTAAAGCCTAAACTATGTCATGCTAGAGCTGCTACACGCGCGTGGCAGCCAAGACGAGGCTATTGTCGAGCGAGAAAGTCGTCTGCAGTCGGCTTTTCACAAATTGACATTACCGCATTAGATATCACAAATAGCGCAACACCAATATTTACATTAATTAACGCACCGATTATTTAATTTTCTCAGCTATTTTTTCTAATCTGCTTAAATATCTCAGACTAAAATTTCATTATAAACTATTTTCATTGACGCAAACAAATATTTTTTTTTAAAGCATAACAAAAGAAAAGAATATATATTAAATTTTGAAATAATTTTACTTAGAAAAACCAGTGTGAGAGACATGTCAGTGATGGAGATGACCAAAACAAATGTGTACTACGTTAATAATTATGGTTTCACTTGATAAAGAAAGGTTATATTTCCAAATAAGTCAAGGAAAGAATAGCAAAATAAACAAAAAAGGTTCTTTAACTTAATTATTTTTTTCACTTCTCATTCATAAGTAAGTTATTAACCATCTTTTAGAATAATCTAATCCCCTGTCAAGGTAGGAAACAAAACACCGTAGGTAGAAAACACTAGAAATCAGAATGGTATCGCAAGCGGATTTTCAAGTACCACCTCTCCCTCCTCGTTATCGCTTCAGGGATTTAATTTGGGGAGAATCTGGACATCAGGATGAGACCAGGTAAATTAATAATGTTGATGAATATTTCATTGAATTCTCTTTTTAATTATTTAAAAAAATTCTCGCTTGATTTAATTTTTTATTTTATTTTATTTTATTTTTTACTAATTAACTGTTTCTAAATTTACTTCACTTTTAACCCGTTTTATTCTATACCCTAGTTTCCCTATAAATATATCTCCTACGAAGTTTTCTTTGACTCTAACCATTCTTATCTAATTTCCAATGGTTCTTTTTTCTATTTTTGATCGATATGTCTCTCATCTGCGTACCAATCTTTTTCTCCCTCACTCTATTGTATATAAATATAAATATATAATTTGTGGGTATATGTGCGTCAGAATACATGTGTGAGTGTATATACATGCACGCACATGTTGTATATGTGTGTGAGTATACATATGTGAGTGTATACATGCACGCACATGTTGTATGTATGTGTGAGTATACATATGTGAGTGTATACATGCACACACATATTGTATTTGTGTGTGAGTGTATATATGTGTGAGTGTATACATGTGTGAGTGTATACATGCACACACATGTTGTATGTGTGTGTGAAGTTCGCAACGTGACAGATTGCATCAATAGTTGTCACGCGTGGCTAGTATTCAAAATATTTCAATGTGTCGATTTCAGTGCTATATTCACAATATGTTCGATATATAAACATATAAATATATATGTGTGAGTGAGCTAGTTTTCTATTATTATCGTTATACATAATTGTTTCTACTTTAGGCACAAGGCCAGCAATTACCCAGTTAATTACTGGTACTTTATTTTATCGACCCCGTAAGGATGAAAGGCAAAGTCAACCTCGGCAGGATTTGAACTCAGATCGAAAAGGGATGTAACTATGCTGGAAAGCATGGCGTCCGGCCCTCTACCGATACTGCCAATCGTCGATTGTCAGTATCGGTAGAGGGTCGGACGTTATGCTTTGACGCATAGAGTTACGGCTGAGTTCAAATCCCGCCGAGGTTACCTTTGCCTTTCATCCTAACGGGGTCGATCAAATAAAGTAGCAGTAATACACTGGAATAATTGCTGGCCTTGTGCCAAAAAGTAGAAACAATTATCGTTATACATACAAATATGGCTACAGTTTTTTTATTATTTAAATCAATGTAGACAAGATAATTATTTGGACATATTAATTATAGACTGTAAAAGAAAAGAGAAATACCTCATGTGCAAGAGCCTTGTTTCAAGGGGGTACCAGGGGATAAGTCCCCCACCCCCACTTTTTCAAACGTCTATATTTTATTTTTTGTTTATTTGATATAAATTCTTTTTAAGCTTATTTTTTTATATCTGAACTTCATTTGAATATATAAAATTTATTTAGCGTAAAATTTTACTTATTTGATAGGGTCCAGGAGAGGCACCATAAGCAATTTATGCTCCTTTAAGAATCAACAAATGTTGGTTTGTCATCCCTCACATTTGTTAAGTCAAACGAGGCCCCTGCCCATGTGACTATGTATTGGTAGATATGTATATATGTGTATGCATATATGAATGTGTGGATATATATATATATATGACTGTGTGGATGTATATGTATACGTGTGTATATGGATATGAGTATATGTATATGTGTGTATATATGTATATGAGTATATATATATACATATGCATGTGTGAATATATATATATATGTGTGTGTGTATGTATGTATGAATATATATATATATATATATATATATATATATATATATATGTGTGTATGTATGTATGAATATATATATATATTTGTGTATGTATGTATGAATATATATGTATGTATGTGTGTATGTATGTATGAATATATATGTATGTGTATGTATGTATGAGTATGTATGAGTATGTGTGTATGTATGTATGAATAAGTATGTGTGTATGTATGTATGAATATATATGTATATATTTACATATATATATATATATTCATATCTATATGTATATTATATATGTATATTATATATATATATACATATATATTTACATCATTATCATTTTACGTCTGCTTTTCCCTGCATATATATATATATACATATATATTTACATATATATATACATATATATATATACATATCTATATGTATATATACATATATATATATACATATCTATATGTATATTTACATATATATATATACATATCTATATGTATATTAGATATCTTTAGGTTTCTTGGTTCACCACTGGATAGAACTGGTCATTCCGTATGGTCAATCCTGGTGTAAAATTGTGAAGAGTACTCAACGCTGTGCAGTTCACCCATCTTCGTTTGTGTAGTTGGTGGTGCGAATACGAAGTTAATTATAAATAAAATAAAATAACATAAAATAACACTGGTGTAACAGTCCAGCCTCTTGTTATTTTATTTTATGTATATTATATATATATATCTATGTATATTATATATATATATATATATATATATATATATATATATATATATATATATATATATACATATATATATTTGCATATATATATATACATATATATATATATATACATATCTATATGTATATTATATATATATATCTATGTATATTATATATATATATATATATATATATATATATATATATATATATATATATATTTATATTATATATATATATCTATGTATATTATATATATATATCTATGTATATTATATATATATATATCTATGTATATTATATATATATATATATCTATGTATATTATATATATATATATATCTATGTATATTATATAAATATATATCTATGTATATTATATCTATGTATATCTATGTATATTATATCTATGTATATCTATGTATATTATATCTATGTATATCTATGTATATTATATATATATATCTATGTATATTATATATATATATATATATATGGATTTAAAGAAAAGGGAAATTCTTTAAAAGCTAATTCTTTAAAGCTCTACTTAGAGTGACAAAGGCCAAGAGAATTCTATAAACCAATTCAAATATTGGGTGCCTATCATTATTCCATCAACCATGATTGGCAGTATCGGTAGAGGATCGGACACCATGCTTTGACGCATAGAGTTACGGCCCTTGCCATTCTCAGTTGAAATCCCGCCGAGGTTAACTTTGCCTTTCATCCTTACGGGGTCGATAAAATAAAGTACCAGTAATGCACTGGGATAATTGCTGGCCTTGTGCCAAAAGTAGAAACAATTATATATATATATAAATATATATATATATATAGAAAAAAAGATGAAATCGAAAATGCAACTGGAGTCTTATTTTTTTAAAAATATATATATTTATTTGGTTCCTTTACCGGTTTCGCAGTTCTTCTGCTTTTCAAAAGTAGAGTTGAGATGGAGGGTCTGTGGTTTTTCTCAGATGTGAGAAAAACCACAGACCCTCCATCTCAACTCTACTTTTGAAAAGCAGAAGAACTGCGAAACCGGTAAAGGAACCAAATAAATATATATATTTTTTTAAAAATAAGACTCCAGTTGCATTTTCGATTTCATCTTTTTATCTTTATACTTTCACTCGTGTAGGATACCTCGGTTATTTTTCATTTTGTAAAAAAAAACTCACTTTCTAATATATATATATATATATATGCTGTAGAAATGAAGCCAAAATCAGTTCCGGTGGGACGGGAACTGATTTTGGCTTTATTTCTACAGCTGGATGCCCTTCCAACCTCATTTACTGGGTGCTTTTTTTCCGTGGCACCTTCACGACCACTTTGCAGTGGAATGATATGGACCCCAGTCCCTATCATCTCATTTCTACAGCTGAGTAAACTGGAGCAATGTGAAATAAAGTGTCTTGCTCAAGAAAACAACACATCACCCGGTCTGAGAATTGAACTCACAACCTTTCGATTGCAAGGCCATGTGCCTCCCTATATATATATATATATATATATATATATATATATATATATATATATATATATATATATGAAAATAGAGAAATTAATGTGAGCAAGAAGCCAACAGTATTTCATAATATATAAGTGTGTAAGTGATGACTATAACGTCAAGATGGAAAATATTTAACGTAAGATATGGGAAAATAATTCAAACTCAATTCAAAATAAAAAGTCAAGACAGAAATTTTATCCACAGATTTTGTGAAATCCAGGGAAAAAACCAATAGAGTCTTAATTCAGAATAAAATTAAGGTTAAATACTCATACTTCAGTTTGGAAAAAGTACAAATGCTCTATATAGTCTTAAAAAGACTATTTCACGAAACTTTTCAGTGCGGTTAGTCTTGGTTGGAGTCGTTCATCAGTAGAGCTCAAACACGATAACCAAAACACTGCTAAAATATGCCAGAAAGTGAATTTAAAAGCAGACTAGTGCATGCCGTGTGGAATTATGAAAATAAACACACATGGAGAACATGGCTAGTGACGTCAGAATGAGACGAATGTCTGTTTACAAGAAGCAGCAGTCAAAACATTCCGAAAAAAATGTATGGAGTTCAGCATATAGCAATATTATCGCGGTTTAAAAAAGACAAAAAAAAAAAAGACCGGGATTAGTCACAAATAATTTTAAGCACTCTAGGAAAAATTGCGAGTATAAATATAAATGAAAATAGAGAAATTAATGTGAGCAAGAAGCCAACAGTATTTCATAATATATAAGTGACTATAACGTCAAGATGGAAAATATTTAACGTAAGATATATGGATATATATATATATCTACTATATAAATTTGAAGTGGTCGGACGTTGTATATAATAATAATGAAATTATTGTGTAAAGTGCTCAGGTGCACAACTCGTCAATATAGTACATAGAATAATACACAAATGTCAGGGAAGTACATGTGTGTATGTGTTAGCTGTTCTGTTGGCGGATCTCGGGAAGCATGGAGGCCTTAAAGGATGCAGTGTCTCGACAGCTAACAACTGATGCAGGTAGTTTGTTCCATGCTTCAGCAACTCTGAGCGTGAAAAAATGTTTCCGAAAGTCATGGGAACTGTGCTGTTTTCTTACTTTGTGGGCATGCCCACGTGTGTTAGACACATGGAAATCGAAAAGGTACTCAGGGTTGTTGTTGGCAACATGGTTAACAATTTTATGGGTGTTTACCAAGTCAGTTGCCAGGCGTCGGAGCTTCAATGAATCCATGCCCAGGGAAGCAAGGCGCTCAGAGTATGGTAGATGCCTGATGGAGGGTATTCGCTTGGTTGCACGTCTCTGAACAGTTTCCAGGCGGTCAATGTCCTGAGCAAGATAGGGGTTCCAGACTGGTGATGCAAATTCTAAGTGTGGTCGCACCATAGCTGTATACAGCCTTAAATAGATATCTGGAGAGCGGCCGACAAAGGTCTTGCTGAGTGATGCTAAGACATCATCGGCCCTCTTGACAATTTTAGAGACGTGCCTCGTCCAACGCAAATCGCTGCTGACCGTAATGCCCAGGTCACGTTCACAGGAAGACTTCTTGATATTAGTGCTGTGGAGGGAGTATGTGGACGCTGGGTTTTTACTCCCAAAATGCATGGTGGTGATTTGTTCACAGCTAGCTTGAGTTGCCAGTCTGAGATCCACTGTTGCATTGTGTCCAGGTCAGACTGCAAGCAAGATCTATAGTGTTCAGGATCTGTCCTTTTTATCTCAAGGTACAGCTTGATGTCGTCTGCGTACTTTAGTACTGTGGCATTCCTTAAGTTGGCATCTATGTCATTAATATATGCCACAAACAAAAGGGGGCCAAGAACAGATCCCTGAGGTACACCAGATGACATCTCATATGGTGAGGAATGCTGTCCCAGAACCGTGACTACCTCTCCTCGACTGAGAATGAAGGACTTCAACCAGTTAAAAAGATCATCCTTCACACTCATTGCAGAGAGTTTTGCCATAAGCCTTTTGTGCGGCACAGAATTGAAGGCCTTCGCAAAGTCAAGGTAAACAACATCCACCCATGAACCGCCATCAGTGATCCGGGTGATGTCCTCAAGAAACTCTATAAGTTGATCACAGCAGCTGGAGTTGGGGATAAATCCAAATTGCGAGGGCCGGATAAGACTGTGAGAGCTCCAGAAGTTCCAAAGTGTTTCTCTGACACAGGATTCCATCAGTTTGGCGATGCAACTAATAAGACTGACTGGACGATAGTTCACAGGTGATGTGCGGTCACCCTTTTTGAACAGAGGAATGACACTGGCAGTTTTCCACTGTTCTGGAGTAGCACTGTTGTTCAGACAGAATTGGAAGAAGCGTGATAACTGGTGTAGAAGGAAGTACCCACCACGTTTAAGAAGCAGGTACGTAACACCATCAATACCAGGAGAGGCATGGTTGCGTTTATTTTTTAGGTGACGTCGCAGCATTGCAGGTGTAAATTCCATGGTTGTAATAGAGTCCGGTGTCATAGGTGGTGGAGATGGTACACTCTGGTCTTCAATAGTGAAAATGCCTGCATAGCATTCAGCAATGAGCTCTGCGCATTCCTTGGGGTCGTCAGTAACCTGGCTTGTGTGGGGATTGCGAAGAGGACCAACTGGAGAGTGAGGCCTCTGCTTTGAGTGAACATACTTCCAGAACACCTTACTGTCAGGGCTGGTTGCTATGCGCTGCTCAAATTGAAGCACTGCCTTTTTTGTCACCTGTTTGAGGTGGTTGGACGATCTATTTCGCCTCTCCCTATTAATGTCTGATTTATGCAGTTTGTATTCACGTTCAGCATTGCGCCGTTCTTTTCTGGCAAGACGGACTGCTGCAGTCTCCCAAATTGCGCTTTGGGGATGTTTTTTCCGCTTACGTGGCACCGATGCTGCACATGCTGTCCATATTGAGCTCAGGATGTTCTGGAGTACAGTGTTGACATCTCCAGAGTCGTAGAACTCAAGCCAGTTTGGCCGTTGCAACTCGGTGCAGTAACAGTTCCAGTCTGCTTTATTACAGTCAAAGTGAGCAGTTTGGAGATGATTGTGGTTCTTGTTACTGCCCATGAGGGATAGATTGGCAATGATCATAGCATGATCAGAGTCACCTAAAGGTTCCTCAGCAGTAACACTAATGACCGTTTCAGGAGTAGTGGTGAAGAGTAGGTCCAAAGTGTTGTCACCTCTCGTTGGGGAGGTGACCACCTGGGACCAACTCGAGTCCAGCACCAGCTCAAGGAAGTCATCTGCACTTGGCGGCCAACGAAAGGTCTCCCAGTCAATCTCAGGGTGATTGAAGTCACCTGCAATGAAAACATAAGTGGCTGTCTTCCTGGCAGCAGCTCTGAGGATATCACAAAGTTGAGTGTCCTGATGGTAATTTGGAGGACGGTAAACGACTCCAAGTAGCAGTGTTGACATGGTCATACGTATATCGCAGAAAAAAACTTCCTGCTGTGATTGGTTCAAATCAGCACAAGGAATTGCCGACAGATTTGACCGAACGTAGACCATTACACCACCACCACGACGATTAATACGGTCTTTACGAAACAGGTTGTAGCCAGTCATGCTGAAAACCCCATCACAGAGTAAGGGATGTGCCCAAGTTTCCGTGACTGTAATGAAGTCCGGGTTGATACTTTTGACGTAGGAGTCAAAAAGATGAATCTTATTGCATAGACTACGTGCATTCAAGGACAACAATTTGTACTTTGATTCCAGTCTATGATTATGTGCAGGGGATGGCAGGTTGTTCTGATTTAGTTTCCCAGAGTTTTTTCAGTTTCTTTATTGTCAGTTGTTGTGGGTACAGTGTTTTCAGACCAGCTGGTGTCTCTTTTCCATGATTCGCCAGCCTTAACAAACTTCCATATCTGCCCATCATCTCGTAGGCTGAAGCCTTCATGTTCTGCCGAGCTGCGGTTTAGGGAAGCTGCAGCACGCAACTTTGGGCGGACATCAGGTGGAAGACCAGGACGTGTTCGGAAAGCAATCCGACTTTCACGCCTAGCTTTATCAGAGGCTACAAGGTATGAACGTGCCTCAGTTGAGTTTGAAAACGACAGTCTAATTAACCTGGGTTTCGGGCCTGGTCGGCCAAGGCGTAGAGCACCCTTTGCGGGAGCACAGCCCAGGTCTTTGGATGAACTGGCAGCAAATGCCTGAAGATCAACTATGTCTTCCGGCACACCAATGGCAATCACTTCGTGGTTTGTAGATTCAGTGGCATTCTCAATGCGTCTAGGTTCGACATGAGGTACGCGGCGATTTTTTAACAAGGCACTCCGGTAAGATCCCTCATTGTGGGGTTCTACACGAACGCTTGATTTTATTTCCGCTATTTTTTTACTTAAAGCGGAAATCATTTGCCGTATTTCCTCAAACTCCGTATTGACGGTCGGTTTTTGTTTTTGTTCTTCTCCTTCAACAGGCATGGTAGAAGACACAGTCGTCGGTTGTTGTTGTTGAAAAGTAACGGGTGAGGAAGACATGGGTTGCTGTTGTTGATGAAGTCCTTCAACGGGGGTAGTAGCAGAAGCTACGGTCGTTGGTTTTTGCTCTTGTTCAGGGACAATGGTAGAGGAAGACACGATCCTCGGTTTTTGTTGTTGTTGTTCAGGAACAATGGTAGAAGACACGATCTTCGGTCTTTGTTGTTGTTCCGCAGCAATGGGAGAAGCAGGCATACAGTCCAGGCACTGAAAGGACCAGTTTGTTAGCTGGACCATCTCCCAGAGTCTATCCATCGTAGCAATATGATGTTTCTTATTTTGGCCTGGGATCTTCCGGAAGCCTGTGGCGCATTGAAGGCAGACAGAGATGCGACAGGTTCCACATTCGACCCAACGATTACGGAACGAGTTTTCGGGTTCCGTAATTACAGATATGTCAGGTGTGATCTTCCGGGAAATGTTCTATTTTGGGACATCGACCAGTTTTGTCGCATACTTCATCGATGGATATCACCATGGCAATTTTGTTATTTCTACCCATCCGTAAAAAAACACAGAATGTAAACAATATAGGTTTATCGCACTTGATTACGATAGAAATAAAATGTCTGTTTTTTTGTTTTGTTTTTTTTTGTGTATTTTGTTTCCGTTTTCCTAAATGTTGTGTGTGTACAGAAGAGTCTGTGCATGTAAACAAATAAATATGCTGCGTAAGTTAAATGAAACGTACTGTAGAAGGCAGTTGTTTATTAACAGCGAAATAACGTTTATGTAGGTGTAGTCGGATAAACGTCGAAACGGCTTGGTGGAATGCAGCGAAAATTTACACAGTTATGCAGAATGACCCAAGGAGGCGTTGGGACGACTTTCAAGCTAAAAGCTTCCATGGTTACGGAGAAAATCGATGAAACAGGAATTTCCCATTCAAATTGAACTGAGAGAAATCTGTGAACGCAGAAGTAAATATTTCGAGAAACGTTGCAACCGAAGGAAAACAGGAAGACGATACTTTGGATCGTGAAGACGTTCCCTGGCAATGAACGGAAAAAAGCGAAGATAATACGTCGTTATGTGGAACGAGAAGAACAATTTCATGCAAAGACAAGACCAAGTTTATGGTATAAATGGAGTCGTTAGACTAATATTCTATTTAAAATAACAATGATTTCCAGCCCCGGAGTTTAAGAATGATGTAAATAAAATTGAAAACGAAAATGACAGAGGTTATTAAAATAGTAAAAGTAAATAGTGAAGATTTAAGCCAGTACTTACGTATGCCCCGACAGACATACACATACATACGCACACACAAATACATACCCCCCCCCCCACACACACACGCACGCGCGCGTATGTATAAACCTTATGCATTTCTACAGTATTTTCACCAAACTTAAAACATATGTTACTTATGTACTCCG
>OZ024740.1:407825613-407920613 GCA_964016885.1 Eledone cirrhosa | reverse complement strand
ATACTGTTGGGGTTGATATACTTAATGTAAAGCAAAACAAAATACCAAAACTGATTTGACTATAATGATGCTGAAATTACCAGGTTCATTGAAGAGAAGATTATGTTGTATGAGAAGTGCCTTGTTACCGAGGGTCCAGTGTGTACCACTTTTATGAAGGCTTTCAAAGAAGCATAATTAATGCTGCAATGTGAAACTCAAAAGATAAAGAATAACTGATTGTCTGAAATTTCACCAAAGATGTAGAGAGCTTATAACTGCAGAGACTTGAGGGTATTATATAGTACAATAAGGCAAGTATTTGGCCCACAGCCCTCAAAAGTCACACCATTGAAGTCAAAATATGGGAATGTCCTCATCAAAGATCCAGCAGGAGTCATGAGTCAGTGGACTGAACACTTTAAACACTTCATATTTTATTCCCCCTCATGATGACAAAAGAGTCAGCTCAGTTTCCTCTCTCCTTTCCCAACCCTATGCAACAAGAAGCTACAAAAAGAGGAAGATTATCATTATTGGAAGATAGAAAACAAAGTGGCCAGCAAAGAATTTTATCGTTATTTTGATTCCAAGTATTACAAACAGTATGAGTGTATGACAGGATGTCCCATTCTAAACAAATTGCTTCCAATGTCTGTTATTTTGTCAACATAAGAACATATGGACCACTACCAGCTACTGTAATTTAAACTATTTGATTGCAGCTTTGACAAGTCACAAACAATCTCAGAACTATGTGAATTTCGTAATTGCTCTGAAAACCTTTGACTGACAATGATTCTGAAAGCCTGCCCCATCTCACAATGATTGATCAAGCCTGCCACAGCAAATAATTATATGAGGTGTTCTCAAAATGAAAGGAGAGTGACTAATTTGGTCTTCATTTCCATGAGTAAAGACCTTTTGAAGAAGATGAAGGTAGAGCATGGTGCTGATACATTTTACAGCAAAGTAATCAATGAATTTTGCTAAAAATAAATGAAGAATTGAACTGATTTACAAATAAAATTTAAATATCTCATTAATCTACCCCGGATAGTAACCACAAATTAATCATGGCTTTTTACGAATATTTACGAGGATGTATAACATCAATTCCACATTTGGACAAGATCTTGCTTCATGGAGATTTCAATGCATGTGTGGGAAAGAGTGATCACATCTGGAGTGTTTTAGGACATCATGGGCAAAGGGAATGCTAATGGTCTTCTCCTTATGCAATTTTGCACTGAGTTTCAGCTGGTTGTGTGCAATACGTTTTTTCAACAAGAGGAGATCCAAGCATGTCATCACCAGGAAGAGAGACTTCCAAAGACCTCATTAAGAGTAATGCATTGTGCAGAATACGATACAGACCACAAACTTGTACATGCCAAGATGAAAGTGCAGATCAGAAGAAAAGCGAGGGTAGTAGGGGTACAAGCGCTAAAGCATATAGATGTGTCTAAACTGCAAAGTTTATAAATGTGAGATACTATTTATAATGTACTTGATAACGTTGTCTTTAATGGAACTTGGAAACAGTTTAAAAGACAGGTTTACAGTGTTGGGATTAATGTACTTATTCTTAAGAAAACAAAACATTGAGTCTGGTTTGATGCTAATGATGCTGCAATCACCATGATCATTGAAGAGAAGAACAAGCTGTATGAGAAGTGCCTTGTTGCAGAACCTCCATTCTATGTTTATGCCATTTGGCTTTCAAAGTGTCATATACTCACTGCAGTTGTTGAGTATAAAGGAGAACATTCGCAGAACAACCATCTGAGACAGCTCAAAGTGCAACGTCCCCTCAAAATTCCACCAAACACACATCATGACCAGTTCAAACTGCTCTTATTTGGAACAATGACTCTGATTTATCTTATTAGGATTACAAAAATAGATCCATTTTTCATCCCCAATTACGATTTGACACTGAAGACCGGTATCTCGAGGATCTAGCAGCAGTTGTTTATGTGAAGTTTATTATATGAATGTGTGTAATTCTGTCTGTATGGGTGTATGTGCATGTGTATGTACATGCTTTAATGTGCACAAATGCTTGTGTATGTGTATGCCAAGATATAGCTATTTTTTAATTTGATAGATGGAAAGTGTGAAAGAAGCTCATTGTGTGTGTGCGTGTGTGCATGCATGTGTGTGTGTGCATGTGTGTATTTTCCTTTAGTGAATGTGTATGTGTGTGTCAGTTTAACAATAATACTTTTCAAGAAAACTTAAAACAATCAAGATATTTGTTCATATGTCCTGCAGCATAGCATTTTGATAAAAATGACTGGCATATACCTTACTTATAAATAAATGTATGGGTTGGCATCAGGAAGGGCATTCTATTGTAGAAACACTTCCTTAAGAACTCTCAACAATCCATGACATCAAAACTGTAATGTTAAGTGTAGGATATATTTGCTGTTGTTGATGTTTGTCATAACTATGATAATTGTTTCTACTTTTGGCACAAGTCCAGCAATTCTCCCAGTGTATTATTGGTGCTTTATTTTATCGACCCTGTAAGGATGAAAGGCAAAGTTAACCTCAGCAGGATTTGAACTCAGACCATAAAGGACCATAACTCTTTGCTGTAAAGCATGGCGTCAGGCCTGTCACAATGATGATAATGAAAAGCAATAGTATGTAATAGTGAAAGATGTGTATCTACAGGACAATTCAGTTAGAAATGTAACAATGATAACATTATTGTTGCTATAGAAACAAGCAATTTGTTTTTGTTACATGGGACTAAAAACCTGAGAAACATCTGGAAAATTAGAAACAGGATGTTCATGCCTTTCTTGAAAGCAAAAGTGCTGAATAGAAAAATTTTGATTGGGGTGTTATTAAATGTCAATTTGCCATTTTACGTAACAATGTTCTAGATCCCTTATTATTTGTTATTCAGTATATCAACATGTTACTAATATAGAGCTTCTACTCAACCTTCTCATAGTCTATTTGAAATATGAAACATATCTGGTTAAATAACATGAGGTAAGAAGAGGAAACATTCTTGTGTCAGGTGTGATGAAGTCAGTAATATAAATAGGTTAAAGAAAAAATGTAGAAAAATGTGTGTTTGTTTGTGTGTATGTATGTATATATATAGATATACACACACACACGTACATATATATATATATATATATATATATATATATATATATATATATATATATATATATAAATATATATATATAATACACAGCTATAAAATGTATACATTTAGCTCAGTGTTTACATATCAAATACTCATTCTATTATATGAAATACATTGAAGTACCTATATATATATATATATATATATATATATATTGTTATACTTTGGGAGGGTCATGTTGCCAATAAGAAACACACGCACCAGATGCTTTCACTTCAATTTATTATAATAAATTTATAAATTTATAAATTTCTGGTTGGTTGGTTGGTTCCACAACCAGATAGTTGTTTATATATTGTCATAGTTCTTTCGTCACACACTCTGTGACCTCTTCAGTGACTGGGGATTCCTTTCTTTGTTTCTGTGCCTCTCCTTTGTTCTGTCCTACACCATTTTGTTTCTGTGTGTGTGTTGTGTGCTCAGTCTGCGCATGCGCCACATCCGGGTGTCTGTGTGTGTTTATGTTCATTTATTTATTTGTTTATTTACATGTTACTGGTTGGTTGTTTGTTCTATGTGTGTGTGTGTTTTCGTTTTTCCTTAATTGTAAGTTGTGATGTTGCTGTTCCACTCATATTTTCTATTTAATTTTTGTTGTAATTCTTGTATGTGTACCTGTATGTATATATGTATATATATGTATATATATATATATATGCATGCTACTGTACATCTGTATACATATATGTATGTACGTATACACACATACTTACATTTAAGTAAGTGCCGTACTAAGAGTGAGAAATGAAATTTCGTTTTCATTTGATTTCAACTTATCGTTTTCGGTATGCCTGACCGACTTAGCTCACTCGATATGCAAATTAGGCTGCTCAGCCGTTAATTTTCATAAGGAAAATATATATATATATATATATATATATATATATATATATATATATTACTCAGCTGTAGAAAATATATATATATATATATATATATATATATATATATATATATATATTACTCAGCTGTAGAAATGAGATGATAGGGACTGGGGTCCATATCATTCCACTTGTGTTTCTTACTATCTTCGGTTAGCTTTCCCCTGTGTTGTTTACTTGTCTCACTCGGTTTACGCGTTTCAATTGTCCTAATAACTTATTTTAGTTATTATCGCACCAACGTGAGGTATATGATTTTTAATGCCAATGATCGTTGGCAAATGCCAATAATACCAATGATCGTTGGCAAATCACTGATGAGGGACTCATTTTATAACATGTAATCCATGTGCAACCATGCAGTATTCTTCTCCCCATATTTTTCACATATATATATATATACATGTGTATATATATATATATATACATGTGTATATATATATATATATATACATGTGTATATATATATATATATAGATGTGTATATATATATATATACATGTATATATATATATATATATATATATATGTGAAAAATATGGGGAGAAGAATACTGCATGGTTGCACATGGATTACATGTTATAAAATGAGTCCCTCATCAGTGATTTGCCAACGATCATTGGTATTTCATCGCATTAAAAATCATATATATATATATATATATATATATATATATATGATAATAATGGAGCTGCGGCGTTGCAAATGGGTTACATATGAAAAAGTGAGTCCTTCATCAGTGACCCTCCAACCGTCCTAGGCATTTCATCGCTTTGAGGGCCATATACCTTAGGTTGGTGCGAACAACGGCTAAAAAAAGTCGTTGGGACACGTAAATAAAGAGAACGTTAGGGTGAACAAACAAAATGGTTTAAGCAACAGAAAGTGAGAAGAAAGAGACAAGTCCCAGATTTCTATGAATATAAACTCGATAAAATCGTGAACGAGAGAATAAAGACCATCAAACCTGGTTGAAATGTGAGCAAGGAAGGAATTTGGCACAGGTCTAATGGGGGGAAGAAGAAGGGGTCTGGTCTGCGAATTCGGTAAACATAAGTTCTGTGAAGTCGCAGACGAGAGAGAGAGAGAAAAAAAATTCATACCGGCTTGGCCAAGAGCGCGCGAGAAAAGAAATCGGACAGGTCAAGCGGGAAAAAAGAGGAGAGGAGGAGAGGTAGTGACAGGGTATGAGTGAGTGAAAGTTGAGGAAGAGGCTAACAGAGAGAGAGACTGCTAGAAAGGGTAAAGATACAAAGAACGAAACAGACGGGTGGCAGCAGAGGAAAAAATATATGTGTAAATATGATAATAATGGAGCTGCGGCGTTGC
Organism: Eledone cirrhosa; assembly: GCA_964016885.1. NCBI lineage: Eukaryota > Metazoa > Mollusca > Cephalopoda > Octopoda > Eledonidae > Eledone > Eledone cirrhosa. The sequence goes on along the minus strand of OZ024740.1, from coordinate 407,915,246 downwards.
AAATGGGTTACATATGAAAAAGTGAGTCCTTCATCAGTGACCCTCCAACCGTCCTAGGCATTTCATCGCTTTAAGGGCCATTCTCTCTCGTTTGCGACTTCACAGAACTTATGTTTACCGAATTCGCAGACCAGACCCCTTCTTCTTCCCCCCGTTAGACCTGTGCGAAATTCCTTCCTTGCTCACATTTCAACCAGGTTTGATGGTCTTTATTCTCTCGTTCACGATTTTATCGAGTTTATATTCATAGAAATCTGGGACTTGTCTCTTTCTTCTCACTTTCTGTTGCTTAAACCATTTTGTTTGTTCACCCTAACGTTCTCTTTATTTACGTGTCCCAACGACTTTTTTTAGCCGTTGTTCGCACCAACCTAAGGTATATGGCCCTTAAAGCGATGAAATGCCTAGGACGGTTGGAGGGTCACTGATGAAGGACTCACTTTTTCATATATATATATATATATATAACAAAGAAAGTGTGGTAAGATACCAGGTGTACCATAATGCACCAGAGTACTCGATACTTAGGGTAGTAGAGTGGGTAATAGGAAAAGAGTCAGGACCCCTGTGGCTGAGCTATCTGTCAAAATGACCGGAGCTCAGCTGTCGGGGTACTGACTCTTTTCCTATATATATATATATATATGTGCGAAGTAATTCCGTCGGAAAGGTCCAGGAAAAAAGAGTGCTCTATGTAGGTTACAAAACAAATCTGCTTTTAGTCATCAGAATGAAAAAATCCTGGTGTTTTTATTGAATGTGGATTTGAAAACCACATTCAATAAAAACACCAGGATTTTTTCATTCTGATGACTGAAAGCAGATTTGTTTGCTTTCAAGAAACCACTGGTAAATGAAATAATTATCTTATGTTGTTTATTACATAACTATATATATATATATATGTATATATATATAAAAATGCCTATCCCTCTTCTAATGTTGACATTAATTATATATATATATTGGCGTAGCAGCAGCATCATTAACTGCTACAAGGGTAAAGGGGATGCTCTAGATAGGGGAAACTATAGAGGCATTAAGTTAGTTGACCGGGTCACAAGTGTCACAAAAAGAGTTATAGTGCAACTAATCAGAAAGCGAACTAATCTAGATGAAATGCAGTTTGGGTTTGTGTCAGGTAAAAGTACCACAGACGCTCTTTTTCTTGTACGACAACTACAGGAGAAGTACCTAGCTAAAAGTAAACCCCTCTACTTAGTTTTTGTAGACCTGGAGAAAGCCTTTGACAGAGTCCCCTGCTCCATTATCAGGTGGAGTCTTAGAAAACTAGGTGTAGATGAATGGCTTGTGAGAGCTATACAAGCCATGCATAAAGAAACAGTCAGTAAGGTTAGAATTAACAATGAATATAGTGAAGAATTTAGCGTAAAAGTTGGTATTCATCAAGGCTCTGTCCTTAGCCCCCTCCTATTTATTATTGCCCTTCAGGCTATAACAGAGGAGTTTAAGACCAGCTGCCCATGGGAACTCCTATACGCAGATGATCTAACTCTCATAGCTGAATCTATGGCTGAACTAGAGAAGAAATTCCAAACATGGAAGCATGGCCTAGAATCAAAAGGCCTTAAAGTTAACTTGTCTAAGACTAAAGTTCTAGTATGTAGAAGGGAAAATAGGGCACAGGTGCCATCTGGGAAATGGCCATGCTCAGTGTGTAGGAAAGGAGTAGGTAGAAATTCCATTTTATGGCCCAAATGCAAACTATGGGTACATAATAGATGTAGTGGGATCACAAGTAAACTATCTAAGAACGTAGATTTTATATGTGGCCAATGCTCAGATGCAATAAGTAGCAAGTGTCCACAGGATACTAGCTCCTTCTATTGCCCAGATGGTTCTATAGAAATAGTGGACACTTTCCGTTACCTGGGTGACAAAATCAGCAGTGGAGGAGGGTGCTCTGAAAGTACAGTAGCCAGAGTCAGAACTGGATGGAAAAAGTTCAGAGAGCTTATACCGCTGTTGGCCACAAAAGGTTTCTCTCTAAAAATGAAAGGCAGATTGTATGATGTCTGTATACGAACAGCAATGTTACTTGGCAGTGAGACATGGGCATTACGTGCAGAGGACCAGCGCAGACTGGAAAGGAACGAAGCATGTATGCTCCGTTGGATGTGTAATAGTAATATATGTGAATGGCAAAACATAAATGAACTAAGCGAGAAATTAGGAATAAGAGAGATCAGATGCTGTTTACTTGAGAGAAGACTATGTTGTTATGGTCAAGTGATGCACATGAAAGATGACAGCTGTATAAAAATGTGCAGGGCGATCAAAATTGATGGAAGTTATGAAAAACCTGGGACGATTTGATAAATTCCGACCTTACACACTTGCAGCTCTCTAAGACAATATCACTGGACTGAGATCTTTGGCGCCACGCAGTAATACAGAAGACCTGCTTTGCCTATGTACAAAGCGAAACCTACAATCAGTAGGCACCTCTTAACCAAATATACACCTCAATCCACTACTCCTACTCCATCCTCCCACTCCCACCAACACCACCCTCTCTCTGTAAAGTTGGTACCACAACATCCAGTCCAAATAAATGAGATAATGAAATCGAGATCGTGTAGGTGTCACGACAAAAAAAACACACAGTCCATGCTGTAATGTGGTTGTGTAGGTAACACGGTGAAAAGTTCCCAGTCCACACTGTAAATGTGGTTGATGTTAGGAAGGGCATCCAGCCATAGAAAACCTGCCAGATAGTCCTATATGAGCGAGACACGGTCACCCGACCAACCTTGCCTCAAATTGGGACAACTCCCATCTAACCCATGCTAGCGTGGAAGGTGGACGTTAAATGATGATGATGATAATATATATATATATAAACGTCCATTCCTATTCTAATTTTATATATATAATTAATGTCAACATTAATTACATACATAAAGTTAGAAGAGGTCAATAGTCTGCTGATTTTCACCATCTTTAAATTCTATGTAAATAAGATGCTGAAATATCAGGAGTGATTATTTTACAATGAAACACTGTTTTTCTACATTTACATCATCATTCATGTTATTTGTTGAAAATATTTCCAACAAATATTTATAATTTGAGCTTTTTAATACATAAATATCCCATAACATACACACATTTTTTTCTCTTAATAATACTTTTTCTTTCAATCTTATGTAACTCTTCTCTCTCTCACTTGCTGCGTCTCCCTCCCTATTCTACTCTATTAATTCCTATATAAAGTTCAATTATTCGATATCTTGCTTTCAAAGTACTCCCACCATATGAGTGACTTGAGAAACTCGTTGAAACTTAACGTAATAGAAATTCATTATATAATAGAGTTGTGAAACAAAACCTAAATTCTAAATGACAGTTAAAAACACTTCAAATATCAAAATATTTAAATTTCATAAATATATTTCATACTCATACGAATTTCAAAACCATGCCATCTAAACATAATTTGTTGATTAGCTGTCTCGGTTTATAAACAGGGCATGAATTTTTGCCCATTTCTCATAAAATAGGGGTCGACTTATATTTGAGTATATACAGTAATACATTTATTAACCCCTGCAAATTTTTTTGTTTTTTCAGACCTTGTATGTGGAGGGCACTATGATATTTTAAGTGCTTAGGGCCTCAAAAAGACTTAATTTGCCTTGAGCAAAGTACTTCCTTTTTTATTGATCCAGTTCACTCAGCTGAAAATGAGCATCAGTGGCAGCTGAGGCCTTGCAACAGATTTTCATCTCATCCAGGAGGGAATGTTATACTCTCAATCTCTTAATCCTTCATGAATGGACAAAAATAATGACTCTCTTTCATGACTTCCATAATTGATCTGTATTGGAGAGTATTCATGTAAACAATGACATAATATACCTTTTATAAGTTGATGATTCTTTAAATTGAATTAGATTTTCTGAAGTATTTTCCATACATATTTTAAAAAGAAACTTTGTCTCTATAACTTTATATAAAGCTATGTGATTAGAGAGATTTTAAAAGAAACAAAATGTAGTCAAATTTTTATTGTAACAAAGAATCTCAAGGTTCTTTGTTACAATAAGATTGCAACAAAGATTATCTCTTTTGTTTTGTAATTAGCAAATTAAATATATTAACATAGTTTGCAGGAATGGTTGCGTAGTTAAGAAGTTTGTTTCACAACTCTGTTGTTCTAAATTTGATTCTACTGTGTAGCATTCAAAGTGCTGCACAGTAGGATCACACTCAGAATGACCAATACTTTGTGAGTGGCAATTGTTAGATGGAAACTGTAGAGAAATACAGTAAATCAATGATTGTTCATCAATTTCAATACAAAATCTATTAAATAAATAGTAAATAATTGATAGAGCAGGTTCTTAAGAATCAGAAAAAATGTAAATTACACATTTGTATTAGAAATTTAAGATGGGTAGAGGGGCTCTGCAAACGCTGCTTTGACTATCACTGGAAACTCCAGTAACCAGTATATGTAGACTTAATGTAAGCCTTAATTAACTTGACACCAGTAAAGCAATTGATTGTGTCTGGTATGTGTATCTCATAGGAAAACTGCCTGTAGGTTCTATCTTCATCTCATATATTTGATTGTAGACTTCCTGTCAAATTGCACCATTGTGATATGGTTGATAGATCTCTCTGGCCTACATTGTATCAACAACTCTGGTGTGCTCTAAACCTTGGTTTTCTCCCACCCCAAATTCCTCCTATACACCTACTTACCTTCTCCATCTCCCACCCTCATGTAGATGATACCACACTTCATTCCTTACTAATCTTCTACATCCAAGCATCATCAACATGTAGCCTAGATATCTCACAATAAACCTGCACAGTCTACAAGAAGACAGACATCAAGAGCATTCTCTAGGGATTATGTCACTCTTCTTTCCTTTAACACCACAAAGATATGATCTCTACATATATCAAGAAATGATATAATATGGATTTCCCCCACAAAATATAGAGCTATGAAAGAACCTTCTCTACTAATACTAGGGCTTGCCATCAGAATAATGTCTGGTGATCACACATTCTCAGCAATAGCAAAGACTACATTACAGATATCAGGGCTAGAAAATAATTCAACCCTCAACATCTACTAATCCTTTATAAAGCTTAAATGAAATCTACATTAGGCAATTGCTCCTATGTTCCTGTTATATTTCCATTCTTCCTAGACTGCATCCCCAAAAGGTTACCTGACTCCAGCCTCTAGACATGCTGTCTCCTCATACTGCCTTTCCTATGGTGCAATAGTAATCTCTACTCCTCAAAGCTGGTTAATCTCCTGCTCAGGCACTCCCAACTCAGCTCTCACTTCTCCTCTCATGACTTATCATGACTAGTTCCTGTACTGATCACTTCACTCAATCATCATCATTATTTTACATCCACTTTTTCCTGCTTGCAAGGGTGGGACGGGTCTTATTCAGTACAGCATCTCTCCACTTGTCACGGTCCTTTGTCATCTCCTCCGTGAGCTTCAGCGATCTGAGGTCTGCTCTCACCACCTCCGCCCATGTTTTTCGTGGTCTTCCTCTACTACGTCTTCCTTCTATTGGGATTTATTGGCACTTCTTTACCCAGCGGTCATCCTTCATGTGCATCACATGACTATACCATCTCAGTCTTCTCTCCCACACACCACAACTTATCCCTCTTATACACAGTTTCTCTCTCAACTCATCTAGAAAATCAACCCTTTGGAATTCCCTCATTGTCCATGATTTTCTTGCAGCTATCAATTCCAGCACTTCAAGTGTAAAATTCTACTGTTATGGGTCTTTGTTGCCATTTTTACAGCTATAACAGTGGCCTCTGTTTCCCTGATCTGGCTGGTCTTGAGCCACTTCCATTCAGGTACTTTTGACTTACTTGTCTCTCCTCTTCTCAAAACCCATGTTGCATCTAGTTCCCCCCACCCCCTCTGGTACTGCACTAACAATTATGCCCAGATTTTCCTTCCTAGAATGACAGCCCTAAGGCAATTGTCTTCCTACAGTTTAAATGGAACATCAATGGCATCTGTCTCACATATTTTGGAGGGCTTGCAAAGACCATGAACACTGACTTAATACTGACAAAATAAATAGTTGTATTGATCTCACTTAATGCAAAAGGCCTATGAAAATCATCAGCTCAACCTCGTTTTCCAGACCACATCAATACAAAAGAAAAAAGGACAAAATAACCTTGACCCAACAGAAACTGATAAAATGTAGTATATACTATAATTGGAGCTCCATAGTACATGTGATCCATTGCTTTTTAATACTTTTAGCATAATATAGCAGCTTAAGAAACACATGACTTATATTCTAACAATAAAGGATTTGTATTGATGAGAATATCTTCAGACTGCATTGTCAGGTTAAATGTAATGTATTGGTTATATATTGAACTTTGCTTTAAACATAAAGATCAACACATTCATTCTGAAATGTTGCCAATTTTTTTTTTATACTTTACAATCTTGAAGCTTCTTTAGCTATTTACTTAGCTTCTACCTTCTGCATTAATCCTTTCACAAATCTCAGAACTGGTTGTTGTTTAGCACAAAGTCAGCTCTGGTTGAGTAGTCTTATGACCAAAAGCATTCCAGCTGTGACCATCTAGTCTTTTTCCTATGTGCAGAGAACTGAGGATCATATTATCCAAGCCCTTTTCTAAGAAACTAGTTTATGGGAGATTTGGCTGCTATTTCTAGAATGTCAACCAGCAACATAGAGCTTCCTTGTTGGTTCAAACCCTGTAAATTCCTAGGATTGGTACAAAATTCTGCTTTCTGTAGCACTAAGCAAATGAGCAAAAAATGTTGTTTTGAATAGGATGCAGCTCTATTGCATATCTGACTCTAATTCCCAACAGCTAATTGAACTAATGAATAAGGAATTACATATATTACCCAGTGATATGATAAATCATCTGCAGTACATATGACATCTGAAACATGAGCAGGATGTCCAATGTCCCATTTATTCAGCCACATAATTTCTACACATATCTTCCTTAAAGTATCAAGAATATATTCAATGATTGTCAAACATCAAAATTTATATTTTCAAAATGAAACCAAAAATTAATTAGCTTTTTAAGGTATTTGAACAACCATTGGCAGGTATGTGCCACCCAAATTGAGCAACTTACATGAATTCTCTAGTTATTATTTCACAAAAATTCAAATATGTATAATACGAAGCAAACAAAAATATGGTGACACATCAGTGTATTCATAGCTATACTGTTTAATAAAACTTAAGAACTTACATATTAATATATTCATTTATCATATACATTTTTGATAATTTATCTAGCTAATGGTGAGGAATAAATTTTGAAAATTCAATAAATATTCTCTTTAATACTATTAGAATGTTTAACTGTTAGCTCATCAAACAAATACATTATGGTATTTGTTCTGGCTCTTTACATTCTGAGTTCAAATCCTACTGACGTTACCTTTGCTTTTTATCCACCTGATATCAGTAAAATACCAGTCAAGTACTACTCAATTTTTCTCTACCCCCCGCGCCTTGAGCCTAAATTAGAATTTATTATTATTAGCATTAGGGCGGTGGATTGGCAGTTTCGGTAGAGAATTGGATGATATGCTTTGCGGCATAGAGTTACGGCCCTTTACGATCTGAGTTCAAATCCCGCCGAGGTTAACTTTGCCATTCATCCTTATGGGGTCGATAAAATAAAGCACCAGTAATACACTGGGATAATTGTTGGTCTTGTGCCAAAAGTAGAAACAATTATTATTAGCATTATTTTATTTCTACAGAGTAAGTTTGGGGGTTTGCTTCATCTCTGGAAAATATATTTTCATTTTCCTTTGAGTTTGCTTTATTGCCACTAAAACCTTTACAGAGAAAAATAGATTCTTCTGCTGGAATATGAAGAGATTGCTAGTGAGAGGTAGCAACCTTCAATCAACACTAATTTACACAACTTTTATAGATAAAATTCATATAAATTTATTTTCTGCTTTTTATATTAAATCCATTTAAAACCAAAAATATGTAAAGCTCAGTTGATATTTTTGGATTTTATTGACTTATGTTTGAGAACATACGGCGCTATAATTATTTTCTTTACTTTCCAAATGATTATGCCTGTACATGTCATCATGTCATAAAATATTTACTGGTATATGTTGTGCAGATCTGCGTACCTAATTTTTATGTGATTTTATCCTATATCATTTGGATTTTATGGTCTAACTTCATGTTCCCAATTTTATAAAGTCTGCTTCTACTGCATCTTTCAGCAATTAATAATATTAAACAGTATGTGTATGCTTTTCCGTGTGAGGGAGGGGGGTCATAAGAGTCTTGTTTCTGAACAGTAAGGCACAGCCCGTCCTACCCATGCTAGCATGGAAATGCACATTAAACGATGATGATGATGATGTAAGGCATTTAATATAACTGATCATAGAATGCACCTTACTAAATTGTTATGGTATTGGAAATATACCAATAATAGTATGCCTCATTATTCTTTCTATTTTTTAAGAGCTTCATTTTCATGATGATAGCAATTCTTTCTAACACCTGAAACACACACTAACCCATAGATAAAACATGCATCCAGAGATCATCATCATCATCATCATCATCAACGTTTAACGTCCGTGTTCCACGCTTGCATGGGTTTGGACGGGGGTAGTCCCACTTGAGGCAAGAGTGATTGTCTTGCTCGCATAGGACTGTCTGGCAGGTTTTCTACAGTTGGATGCCCTTCCTAACACCAACCACATTTACAGTGTGGGTCTGGGAGGTTTTTACCGTGTTGCCTACACGGCCACATTACAGCGTGGACTGTGTGTTTTTTTTGTCGTGACACCTACACGATCTCATTTGTTTCGGCCTCGATGGCGCGGCACCAACATAACTTTACATAGAACGGGGTGGTGTGGATCGGGTGGGGGTGGTGGTGGTGGGACGGGGTGTATTTTGTTAGAGATGCCTACTGGCTGGAGTAGGTTTTACTATATATTTAGGTAAGGCGGGTCTTCTCTGTTACTGAGTACCGCCAAAGGTCTCGGTCCAGTGACATTGTCTTGGAGAGGTGTAAGTGTGTGATGTCGGAGTTTATCAGCTCGTCCCAGGTTTTTCTAGGTCTGCCTATTCCGTGACTACCGTCTATCTTTATTGCCCTGCACTTTGTTATACAGCTATCGACTTTCATGCGCATCACGTGTCCATACCAACGTAGCCTTCTCTCGAGTAAACAACATCTGATCCCTCTTATCTCTAATTTTTTCCTTAGTTCGTTTATGCTTTGCCGTTCACGTATATTACTGTTACACATCCAGCGGAGCATGCAAGCTTCGTTCCTCTCTAGTCTGCGTATATCCTCTGCACACAATGCCCAGGTCTCACTGCCATGCAGCATTGCTGTTCGTATGCAGGCATCGTACAACCTGCCTTTCATTTTTAGTGAGAACCCTTTAGCAGCTAATAGTGGTATAAGCTCTCTGAACTTTTTCCAACCAGTTCTGACTCTAGCTACAGTACTTTCAGAGCACCCTCCCCCACTGCTGATTTTATCGCCCAGGTAACGGAAGCTGTCCACTATTTCTATAGAACCCTCTGCGCAATTGAAAGAGCTAGTAGTTTGTGGGCACTTGCTGCTACTTATTGCACCAGAGCACCGGCCACATGTAAAATCTATGTTCTTAGTTAGCTTACCTGTGATCCCACTACATCTTTTATGCACCCATACTTTGCATTTAGGACATAAAATGGAGTTTCTACCTACGCCTTTCCTACACACCGAGCACGACCATTTCCCAGAAGGGACCGCCGCCTTGTTTTCTTTCCTACAAACTAGTACTTTGGTCTTAGCCAGGTTAATTTTAAGTCCTTTTGACTCTAGGCCGTGCTTCCATGTTTGGAATTTCTTCTCTAGCTCGGCCATTGATTCCGCTATGAGTGTCAGGTCGTCTGCGTATAGGAGTTCCCATGGGCAGCCTGTCTTGAACTCCTCTGTTATAGCCTGAAGGGCAATAATAAATAGTAGTGGACTGAGAACAGAGCCCTGATGGACGCCAACTTTTACGCTAAACTCTTCACTATATTCGTTGTTAATTCTAACCTTGCTGACTGTTTCTTTATACATGGCTTGTATAGCCCTCACAAGCCATTCGTCAACGCCTAGTTTTCTAAGAGCCCACCAGATAATGGAGCGGGGGACTCTGTCGAAGGCTTTCTCCAAGTCGACAAAAGCTAAGTAGAGGGGTTTACCTTTAGCTAGGTACTTCTCCTGTAGTTGTCGTACTATGAAAAGAGCGTCTGTGGTACTTTTGCCTGACACAAACCTGAACTGCATTTCATCTAGGTCAATTCTCTCTCTGATTAGTTGCGCTATTACTCTTTCCGTGACCTTCATGACCTGGTCGATTAATTTAATGCCTCTATAGTTACTCCTATCTAGGGCGTCTCCTTTACCCTTATAACAGTTAACGATGATGCTGCTATGCCAGTCCTTCGGAACAACCCCATTCTGTACGACTTGGTTAACTATGCGGGTGACCATGGTGTGTCCCACCGTGCCAGATGCCTTCAGCATCTCAGCAACTATTTCCGAAGGCCCAGCCGCCTTACCAGTCTTCATATCCTTGATTGCCTTACTTATTATACTCCCCTCGACTAACACTGCTGGTCCCTCTATTGGGTCGATATGGGGGAGACTGCCTTTCTCCCAATTATTCTCCTCATTTAGAAGCCTTTCATAGTGACACTTCCAAGCTACCTTCTTATCAGCGTCGGTGATGGCAAGTGTGCCATCGTCGTTTAGTACACACTTCTCCCCGACAATATCACGGTTTTCCTTGACGCATTGCCTAGCAATCCTGAACACCTCACGTTTTTGGTCATCGCGTTGTAGAACATGCTTGAACTTTCTTTCCTCAGCTTCCCTTCTTGCTAAGTACACTTGTCTCCTAGCTTCCCTCCTGGCCACTTGATAGTCCTCTCTACTTCCCCCATCCCGCCATACTTTCCAAGCCTGCTTTTTGGCCTTAATTGACCCCTCCACCTTACTGTTCCACCACCATGTTACTCTCCTCCTGCCTACAGGCCTGCTCCAGCCACAGACCTCGTCTGTCGCCAACAGCAGGTTTGCTTTCAGAAATTCCCACTCTCCCTCTATATTGTCCGACTCTAAATGTTCTTCCTTACTGTCGAAAGCATCAAGTAATATGCTTTGAAATTTATTCCTGGCTGTGGGGTCCTTTAGCTTCCATATTTTCCTCCTGAGGATAGTCCTCTTCTGTTGTCGAGTACGTCTCGTCCTGACTATGAGGTCGCTAATTATCAGTCTATGTTGGGAGGTGCATTCTTCATGGGGGAGGGATTTAGTGTTAACAACAGACACTCTGTCACGTCTTCTGGTAAGGATATAATCTACCTGGCTTGTGTGTTCCCCGGATCTATAGGTGATCAGGTGATTGTCACGTTTTTTGAAGTTAGTGTTACAGATAGTTAGGTTATTTGCATCACAGAATTCCAGGATTCTGGAGCCTTCCTCATTTCTAGTACCAAACCCATAGCCTCCATGGATTTCGTTGTAGCCGTCACAATGTTGTCCAACGTGACCATTTAGGTCGCCTGCGATAATTATATAGTCACTGTCGGATATTTGGGAGGTAGTTAGCATCAGTGTCTCATAGAATCTGTCTTTTATAGTGCCGGGCAGTCCGGATTGGGGTGCGTACGCAGATATTACTGTCACCGTAGTTCTATTGAGGACAAGTCGTATTTTAATTATTCTGTCGTTCACTCTATTTACGTCTATTATCTTATCTGCCCACTTTTCTGCTACCATGATTCCTACTCCACCCAGCCCATCGTCGTTTCCCACCCAGAAAAGCTTATAACATCGTTTTTTACCCTCAATGAACCTAGCAGACCCACCCCTCCACCTGGTCTCTTGAATACAACAAACATCGACCTCCTTACGTTCAAGCATTTCTACAACCTCGTTAGCGCGACCCTTTAGGGTGCCTACATTTATGGTACCAACTCTGAAGTTTTGGATTGCGTTTGGGATGAAGAATTGAACAAATATTCTTTTATGAACTTGATACTAAAAATATTTGTACTTATTAACAGATATTCCTTTTTGTATATTTTCTCATTTTAGAGGATAAAGACTCTTTACTTTAAGGGTGCTGTCATTGTTTAGCCCCAGGTCAACACTGATCAAAGGTATTCATGACCATCCCATATTGCTTTAGTGTATCTAGAACTACAATATTGAATATGTCGATCCTTTTTTAAGGTGATATGGTGTAATTTGAGATAATTACATAGAGGCTTTCTCATTGACTCTGGGGCGGCATATATTTGTAACAAAATATGTATAACAAACAGAAATTGAAGAAAAATCCTGTTTTTATCCATTCTTAAGTAATCTCAGGTTTATTTACAATATGATAAATAATTTGTTGACCATATTAATTCACTGTTGTTATTTAGCAACAATTAAGAATAAACTCGTAATAATTCAGAAATTATTCTTAATGTTTACTTAAAATATATTTTGGACTTGTGTTTCTAATCTAATAACTCATATGCAATTTGTATATTGTTTTCTTTTTGTTTTTCTATGATTCCTCATTTACTAAACAAACAATGTATTCTATAAATATTTAACTGCTGAAACAGTGGCATAGAATATTAATTCACTTGCACAATGTTGGTTTAGATCACAGTTTAGATTAAATATCTATAGTTAGGCTGGCGTAAGTAAAGATGAAATACTTGACATTCAGTTATGTGTGGCAAATTAGAAATAATTAGAGTGTATTGCATTATTTGTTCTGGCTCTCACTGTGGTTTACTTTGATGGTAGACACGATCTGTCACCTAGTGTAATACTAACACCTAGTCCTTGAGTACATTTAACAGTATCCACTTTATTGCAAGTATTCAGGATAGGTCTCCAATTGGAGGATATCTTTCTTCCCATTAGTCTTGGCAGTCCTGAGCAGGATCTTGAGCTTTACTTTTCCCTTCTTGACTAAACAGTCAAAATACAAAATGTTCATAAGTATTTGTTGTTATCTTAATGGGAGTATTTACTGTAGCTATAATCAGGTTATAGGTTATGTATTCCTTATTCTTAAACTTCTTGGTGTTGCGAAAAATGCAAGTAGGAAACTACTTTCAACTTCTACTTGCTTGTTGCTATTAGATATCATACTATTTGTAGGTTTTAAGTAATTTAGCACATACAATTGAAGATTTAGCTTTCCTAGAGAGAGAGATAATTGATAATTCAGAATCACATAATTTCATAAGTTGAAAAAGAGAAACCAATTAATCACTTGATTCTACTCTTGCATGACTGATGGCACTTGGATTAAGTTGCATGCTAAATGGTCGAATATACTCAAGGGGGAAGTTTAGAGAATAAATGCAATAAAATAGATTTCATATCGTTTTGTTTATTTAATGTTTATTTTAACTTTTAGTTGGAGATAGGAAAATAAATGAAGAAAATATAATGAAGAAATGGTAGCAGAAATATATAATCTAAAATCTATATATTAACTGTGTATGTGTGTGTTGTTGCTGTTTCTGCTGTTGGATTACATAATTGTTAACACAATTCGGGTGACAGAATATATGGAAAATTCTTTTAAATTTAACCTATCAGAAAAAATTATTTTCATAATAAAAACAAATGGCAACTCAATCTAGCTGAAATTTTCTGTTAGTTACTCCTCAAATTGTATGTTCATATGATGATTACATTTTAGCAGTGTTATAAAAAAATATTAATTGTGGATGTTTTCCTGTAAGGAAGCTAACATAATGATGGGGAAAAAAATTAAAATGATCTATAAAAAATCTTTTACCTGCCAAAGATTTTAAAATGTGTGAGTTACAGGGTCTTAATTTTCTTTTTATATGTTTAAAAGTATTTATAATAGTAAAACATATAGCAAATGGTTTTGGGACCTAGAAAACTTTATATGAAATAAGACTTTATACTCTTGACGAAAAAGAATCTTCATAAATAAGCACTCAATAGATTAGATTGTATTCTGTGTGATATATAATTAGCTTTAGTCACTTTTTGTCTAAATATCACTGCATTCTCAATATAATAGAATGTTTACAAGATGTCTACAACTACGTAGGAGAGTACATGACTCAGACTTTCCTAATGCCCAGTATAATTACCTATATAGACTGGAAATCCTAATATTTCAGTTCCTAATTATATGCTCTTGCTAAATTGGATTTTAATCCAAAGCAATCTTCACAACAGAGCTATGTTTACATATATATTAAAGGTTTCCCTATATGCTATTGGTACACAGGTACAATGTATAATTAACCATGAAAGACATTGGTATGAAAACATCTTGACTAAAATCCATAATTATAAGATAAAGCCTCTACGGATTACTTAAATTGCATCTTTATTAGTAATCACTTGCTAACCATATTGTATGGCATTCTTTTTGTATTCCCATGCCATCAGTTCAACTATTTTCTAGAGTTAGTATTTCCCTAACTTTCTTTTACATTGACCTCATACCTGTCAACCTCAATTCAATTTTTATAATGATTATACTTTATGCTGTTCCATCTGACATATTTTGAATATTCTTCCATAAAGATTGTCATTAAATGTAAATTGGGAAAATGAATTATTCATTAAAAGATAAGTAGCTGTTTTGATACCAAACTGCCTGAAACCACCCCCGTTCTATGATATAAAACTGTTTTGTTTAAAGTATTTATATCTACATAAAAATCCTTCATTATAATTTTATGTAAAATCACCAGCATAATAATGAGAAAGTTTTATAACTAAATTCTTGAATATTCTGAAAAATGGTAGTGAAACGGCTTGAGACTGTTTTGTTAATAAGGAATATTTTGTTCCATTTTCTTGTTCAATGATCCAAATTCAACGTTGAATATATGTAGGTTACACAGTTATACCAAGCAACAAATGCTGATTAAAAGATAAAATTGTTCAGTAATAAAACATAAATTCAGTTTATACAGAATGAATTGATTGTCAGAATTAAATATAAACACATTTGTTACTATATTGGAATAAACACGCACAATGTAAAGTACATTTCCTTCAGAAAACTGAGAATCAAAATAGCAGAGGATAGAAACTTCTTCAGATATGCCAATACAAATATAGTGCATGGAAATTAAACACTGAGGTTGATGACAAAACATTGATCTATGAGGGGGATCACAAAAAACTTAAAGGCACATTTTCAGATAGAGGCACAATATGATATTTGTGTTGTCTAAAACAGTTGACATAAACTGCTCCTTTGAAAGATATTCAGTGTAAATGATCTTACAGAGAACAGCTTGAGGATTATGTTCAGGACAGCAACATACTAGAAGATACTTAACTCTATTCACAAAAAGAAACTGCCAAAATATTTTCAGTTCTTAGGGCTTCAAAAGGGCTTAATCAGGCCCTGATTCTAAGTGATAGCTATATTAACATTTTGAAAATAAAGTATAATAAACGTGTTCTTTCTACCAATTAATAAAATTAGTGCAGTGTACATTCATTTCATTTAAAATTTCCTCAATGTTAAATAAATAGAAAAGAGGTTGATTGTTGTAGCTTCAATGAGATATTTTTGGCTCATTTTATTTCCTTGAATTGTTTTTTTTTTTTTAGGGGGGGGGGGGGGGGGTATTTGTTTCATAGATCACTTGAGTATTAGATGAGGATTTTCTAATAACTAAAAATTGTTTAATTTCTTCATTAAATTATGTCTGTCCAACATGTCATAATGGTACTGAGTTCAAATACTGCCAAAACTGCTGTAGATTTATTTGCTAGATATTTGCAGTGACTTTCATTTATGTTGTCAGCAAATCTGTTCCTGTTGATTTGTTGAGAAGGTTCTTTTTTTTTTTTTTTTACTGGCTTCAGTCATTAGATGGCAGCATTTCTGGGGCATTGCTTTCAAGAAATTTACTTGGTTATACTGATCCCATTATTTATAACTTTTTAAGGTTAGGTACCTATTTTATCAATCTCTATTTGTCAATCCACTAATCTACATGGTATAAACAAACAGTAAATGTTAATACAAGGATAAACACACATGGAGACACACACACATATATGTGTACATATATATATATATAAGATGAACATCTGCAGTTTCCATCTACCATAGACATATGATGTGCATGGAGGATGACCGCTGGGTAAAGAAGTGCCAAGAAATGCCAGTAGAAGGAAGACGCAGTAGAGAAAGACCACGAAAAACATGGGCAGAGATGGTGAGAGCAGACTTCAGATTGTTGAAGGTCACGGAGAAGATGACAAAGGACCGTGACAAGTGGAGAGATACTGTGCTGAATAGGACCCGCCTCACCCTTGGAAGCAGGGAAAAGCGGGTGTAAAATGATGATGATCATGATGATGAAGGCATTGATCAACCCAAGGCTATAGTTGATGACATTTTCCCAACAAGCCATGAAGTGGGGTTAAACCAAAAATCTGGCAGCTGCAAAGTGAGCCCCTTATCCATAGAGCCATAACTGTGCTTATGCAATAAGAGAATGTTACATTTATCATCATCATCATCATCAACGTTTAACGTCCGTGTTCCACGCTTGCATGGGTTTGGACGGGGGTAGTCCCACTTGAGGCAAGAGTGATTGTCTTGCTCGCATAGGACTGTCTGGCAGGTTTTCTACAGTTGGATGCCCTTCCTAACACCAACCACATTTACAGTGTGGGTCTGGGAGGTTTTTACCGTGTTGCCTACACGGCCACATTATAGCGTGGACTGTGTGTTTTTTTGTCGTGACACCTACACGATCTCATTTGTTTCGGCCTCGATGGCGCGGCACCAACATAACTTTACATAGAACGGGGTGGTGTGGATGGGGTGGGGGTGGTGGTGGTGGGACGGGGTGTATTTTGTTAGAGATGCCTACTGGCTGGAGTAGGTTTTACTATATATTTATTTAGGTAAGGCGGGTCTTCTCTGTTACTGAGTACCGCCAAAGGTCTCGGTCCAGTGACATTGTCTTGGAGAGGTGTAAGTGTGTGAGGTCGGAGTTTATCAGCTCGTCCCAGGTTTTTCTAGGTCTGCCTATTCTGTGGCTACCGTCTATCTTTATTGCCCTGAACTTTGTTATACAGCTATCGACTTTCATGCGCATCACGTGTCCATACCAACGTAGTCTTCTCTCGAGTAAACAACATCTGATCCCTCTTATCTCTAATTTTTTCCTTAGTTCGTTTATGCTTTGCCGTTCACGTATATTACTGTTACACATCCAGCGGAGCATGCAAGCTTCGTTCCTCTCTAGTCTGCGTATATCCTCTGCACACAATGCCCAGGTCTCACTGCCATGCAACATTGCTGTTCGTATGCAGGTTGTCAGTAAATCAGTTCTCATTGAATGGTTAAGGTGGTTGTTACCAATTGTTCACAATATCTTGATGTTCTGTCAAGGATATATACATATATATATACAATTAATTCAGCTACATGACAATAGTAATAAAACATATTGTATTATATAACTGAATATGATGGAAATATTTTAATAGCTGATGCTATAATGGATAAAATTATTTATGCATGACAGTTCCAATTCCTTTGGATTTTTAAAAAGATATTTCAAACAAAATTTGGCCAGCAATGTTACTGTTATGTCTTAATGTGTTTTTCTATTGGTAGACAAGACCCGACTTCCCACGGGTACAAGCTGAAGCATATAGACAATATGCCCCACCCCTCCCACTATAAAGTGGACGTGTAGGCGTCACGGAAAAAAAGCTCCCAGCACTCACTGTAAATGAGGTTGGTGTTAAGAAGGGCATCCAGCTGTAGAAATCAAGCCAGAATCAGTTCCCGTATGAGCAAGACAAGGTCAGCCGACTGGACACTGCCTACAACAGGACAACCCATCTAACCCATGCTAGCATGGAAGAACGGACGTAAAACGGTGATGATGACGATGAGAGAACCATCATTGTTTTTAAATCCATTTTTCCATGCTGGCATGGATTGGACAGGATGTTTTGAGACAATGTTTTACAGTTTGATGCCCTTTCTAGTGCCAACCCTTTTAGTTGCTTCTTACAACATGCAAGAGTACAGTGTACTTTTTCTAAAAACTGGGATACACACGGCAATATATTTTTAAAATGTGTTATGATATCATACTAATGAATTATTTTGTTTAAGCATTTATTGTTGTACATGTAATTGAAAGTACTGTTAAGGTTACTACAAGCTGCATTCATGAATTTCACCCTGGAAGTATGTAGATATAACTTGTACTTGGTCATCCAGCCTGCTCCATATTATCTCCCAAGTGTACCTACATTTTGAAACAAGGTTCCAATTATGCAAACAGTTAACACATTTTGTTCACAGTAAGACATAATAGCTGCAGCTAAAATGTCAGTCAATCAATGATATTCAACACCAGTATAAGAGTAACATATAATGGTAAATATAAGAATAGATTCAGCAACATCCAATTCTTGCAATATATCAGTGGTTTACTTCATATTGCATACAATTATTCTGCTTAGAAAGTTGTTTTTACAAGCAGTAGCATAAAGATCAATAACTAACCAGTGGGATTGGCAGTATTAGTAGAAGGTCGGACGCCATGCTTTCCAGCATAGTTACGTCCCTTTACAGTCTGAGTTCAAATCCCGCCAAAGTTAACTTTGCCTTTCATCCTTACGGGGTAGATAAAATAAAGTACCAGTAATGCACTTGGTAATTGCTGGACTTGTGCCAAAAAGTAGAAACAATTATTAGAAAATCTACTGCTAGCTACTCAATCACAAAATATCATTTATAAAAAAGTGATTTTGATTTGTATATCAGTATTTGTTGAATTCTTTTAAGTTGAAGTAACTCAGACCTTTAAAGAACTAGGTGAAATGACTATGAATGGGGCAATGTGAGTAGGCTTTTTGGGGCTCTGGGTAAAGGTAGTACTTTTGTTGTTTGGCAGCTGCGCCCCCTTGGGAGTGGACAGACCCACTGGTTCTTATTCACCCACTAAAGGCTTTCATGTTTGACTTCTAATTCCACACCCTGGCAGGCTGCTTCAGTTGGCAAGCTAAATGACGTGAGGTTATGTTGACACAATATCAATGAGCAGATGAATTTCTCTGTCTCTTTGGAATCAACAGCCAGTGTGGATGTGTTTACTAGAAGATATTCAACAGCTATGTGTCCATGGCCAGAATGACTACAAGAAAAAGCACCCAGTCCACCTAGTATAGTGGTAGTGCTGGTGCCATAGCAAAAAGTACCTAGTTAACTCTGTATAAAGTGGTATCACTGTTGCTACAACAAAGACATCCAGTCCACTCTATAAGCTGATAGTGCAACAAAAAATGCTTCCATTACAGGTATTAGGAAGGGCATCCAGCCATAGAAACCAAGCCCAAAATGCAATGCATGAACAAGATGTAGTCACCTGATCTATCCAGCCTCAGAATATGATCAGCCAAACCCATGCATGCATGGAAAATGGACGTTAAACAATGATTATGATGATGATTTATGTAGGATATTTATTAACTCATTAATTTAGTTTGCAAGATATTAAATAACAAATTATGTTCAAAGAGAAGAGTTTTGTATAAAAATGTAGAATTTTAAAAGTTAAAACTACCTGGAAAATATTTGCATAGATTTATATTGGTTAGTCAAAGAATGGACGACAAGTCTCTTGACATCTTTGATCAAGCAGGCTATTAATTATTTCAAAATTTTGCTTTTGAACTATGTTGGTATAAAGGCATAATTTTGAAGATTATCTTAGTTACTTGTTTAATTATTTTGGATGAGTTGGAAATAAAATATATTTTGCTGCCATGACAGGCTCTCATAAAATTTGTGGAGTTCAACCCATATAGTTGATTTTAATTATCAAAATGTGTAGAGCAAAGGTTGTTGAGCTGTATTTTGATGTCAATTAAGATGTAGAAATGACATCTAGATACAGCTTCTATTAAGTTATCAGATTCTGTACACATTAAATCAAATAATCCTCCAATTAATGTTAGAATTTAAGTTAAATTTGGAAGTAAAGGGAAAAGTTATGAGTATTCTGAGACTCTTTAGTAGCTTGGGGAAATTTGGGGCAGAGGTAAAAAATAGCTGGTTTAGTCCATCCAGAATGATCAATATTCTATACCAGTATGGATGGAACATGAAGGCAGGAATAATTGTAGGCATTAACAGGTAGAAATGAGGTGGATGTTTTAAATGCATGATGAACATGATTAAAAAAACTCGAAGGTTGGGAGAGCGCAGTAAAGTCCAGATGAAGCTGACCTATGATATAAAGCATTCCAACCATAGTTGTTTATTCCAGCTGTAATCACCTCATTTTTTAAAACAAGCATACTGTTTCTCAGATTACATTATTTATCCAATGTGTCCTTCCCTTTTTAAGATGGAAGAGTATAATTTGAGGGAGATTTGGTTGCTATTTGTAACAGACTGAGTGATGATACAGAAGTTCCTTTGCTGACTTTTAGAAAAATGTTGTTTAACCTCAAGTTAACCCTTAGTGAGCAAAGTTATGGTTAGTCATTCTAACCATGACTCTTCACTCTTCATTCGAGTAAAGGTATCCAGAGCTACATTATCCAATCTGTTCGTTTTTAAGATGCTAGGGTGGAAGATTTGAGAAAGATTTGGATGTAATTTCTAGCAATTGAATAATAGGCTTTCTTATTGGAACAGGAGTTGTAAAACATGGTGTCTTCTGTATAGCATAGAAGAATTAATGATTGGGTGTGATGTATATGTTTCTGCAAAAAGATTGTGATTGATGTATTACTTAAACTCACTTTATGGAAACATGAATTTAGTAAATATTCACTAAAGTCAAATATAAATTAATTATTGTTGAGTGAGGTGTGGTTCTTATTTAGAAAATGCTGCATGATAAATTATAGATATTGAAAGCTTTTAGTCAATTATATCTAATATGCTATCATTATTATCATTACTTAATTAAGAATACAGTTAAATCTGGTCTGAGGAAACTGGTAATGATCTGTGTCAACAAACATTAATCCAAGGGAGATTTTGTGGAAGAGTTTTATTGTGAGGATTGAAGCAGTTTAATGTTTTGAGCTTTTGGTTCTCATCCAAGGGAGAATATATAAAAGTATTATCACCTTCCTTGCAAGATGGTAAATTAAAGATTATTGATTCTTTAGATTAGGTATTAATTATTCCAAATGTACAATTACTCTGGCTCTAAGTTTATCTGCTGTCTTTATTATTTCCCTGACTATTCAACTATGTCTTTCATTGAAGATGTCTATGTCATCACATCTCTTTTTATAGTCATCATATTTGGCGACTTCAATGTACATAACTTAATCTGACTCTCACAGTTCTCCTATACTAATGATTCTGCTGCAATGGCTGAATCATATGCCATTTTCAGTTGTTTGCACCAATTAATATCTGGATTTATCCATATCCTTGAAAGACACTGATCAGAAAATTCCCTGATCCTTTTGTTACCTCCAAACCCACCTGTAACCTTGAAATCTGCACCCATCTCACAACTTTCCACAAAATATTCTTACCCTGAAAACTCAGTATTTAAAGGTCAGTTAAATGATTAAAGTTCTAGATTTATGTTAAATATTCCTTGCAGCAATTGTATTTTACTGTTGACACCACCACTCTTTACCACAGCTGAGTAAAGAAAAGCATCCACTTATGCATGTTTCTTTACATTCCTTACACAACCAAATTTTATTACTTATACTAGTAAAAGCTGTTTTCATTCAGACTTCATCTTAAATAAACTCTTGTTTTCTTATCTTCAGTTATACATTCTGTCTCATTGCCTAGTTTCATCATCATCATCATCACCGTTTTACGTCCGTTCTTCCACGCTAGCATGGGTTAGACGGGTTGTCCTGTTGTGGGCAGTGTCTGGTCAGCTGACCATGCCTTGCTCATACAGGAACTGATTTGGCTTGATTTCTACAGTTGGATGCCCTTCCTAACACCAACCTCATTTACAGTGAGTGCTGGGTGCTTTTTTTCCATGGTGCCTACACGTCCACTTTACAGTGTGGGCTGGGTGCTTTTTTGCCGTGGCACCTCCACGACCACCTTGCGGTGGGGGGTGTGGGGGCATATTGTCTATATGCTTCAGCTTGTACCCATGGGAGGTCGGGTACTCTGTATTACTGCGTGACGCCAGAGGACACGGTCATGTCTTCATCGCCTTTGAGAGGTGTAATTGGGTAAGGTCGGCTTTTAACACCTCATCCCAGGTCATCTTGGGTCTCCCCACTCTGCGGTTTCCATCGACTTCTAGTGCCCTGCACCTTTTTATGCAGCTGTCATCCTTCATACGCATCACATGTCCATACCAGCGCAACCGCCTCTCCTGCACACAGCATTTGATTCCTCTTATGCTCAGTCTCTCTCTCAATTCATTTATGCTTTGTCGTTCGCGTATATTACTGTTAGACATCCATCGGAGCATGCAGGCTTCGTTTCTTTCTAATCTACATAAGTCTTCCACCTTCAGCGCCCAGGTCTCACTACCATGCAACATCACTGTTCGGATACACGCATCATACAGTCTGCCTTTCATTTTGAGGGAGAAGCCTTTTGCAGCTAGCAGTGGTAGTAGTTCCCTAAACTTCTTCCATCCCGTTCTTACCCTAGTTATTGTACTCACCAACTCCAGATAATCATTCCTTCCCACCATCAGTGAAGCCATTGTTAATATTTCAACTTGAAACTAGCAAAATTAAAGAAAGGATTCCATCGTCTTTTTTTTTTTTTTTTGTTTTATACTTTTGACAAATTACCTGAAGGAAATACTCTTTTTTATAAATTACACTATTAATGATATTTCCACTTTGGCCATACCACATGCCCACCTGTATTTGTGACACCCTCTAAATCTCTACACTTCTCCAACAATTCATAGCTTCCCCAATTTTTATATATCAATGTGTAATTCTGCCCTGACATTCTAAGGTTGCTATCCTGTAAAATACTCTTCCCACCTATTATACTCAGATGTAACTCATTCATATACTATCATTTTGATTTGAGGCAGTGCCAACAGGATATTGGCAATGGCTCGACCTTCTCATACATGCTGGATGCTGCACAAAAAAATACCTTTTTAAAAACAATACTTAATCTTAAAGCTCTAGTGTTCAAAGTTTCATACCTCTTGTACGTAATTCTCTGTTTTCTTTCCCGAACTTTTTCATGACAGCTCATATCAATCAAGGTTTAATATAACAAGTAATAGTCTTTGAGTTATACATGCTGTAGTATGCTTGCAAGCTATTGATCTACTCATTGCAAATATATGTATTTAAAAAAATAGGGCAATCAATAAAGGCATTTTATGTTACCCATTGAAAACATAATTTTCAATTGTGTGCCAACTTAACCACTCTATAAATACAATAATATCATTTGTTGATTATTATTTGTTGAAGATATGGAGGCCATTTCTTACGTTTGATTTGAAACCAAACTCCTTTAATGTAGGTTTAACTATCGACTGTTTTGCTAAGCCCAACAGATTGAAACTTGTTCTACGGTTCAAGCTTTTGTTTGTCCATGATATAATTGTTTTATAGCAACAAATTAGATTACTTTGCTTCTCTTTTTTCTGATTGTGTTGTTGTTGCTTAGCTTCAGCTCAACCTTGGTTCAGTAGATCTATGATGAAAGCTGTTCAAGCTTTGATCATCTCATTTTTTTATAAGAGAGGTCAAATATATATATATATGAAAAAAGAGTCCCTCATAGCTAAAATCATACAAATGACTAAAAAAATATATATGGTGAAGACAGAAAAATAAATAAATACAGACAGTCCCATCTCATCAGTCAACCGCTAGAGATACGTTTTTTCAGTGCTTTAAGATTGATACAACTGGCTCTAGTGCATAAGGGACAGTAACAAATGTACAAAGGACATGATGATAGACTTTCGACTATTTACAAATAAGAGAAAATTTGCCACTAACCCATTAGCTGCAACTGAAAAGAAGAGACAACAACAAGGCCCAACATATTGGTTAGTCAAGAAGTAGAAGTGGAGGTGAAAGAGGCAGAGAATATACAAACGTTAATAAAATTATTTTCTGTTTATATATGACTACATCATTCAATGTGTCTTTTGGGTTTTGGTTTTTAAAATGGTAGGTTACGATTTGAAGTGGGAAATTAGCTGTTATTTTTAACAGATTGAATGACCACATATAAGCTCTTTCATTGATTTGTTCCCTGCCTGTGTTTCACATTTGTAAAATACTATTTATTTCATATCTATAACCAGATACCTTGACAACTCTTATCTTTTAGTTAGTATGTTTTTAATAAGCCATTGTATGGAATCAATTCCAAGATACATAAATATGAAATAGAAACGTTAAATTCCAATATTTTCTCATACTGTAAGAGAGTAAGAAAACCTGCACCAACGTAATAGATGTATCTTCTGCTTCAAATGTTAATATTTTTTTGTTAAAGGAACACTTTAGATGTAATCTTATCACCAACAGTTTGAAACGGATACACTAATAGCATTAAATGGCTTTTAATTCAAGTAATTGTGGATATACTATGAACATTTATATATACCACCAAATTTTCACTGTAGTAAAAATGGGTGATTATTTTAAGAAATTCATCACAATTTAACAACTAATTTTCTTCAAAAGGAACTGAAGTAATAGTAATAGTGTCATATAATGGTCTCCAAATTAGTGTATATGTCTTTAATTACAATATTTGGTTATTATAATGAGTAATCAGTGGGAGATCTAACTATTTATTATATCAGTATAAGAAAGGTGATAAACACAAACTTTGAAAATTATTACTGATAGTGAAAAAGTATCTTTAATTTATGCAAGGAAAAAAATATGATTTGAGTCAACAACCAATACTATTTTTGTTGTATAAGCAAATGATTTGTCTAATGTATAGAATACTTGGCCAGTTAGTAGCCTGTAGATTGATAGGAAATCAATGCATTCAAAACAATATATTTCAGGTGAAGTATGCTGTATTAACTCTGTCTTTAGAATGGAAGTCAATAATAGTAAACATGTTACTTAGGTAACATCCGTGCTAGAGGTGAAACTAAAAAAAAGCAGCATTTATATAGATTTAAAAGTAGTTTGTCGAAAATATTTCTATAGAGAATTTTTGCATTGCACTTTAAAAGTTTATATTGTACTTGAATAAGTATTTTATTTCCGTAGTAAAGGTAGATTGTTAAATCTGAGCTCTACTGCATGGCAGTGAATTCACAAAACTGTAATTATGTAGCATTTGTTAGCTGTAAAATGAGATTTGAAAGAATATTTCAATTTTAGATGGATAAGGAAATGGGGAATTTATACATTAGTCTGCAAAGGATAAAAAATCTGACAATAATTGTTATGTTGTGAAAGGAACTGAGAAATTGGTAAGAATGCCTTGTTAGACAGTAGAAATGTAAAGTGAAGTAGTTGAGAATTGAAATTAACAAACAAAAAGTTGAATAAACAAGATAAATTTGAAGAAGGAAATTTTTTTTAAAATATAAGAGGTATAAAAACAAGAAAAACCTAAACATGTGTATGATGATTGTGGAAGTTCTGGTGTTTCCCCTGTATTTATATACACATTTAATCACCTACTTCTTCATGTTTTCTGTTTGTCATTACCACTATCTGTTTACCGATATAAACAACTGACATACACTTTTTCCTAGTTGCATTAGAAATTAAAATATTAACACTTCCTCAGTTTATTTGTTTTTCCTCACAAAATGTCATGCCTAGAACTGTTATACCAATTATTCTCTGTATTATAAATGTTAGATTTGATAATATTCAAGCTTATCTACTCAAAATTGTATTCCACTGAAATTTTCTCTCAGCATATGTTCTTGCTTCATCGACATCTGTCCTATTCCATTTCTTTATTTGCTTCTTTGTATTTCACTGTACCATATGATTCTCCTTTTGCCTTTTGGTAAATAATTACATTATGGTTGTTGTTTTTCTGCTTTTGCATTTTAAAGCAATTTCCAGGGTCAATAGACCTTGTATATTTCTGTTCCTATAATTAATATACACAGATAAATCATATACATATTTATACTTTCTGCATACACATTGACATATGAGCGTATATTAAACTGATTATTCGTTTGTGTGTGTATTTACTTTCTCTTCCTGATTGGAATTTTAGAGTTTATTTTGACAAGCCACCTGTTCAGTGGCAGGGTTGTAACAGAAAAGATACTTTTTTTAAAAGAAAAGTGTATCTTGCTCTCTTTGTCATCCTTTGCACTGACCTTCAGCCTTTAAATTTCAAGGGTCTTACAGATTTTTATCATTCCAAATAGTATGATCATCTGGTCTATATAAGAGCTATGTTCTTTCTCAAATAACCCAATTTCTACAATACTTTGATCCAGGCAGGTTGCTACATATCCTGCAGCACTAAGTATAAATTGAAAATGTATTTTGTATCCTGGATTTACAGGTTCCTCAAAAATGCAACAATGGTCTATAGATATCTATTTTCTTTTGCATTTTCTTTATCATATTGATGGGAAGTGGGCTACTGGTATCCACAACAGTTGACAATAATTTAGTCTTCAGTTTTGGTTTTGCATAGCCTTTATTTGTCATCAGTTATTGCGAGGTTGACTTTGCCTTTCATCCTTACGGGGTCGATAAAATAAAGTACCAGTAATGCACTGGGTAATTGCTGGCCTTGTGCCTAAAGTAGAAACAGTTATTGCTTTTTGTCTTTTGTGTTGCAGATATTTAATAATGTATTGCTTATGGATTGCATAGAGATAACCTTCAAGGTGAGATGTTATAAACTTGTGGGTACTCTATACAAAGCTTTTAGAGTAGGTTAATCCCTCTGTGATCTGTGTTTTCAATTTCAAGTAGCTGTGTACAACCTTCTTATTGAACATCTTAATATTTTTTATTTTGTTGTAGTATGAAGTAGGACTTTTCATTGATCCTTGGAAAGAAATTATACCAGCTTTTATTTTATGTCTCCTTAAGTTCATTAGCTATCTTAATTTATTTTTGTGATCACAAATTTTTTCCCTACTGGAGATGCTGCTTCAATGTTACAATCTGGATCTTATGTATCTTATATTTCTGGTTCTGTCAAAGACACTTGTAGTTTTCAGCTGATTATCAAGGCTTTATTGTTAAGTCTTTCATATTTTGTTTTTTAAAAGAAAGGACAGTCTTTCCTTGTCTTACCATCAAGAATACGTATATGGACTCACCAAATTTCATCCCCATCATCACTTCACCTCTACTTTCTATGCTGATAAAGGTTGCATAGGTTATGGTTCAATTCAGTTATTTTTTAGAATTACTCCTCTCCTAGATGAGTCAGAGGACCACATCTCAATCATAAATTCTTATTATTAACATGGATTCTATGGCTAGTTAGTCTTTTTAATGCCAACTATTATGCAAAGTATACTAAGAGCATTTTCTCATGGTATCAGCACAAAGATGGTTACCCATTTCTCAACAACACTAAAGAAGCTGTTCCACCCTATGTTGTCTTCATTTGATCATCAACCACATAACAGGGCATACTGGTGCATTTTATCATGGTGCCCACAATAGAGGGATTGCTTTGTTTCTACCTGATAAAAGAGTCCTAGTTATTTTATGTCTGCTTTGTTATTTCAAGATAAAAGAAAGTTCAATTTGAAATGTAGTGATGGCCAAAACATTTATTTTAATGTGCTCAGTACTTGGTCCGTTTAATGAGTGATGTTTCTGGATTTAGGGTATCTATTTCTATAAACATTATGTTTGTGAGAAGATATGATAATAGGTTTAACAAGAGGATAAAGAACAATACTGGAAAGCAATCTTCCTGCAGGATTTCTTTTTGATAATGTAAAATGTCAAATTTGATTTGTTCTGAAAAGTTATATGGTATATGTATTTATGTTTATTTAAATTACTTGCAAAATTAAAACCAGTTACTAACAAAGTAAGAAAGCTTTTCAATTTGATCTCCAGGGTTATGTGAATATGTGAGTGTGATGGTGTGTGCATATATGTAGATGTTTGGTTTAACGAAAGGTATTGGTAAGAAATTGTTAGAATGGTTATATGTGGTTATTAGATATGATTATAACAAGAATAAAGATTTTTAGTTTATAAATGGTTTACTTCACTTCAATCAAAAAGTACAATAAAACAGTTACCAAGAGTTGCGAAGGTTGACAATGTTATTTTTGTTGTTAGTTGATGAGGCTGTTGTAGTCTGTTGTAGTCTGTAATAGTTGACTGTTGTTGTTGGTGTGAAAACAGCGAGTGAACAGATAATGTTGTTGTTGTTGTTAGAGTCCGTGTTAGTAGTTCTGAAACCATAGTGAGTGAGAGAGAGTAATGGTCTGTAATTGATTGTAGACCACTGTGGCTTGTACCTAGCGGTATATCTTTTACATAGCAGGTCTGTAGTAGTAGGGCTCCGATCTCTCTGTATCTCTGTAGACCTCTAGGGTCTGTTGATAGCGGTGAATCTTTACATAGTTTGTTGTGTATTGTAGAGCTCCGATCTATATGTCTTTCTGTAGACCACTGGGGTCTGTTGATAGTGGTGAATCTTTCACATAGCTTGTTCTGTAGTGGGGTGCTCCGATGTCTCTGTGTTTCTGTAGACCTCAAGGGCCTGAAGGTAGCGGTGAATCTTTACATAGTTAGTTGCTAGCGTAATGCTCCGAAAATATAGGCTTTATATACCTGTCGCTTTCTGCCTCCCACCTTTAGGGGATAGCCCACGCATGAACCTGTACACACCAAAAGGGTGGTGACCTAGAATTTGACTTTTAGGTGTCACCCAAGGTTCAAGGCATGGACAGATCTCGCTACATGTGCATATATGTAGATGTTTGGGTGTACATGTCTTTTTAGTACATGTGTGTGTGTGTATGTGATTACATTTTACATATGTGTGTGCTATATGCAAATGTGTGACTGTGCATATATTTATTCCATGAAACTGAAATGGAGAATCTTTGGAATACTTATAAATCTTCACTTTACCACTAATAAATAGGATGTGAGGATGCTAGTCAGTTCATTTTATTCTTTCTTAAAATGCAGGGGCATTTAAAGGCTTTCATTCAAATCTGTTATTGCATAACTAAATGAATCTTTGGTTATAGGGAGAAATGAAGATATATAGCCTTGATACAAGAGCTGTTAATTCCACATTAGTTCACCATAGATGTTCTTTTATTCTGTACGTTTACATCCATAGTTCCATAGAACTAAATCATCTCTACTGTATTTGCACCAGATTGCTGTTTTTATTGTAATGTTCCACCAGTTTTCCTTATTTTT
Organism: Eledone cirrhosa; assembly: GCA_964016885.1. Classification (NCBI taxonomy): domain Eukaryota; kingdom Metazoa; phylum Mollusca; class Cephalopoda; order Octopoda; family Eledonidae; genus Eledone; species Eledone cirrhosa. Next base: position 407,885,807 of record OZ024740.1, on the reverse strand, counting down.
AAGGTATCGGCATATTTCTGTTCTAGTGTGTTGTTGCTATGAACTTCATGGTGGCTGGCATTATAAATAGTTTTGGCAACTAGTCATGTCTTGTAGATATTTTGAGGCAACAGACGATATAGGTGTTAGCTTCCACAATTGAATGACATAATTGATTTTTTTCTATCACAATGTGGAGGTTTCAAGATATCTTTATATCTATTGATCTATCGAAGCTGTTCTGCTAGAGAAAAGGTTGCAGGTGGCAGATAACAATACGGTCAAATCACCAGATATGATCATTAGTTACAATGTAAGCAAGGTCTTGCTGGACGAATCACAGCCACGGACAAATTGTAGTAAACTATTAGGGGAGATAGAACAATGGGTGAGATTGTTAGCTCATAAGAAAACTCGCACAATCCAGTGATGGAACTATGACAAGGTGAGTAAAGGCAGCCGCTAAAAAAGCCTAGATTTCTCTGATCTGAGAAAAGTAAAGACAACCATACCACATTGTCCTTTGCAGGCGATAATGGAGGGTGTGTCAGGTCTTGGGTAGGGGTGACTGTTAAAAAATTATATTGCAGATTCCATCCAGTGCTGCAAGAACTGGCAATGGGCCTGCTACCCATCCTGGGAGGTGGAGGATGGAAACACAAAGGTTACATATCTCGAGGCCCCAGAGAGGGTTCAGAAGGGAGCAAACTTTGATAATTGGTAACTGGAATGTTACAAGCCTTACAGATAAGGAGCAAGAACTAGTGGAGGAGGCCAGATGCTACCAGCTAGATATAGTTGGGGTTTTCTCAACAAAATTCTGTTGCTCTAGTACTGTACATTAGGATAAAAGATGAAACTCCATTATTCGGGTATGATGCCAGAAATGACTGCACAGGTGGGAGTGGGGATACTCACAAGCCTCCGGTTGTCAGAATGTGTTATGGACTGGATCCCATTATGAGGGAGGATTTGCCTCTGGAAAATCAGGCTGAAAGAAAAGTCTCTGTGATTTGTGCAAGCTTATGCACCAAAGAAAGAGCCCAAATACAGATCCTTCCTTGAAGTCACTGCTTGAAACTCAGATTACCTATTCAGAAGTTCTTCACTTATGCTCAATGTATTATCTTCATTGAAATGTTCATATGTGACCAACTCATTTCTCTCTTTACTGAGTTTAAATAATATGATCCAGCACTCAAATGCCATTTGGAGTGACACTATGCCTCTGTCTCTATCTCTCCATTTAACATAGATCCTGTCAGTATCACTATTGATGGGGAAGTACCAGTAGTGGTTAGTATCTTCCTGTCTTGATCTCCAAGTTGCACATTTCTTCAAGACTTCAGTCTAGTATTTCAAATTTTGTTACTAGTACTGACACTATAAATATGTTATAGACAATGGTCAGCTTTGATGTTCATGACTGCTGAAGTGTTCCTTGCTTTATTCACAGCATCATTGTACAAAATATTATCATTAATTCCAAGATACTTGTAGCATTTGATATTGGTGAGCGAAGATATAGACAGGTTTTGATATCCATATTCCTCATCTGGTCGGTCAGTTATCTTTCCTGGAGAGACTACCAGTTATGAACACTTATCCTGATCAAAATTCATTCTAAAGTTCTGTAAGAATGTTTTTTAGTGCAATAAACATTTTCTGAGTACAGCATAAGGTCATTTACTATGTTAGTTAATATGTAAGCATATCTGTATGTCTTTAATTATGTATGCATGGAAAGGAGTGCATTTAGAATTGAGGAGTATCTGGTTAGTTCTTTGTTTCTATTACATGTTGTTAGTTTTTATGACTCCAAAGAACATACAACTACTTGGTTCATGTATTAAACTAGTGTTACTTATATTTAGATTTACATATTTTCCTTGGTTCTTTGACATTTTTCTAGCTAACAGATATATTTTATTCTTATAATATTTTATGATGGAGAGTCTGATCTCTTGGCCAATTATATTTTGGACTTCATTTTATCATGCTAAGAATTTGACAGACCAACTACATAGCATAATTATATGCACGTGGAATATAATACGTTTGTTAAAAAACATTCAACAAAAGCATATTGACCAAAATGCAGATTGGTAAAAAGTCCTCCTGATTGGAAACGTAAGTTAATATCAAATACACCTCTCCAAGACAATGTCACTGGACCAAGATCACAGTAATACAGAAGACCCGCCTTGCCTAAGTACAAAGTGAAACCTACAGTCAGTAGGCACCTCTAACAAAAATACACCCCCGTCCCACCACCCCATCCACACTACCCCTTCCAATGTAAAGTTATGTTGGTACCACAACATCCAGTCCGAAACAAATGAGGTCGTGTAGGTGTCACGAAAAAAAACACACAGTCCACGCTGTAATGTGGCCGTGTAGGTAACATGGTAAAAACCTCCCAGTCCACACTGTAAACGTGGTTGGTGTTAGGAAGGGCATCCAGCCGTAGAAAACCCACCAGACAGTCCTATACAAGCAAGACAACCAATCTTGCCTCAAGTGGGAAAATTCCCATCCAAACCCATGCAAGCGTGGAAGATGGACGTTAAACGATGATGATGATCAAAGGATATATTCATTGAAAATAATTGTAGAAAAACACAAAATAAATTGAAACTTAATGTTCATTAATTTTTTTTAATGACTTATTCTAATTTTAAACTAAGAACAAAATTTTTTTAGATTGATATATTTTTAATATGCTTTCATATATTTTTCTTTAATAAGGAAATTAATGAAGAAACATATCAAAACTTAACCATGACAAATTGTTTGGAAAGTGTGTATGTGTTCATTACATATAGCGTCCAATACACAATAAACATTTGAATATTTTAACTTCTTTACTGATAATATCAATAATAATGATTTTAAACATAGGCACATGACCAGAACAATTCATCATTATCATCATCGTTTTATGTCCGTTCTTTCACGCTAGCATGTATACTAATACTCAACTGGTACTTAAGCACTCGAATTCAATAAACTATTGTGTCCAGCAGGTCTTTCTCATGGACATTAATGATTTTGTGACATGACTTTATATTTCATGGTTAATATAAATAATTTCATCAGCTCGATTGTGTCAATTATATATGATCTTTAAAATCTGATTTATATATTAATAATTTCTAAATGATGGTAGCTGATTCAACTATGAATCCTTGCATTATATTTTGGCCTTGAGCCTCAATCAGAAACCATATATTATTATGGTGGTTTGGCAGTATCAGTTGGGCAGTAGAGTTACAACCCTTTACGTTCTGAGTTCAAATCTTGCTGAGGTTAGCTTTGCCTTTCTCTCTTACAGGGTCAATAAATAAAGCACCAGTAATACACTGAGGTCGATTTAATCGACTTTCCCCTCCCACCAAATTGTTAGCCTTGTGAAATCAGAAATCATATATTTTTATAAATTTCTTTTGTCAGTGTCCATGACCCACATCTGTAGAGAAGAATGAACTCAACCGTTGCTTTGAATAGCCATATTTTTGTAGTTTCCTTGATCGGAGACACCCACAACTTTGATGAAACTAGGCTGGAGGCAGGGGAAATTCAGACAGCAATGCTAGACAGGGTGAGCTGGAGGAGGAACTTTGTCATGGCCCCAGTAACAGATGTATAGAAGGAGATAATTTTTTTCCTTCTTTATTTTTAAATTACTTAAATTTTAACAAATATTCTGCCTTTTTTTATTAACCCCTTTGATACCAACCCTGGTTTTCTGATATACATCTGCTCAATTTAAAATGTGTGTGTATATATATATATACACATATATATATATATATGTGTGTGTGTGCGTGAACGACCAAGCATGGACGAGTTGAGAAAGAAACTGGGTATAAGAGAGATAAGTTGTGGTGTGCAGGAGAGAAGGCTGAAATAGTGTGGACATGTGATGCGCATGGAGTATGACCGCTGGGTAAAGAAGTGCCAAGAAATCCTAGTAGGAGGAAGACGCAGTAGAGGAAGACTATGAAAAACATGGGCGGGGGTGGTGAGAGCTGACCTCAGATCACTGAAACTCACCGAGGAGATGACGAAGGACCATGACAAGTGGAGAGATGCCGTCCAACCCTTGCAAGCAGAGAAAAGCGGATGTAAAATGATGATGATGATGATGTGTGTATGTTTGTCAGGTCAGCACTACTGCTAAGATGTAACGCAGTACAACCAGTGCATTGTAGAATCAGCGACAACTAAACTAGCAACACCACCAGGCTTGCTTGGTGAGGAGGGTCATTTTGGACACTGGGGGATGAAAAACAAAACCGGTCAAAGGGCAGAGCAACTCTGGAGATTTGACAGCCATCCAATAAATTTTTTTTTGTGGAGTGAGAGACTGCTAGCCTTCACTAAGACATCACCTTCATATAAAACCTACGACTTTGTTTACATTCAATGATGTAGAACAGTTCTACCTTTTGGGTAAATTCATTTGATGTTTAGAGAGTGGGAGTGGCCCTGTTTAAAGCCTTTCCTCACTTTAAAAAAACCTTCAAGCACAGGCATTGCTTGATTATATATTTTTTGCGATGCATGGCATTGCTGGCCTTAGGCAAGTCCCTACCAAGGAATGGCATTACTCAAAATCAAGTTGCAGCCATCATATATGTGTATATATGCATATATATATGAGTGTATATGTATATTATGTGTATATATGCGTGTGTATATATGTATATATATGTGTGTGTGTGTATATATGTATATGTATGTGTGTGTGTGTATATATACATATATATATATATATATGTATATATATATATATATGTCTATATATATACACCTGACCTCAAATCGCTGAAGCTCACAGAGTAGATGACGAAGGACTGTGAAAAATGGGGAGATGCTGTTCTGAAGAGGACCTGTCCCACCCTTGCAAGCAGGGAAAAAACAGACGTAAAATGATGATAATAATTCTACTTTTGGCACAAGGCCAGCAATTACCCAGTGCATGACTGGTACTTTATTTTATCGACCCTGTAAGGATGAAAGGCAAAGTTAACCTCGACGGGATTTGAACTCAAACCGTAAAGGGACGTAACTATGCTAGAAAGCATGGCATCCAACTCTCTACTGATACTGCCAATTCATCGCCCTCATGATGATATTGGATGGCTGTCAACTCTCCAGAGTTGCTCTGCCCTTTGACCGGTTTTGTTTTTCATCCCACAGAGTGTCCAAAATGATCCTCCTCACCAAAATGATGATAATAATGATTATATATATATATATATATATATATATATATATATATATATATATATATATATATCATCATCCTCATCATCATTTTACGTCTACTTTCCCTGCTTGCAAGGGTGGGACGGGAACTGATTCTGGCTTGATTTCTACAGCTGGATGCCCTTCCTAACACCAACCTCATTTACAGTGAGTGCTGGGTGCTTTTTTCCGTGGCGCCTACAGGTCCACTTTACAGTGTGGGCTGGGTGCTTTTTGTCACAACACCTACATGACCACTTTGCAGTGGAATGATAGCGACTCCAGTCCCTATCATCTCATTTCTACAGCTGAGTAAACTGGAGCAATGTGAAATAAAGTGTCTTGCCCAAGGAAACAACACATCACCCGGTCTGAGAATTGAACTCACAACCCTTCAATTGCAAGGCCACTAAGCCATGTGCCTCCTATATATATCATTATCATCATCATTTTACGTCCACTTTTCCCTGCTTGCATATATATATATGTGTGTGTGTGTATGTAATCTGCATGCATGTTTGCATAAACACTCTTTGTATACACATGCATATGCATACACAAAAAGACTATTCATGTGGTGAATGACTAATTAAATTACTAAAGATTGTGAATTAATACCAAGAGTTATTTTAATATATTCATAATCATTGCAAACATCTGTCAATCAATTTGTTTTGGTCTTGCTGCAAATGAAAGAAAGCTGTATTTTTATACACATGTATTTTTTAAATTTTATTTGGAGGCATCACTTTCAACCAAGCAAATAAATCAAGTGAATTCATTCATCAGTTGTTACAAGTTTATTTTTTTAATAAGTTGCCAGAAAATTTTTTTTTACCTATCTTTGGGCCAATGTAATTTTCTTCATATTGTCAAAAACGGAAAGAAAATAATCATAGTGACATATATATAATTGTTGCAATTTATCAACATGTTGTTACTTATAATTTAACATATTGTTACTTATAATTCAAACATTGCTTTACATGATGAATATTTACCACTACAAATTGGTTGACTGGCTGTCTTAATTCTTCTCTTTGAGTACATTGACCCAGCTGATACACTTTTTTTTATTGATGAGCTGATGGGTACAAAGAATTAGTTATATTATGGTAATTAAAGAATTATTTAAGAAGTCTAACTTCTGCTCATATAACTTACTACCAGGCCAGGCTGTGTTGCTCATCTAGCCAAAGGGGTCAAACTATCAAAATATTTGCTGCCCTCTGATATGTTTGTGGTCAAGCCTGTGACAGTGGAGACTTGTGATTTTCTTGGCTCCTGGTCTATATCTCAACTCACTGCTATTGGAACAGAGTTGGCACCCCATTAGTGCAAACCTCGTGAGGTGGAGGAGCTGTTGTAGCACATCTCACTCATCATCCTCCAGGGCAATGTCTTCACCATCCTATCAATTGGAACCATGAAGTGAACTGATCCTTGAACAGTGAGTGGTATATATATATATATACGTATATATAGATAGATAGATCACACACACACACACACACAGACACACACACAGACACACACACAGACACACACACACACACACACACACACAGACTCACACACACACACTCACACACACACTCACACACACAGACTCACACACACTCACACACAGACTCACACACACTCACACACAGACTCACACTTACAGTTAGTTTGTTGTTTTATATTTATCTATGTTCTATATCATTTGGTATTCATTTTCATCAGATGAAGAATATATCTCTAATTAAAGTAGAAAAATCATCTGGAGCTTGTCTGGTGTTACTTGATATTTTCTTTGATGAAACTTATATTGCTAGTAACTTGTATTGCCACTCATTGATATAAAATGAATTATCTCACTCTCTACATATAGAGTTCTTTTAGTGGATATTTACAACCTGTAAAACATATATACCAGTATATGTCTTCATCTACGTTATGGTTTCTGATTTAGGCACAAGGCCAACAATTTGGGGGAGGGAAAAGCCAATTAAATCAACTCCACTGCATTACTGATACTTCATTTTATCAACCCCCGTAAGGATGAAAGGCAAATCTAACCTTGGTGGGATTTGAATTTAGAGCATAAGGGACTGTAACTCTATGCTCCAAAGCATTTTGTCTGACACCTTACTGATACTGGCAATCCACTGCCCTGTCTTAAACTACTTTATGATATATATGTATATATATTATAGCATAGTATAATTACAATTTCATACAGTTAATGTATATGTGTGACCATAGGTTTCGTGGTCCAGTTCCGGCCACCACTGTATAGTGGGGGAGCTGTCTCAATGCTGGCCTCTCATCAGGTGCCAAGACAAAATTCTGTCTTGGCAGCTGATGAGATGATGAGAGGTTAGCATTGAAACAGCTCCTCTACTATACAATGGTAGCCATAACTGAATCCTGAAACTTAAGGTTGCACATACATGTTAAGTGTATGAAATTTTAATTATACTAAATAAGGTCTCTTGCAATTGATTGAGCATTGTTTTCTTTGGCCTTTTACCAACGGATATCCTGCATACATATATATATTATTAAGACTTTGTTGTTCTGCGTCCGTGTTTGTCTTGTTATTTCTTGAACTATATATATATATATTTGATATACTCTTATATATATATATATATATATATATATATATTGATATACTCTTGTTTATAAGCTCTGTTGATTCCTGCCATAGGGTATGGATGAAACACTGTTAGTTAATAAAACAATGTATTTCTAAGCACTCTTTGGTTATTCCTATAATTATAACGGCTCTGTAGTATACTAGTTATCCTACATTGAGCTAAAACCACTGTCATACCAAGGGCAATATATCTGCGTGTCTGGGCACATTGATATATTTGTCAACGAAACTATATTTGTATGTGTGTATGTGTGTTTTATTGAGGGACATGAGAATGAGTATACAATACTGAAGTGGAGTTTAAATATTCATTTATTATGGCTAAGTGGTAAGCCTTGTTATACCTTGATAACAGAGACAGTATAAATAGGGGAAGACTCGTGGGTTAGGGGAATGGCGGGATAGGTGTTTTTGAATGGGTGTGTAGGGAGGAAAAGCAGGAAGTTATGAAAAAAGAAAGGCCAAAAAAGGGAAGTAAAAACAACTGAGAAATAAGGAAGGCATGATCGTGGTATGTATGATGATGATAAAGTTGATAATAGGAATTATTAAGATAAGCAAAAGGAGTGAAGTTTCGGATGATGATAATGATGAATAAGGGTAAATGAGATAAATAGAAAATAACTTGGGTGAGTAGATGGGTATATGTCAATTGGTGGGAGGGGATAAAATATTTACTGATTAATGGAATTACTTGAGAAAACAATGGGTGTGGTACATATGATGATGGTTATAGAATTGAAATAGGAATTGAAACAGTTAAATGGTAATGGCTTTTATATTGTGGTAATGGATGGAGGGAATCAAATGAAATGATTCATTAGATTTCTGCACTTTGATGTTGATGGTGGTGATGGTGAGTGGTAATGTATAAGATGGTGATGGTGATGAAAATAACTTTGTTGAGTAGGCGAGTGTATAAAGTATTTAATGGATAATGGATTTACTTTAAAAACAGTGAGTGATGATGATGGTGAAATAGTTATGAGGAAGAACAAAAAAGAAAAGGAAAAACGAAGAAGTAAAAGAAATGGACCTGGTATATACTGTGGTGATGATAATGAAGAAAAAGTATTAAAATTAGCAAAAGGGGAAGTTTAAGGTTATGATGATAATAATAAATAGAAAATAACTTAAGTGGGTAGGTAGATGTATGTCAATTGATGGAGGTGGATATTTAGTGGATAATGGAATTAATTGAGAAGACAATGGAATTAATTGAGAAGGTATGGTATATCCATTGATGGTGATGATAATGTTGAAATTAGTAAAATTATAGTGATAACATGATTGATTGGTATTAATAATGGTAGCGACAGTGTCAAGGAAAATATGACAATATAATATAAAATATATTGTATGGTGTAATAATCGTAGAGTACAGAGCTAAAATTATTTAGAAAAGCTGAGAAAATATGAAAATAAAGAATTAGGAAATAAGAAAATAAAAATAGGGAAATAGGAAAATAAGGGAATAATGGTTTTTGATTTAGGCTCAAGGCCAATAATTTTAGGGGTTGGGAAGAAAGTCAATTAAACCGACCCCAGTGCATTACTGATGCTTATTTTAACCCCATACAAATGAAAGGCAAAGCTAACCTCAGCATGATTTGAACTGAGAAGTTAAAGAGTCGTAACTATATGCTGCAAAGCATATTGGTTGACACTCTTCTGATACTGCCAATCCACTGCCCTTGAGAGAAAAATTATAGAAATAAGAAAGTAAGGAACATTAGAAAATAAGAAAAATGGTACAAATCTGCACACGGGATAACTTAGTATTTCACAGAACACCTACAGGATAACGATATGTATCCGATTGTACACATAGCAGAAGATCCATCCACTAACACCCACATTATACACATCAATACACTCAGGCTATAAGCCTCCCTCCCCAACATTATTTTCTGATTTGCTTATTTTCATTATTTCCTTATTTTCAAAAACATCTATCCCCTACCTCATCCCACCCTGAGTCTTCACCTATTTATACAGTCTTTCATCATCATCATCATCATCATCATCATCATCATCATTTAATGTCCATTTTCCACGCTAGCATGTTATCGAAAATTTATTTAGACTTAATTGATGATCGTGTGAGTGCGCAGGTGAAACTCCAAAGTAACAAGGTTCACAATTTAACCATAATAAATAAATATATATAAGTAATAAAAAGAAATTAACCTAACACTTGTGAAAAAATAATTTATCCAAAGATGATCTAAAATTTTTCAAAGATTAAATAAAACCAATTGAATATTTATACAATCCTTTTGGATTTAAAATTCTTTACTGACAAGAGCAATTTTATGGCTACTTTTTATCTATTTTCAATAACTCTATGTTAGAATCCTAGAAATGTGCATACCCATTTAGATTTAAATTTAGATTTTTTATTTTAAAGAGAATCTCTGGTTTTAGTAAATACATTAAATCGACATTATGAAGCTATGCACATTTTTTAAACTAATATTTTATAAATTTACTTATATTTTATGTTTAATATTTAATATTCTTTATCATGATGTATCGCTAATAGAAAACCTTGTTTGAGATTCTTGTATTCCTTGGTTTTCAATCAACACATGGTAAACTAATATAGTGTTAGTCATTTGATTTTTTCTTCAGGAATATTTAAAAGAATAATTTGCCCCAAATGCTGTTTAATTTCATTAAATCAAAACTGTTCACTTAACCAAATACTAAAAATCAAAAAAAAAAAGTGTTAGTCATTTGATTTTCTCTTTAGGAATATTTAAAAGAAAAATTTGCCCAAATGTTGTTTAATTTCATTAAATCAAAACTATTCACTTAACCAAATACTAAAACAACACAAAAAAAAGTAATGAATGTATGTGTATCTTTAACTTCATTAGCCTAAGATTATATCTGGTAGATAAGTTGGTTTAGTCCAGGGGACTTTTCATTTTCAGGAACAGCTTACCATGCAGTTTTTCATTGACCAAGCTATAATTATTTGTACAATAAGTTCATATCCTCAAAAATTATTTTGTTGTTTAGCCCCAGGTCAATCCTCATTAGGTAGACTTGATATCGAAGGCATTCTAAATGTGTTTATTTCATCTTTGTAGATATATGTAGAACTATATTGTCTAATGTCTTTTCTATACTGAAGATGGTAGAGTGTGAATAATTAGGTGCAAGAATTTCAGGAGACAATGCATTCAGCCATCAGAAGAAGAGAGGCATGTGTAAAAGCCAAACTTGCTCACTTTGATTTGGTATTCATGCCAAATCTTACCTATGGTCATGAATATTGGGTAATATAATTGCAAATACAAGCACCTGAAATAGGATTCCCCTGAAGAGTCTTTTGGGTAACATTACTCAATTGGCAGTATCAGTAGAGGGTCGGACGCCATGCTTTCCAGCATAGTTACGTCCCTTTACGATCTGAGTTCAAATCCCGCCGAGGTTGACTTTGCCTTTCATCCTTACGGGGTCGATAAAATAAAGTACCAGTAATGCACTGGGTAATTGCTGGCCTTGTGCCTAAAGTAGAAACAATTACTCAATAGAGTGCATAACTCAGAGATCAGAGAGTCACTCCAGATAGAGTCACTCCAGATAGAGTCACTCCAGATAGAGTCACTCCAGATAGTCACTCCAGATAGAGCCACTACTTCTCCGATTTAAGAGATCACAACTTTGGTATTATTTGGCAAAATTAACTGGCAGGAAACCAGGGGTAGACCCTGAACAAGATGGTTGAATGATATCCATGAGTTTAGCTGGTCTTGCTTGGAGATTCAGCCAGTTGCTTCAGACAGGACCTTCCCAAGAATAAGTGGGCAAAGAAGAAGAAGAGTGTAATTTGATTGTTTTTTTCTTGCAAGCCAAGCAACTGCGTAGATTCTCTCACATCAGCTCATTTTTTTTTAAAATTTCAACTCTAGCATCTTGTTTTATAGTCGAGGTAGACTTTTTTATACCTTAGTTCAAGCCATTTGCAATTAGCTTGCTGGACATTGCTATTCAGCAAGCACTTTCCACTACTGTTTTAAAGATAAAATATATGAAGTGGAAGTGGGATATGTTATTAAATGGTTGGGACTAGATATGCTGCAATATAAAGTTGCCCAATAAAGTAACATAAACTCTTATTTAATTTCAGATAAGCTACTTAATATCTAATTAATTGTTTCTACTTTTGGCACAAGGCCAGCAATTACCCAGTGTATTACTGGTACTTTATTTTATCGACCCCATAAGGATGAAAGGCAAAGTTAACCTCGGCAGGATTTGAACTCATAATAGAAAAGGCCGTAACTCTTTGCGTCAAAGCATGGCATCCGACCCTCTACCGATACTGCCAATAATATCTAATTAATGTGTCCCAGTAACCTCTGAAGTCACTTTGGTTAAGTACCTATATTTTAATTGCATCACTGTATGTAGTAAATTCTGTAGCATTTCATTATTTGAAATCTCATTAAAATATATTAAAACATAATTTCATTACACATTGTAGGAGAACAATAACTGTATAAAACTGAATGTAGGTAGAGAAAACTTTTAAGCAACGTTTTTAGTGCCAGTGGAAAGATAAAATTCACCTACTCCATACTGTAAAGTGTTTAGAAGTGCATCAAGCCATAATACACCTTGCCAAAAAGCACAAGTATTGGAGTTTTCTTTGTTTTGTGTATTTGATGACAAAGCAGTGCAACAAATAATGAGATGCAGTGCTAGAATAAACTTGTCAAGTCTATACAAGTATAGATTGATACATAAATAACAATGATGATATTTAAAAAATACTAGTTAATCATACTTTCATTAAACAATGAAATATAAAAAATGATATTGATACAATTTACATCATGGTGGTGATTAAGTTTTGTGGCCAAATAAGGATGTTGGGAGAAAAAAATCCATAATTAAAAATGATAACCAATTATGAATATTCTGTTATGCTTTTATCTGACAGGCTATTGAAGTATTTTAACCACCATGAGAGCATGCCTAATTATGTTTGAAATAATATCTAATGTTGTGGATGCTTCATTTAAAAACATCATTTGTTGTTTCCTAGGTGATAGATATAATTTCATGTTTGTTACAGGTTTAGTGTTTAAGATTGAACACTAACAGGCAAGCAAATCATAGACTCATGAGAGTTATATCAATTTACTGTGAAAGGTTGCTCAGATACCTTATAGTTCTTTCACAATTCAATAACTATACTTTTTTTCCTTTCTACCTTCTATCATTACTCAAAACATTTTTCTTTATACATTTACTCATCAGATAGGAGACTCAATATATACTTAATTTAAAATAAATATATTAATATCATTCATTGTACACTGGCAATGGAGGTTGTGATCAGGATGATTATGATGATCATCATCATCATGATTTTACATGTTTTCCCTATGTTTATGTATGTTAGATGAGTCATTTCTGGCTAGCACCATACACCTTGTTGCTGTTCCTTATCATCTTGTTCATGGTGTTCCTCAGCCTCTTCAGATCAGTCTTCATTACTCCTATCAATGTCTTTCACTTTCACAGGTTCCTTCCACTTGGATAACTTAGCAATTCTTTACTTAACTGTTATCCTTTATATACATCACATGTCCATATAAGTGGGAGGAGGAGGAAGTGAGAGAGGGGGAGGGAGAGTTCCTTTGTCATTAACTGAAGTAAAAATTCTCTGAACTTTTGTCACCTTGATCTTACTCTGGTAACTACTTCAGAATATTCCCACTCATTGCTACTGATTATGTTACCTTAGTAAGAGAGGTTGTCAATTACTTTAGTTAACCTCGACGAGATTTGAACTCGAACCATCAAGGGACGGAGTTCAAATCTCGTCGAGGTTAATTTTGCCTTTCATCCTTACGGGGTCGATAAAATAAAGTTCCAGTAATGTACTGGGTAATTGCTGGCCTTGTGCCAAAAGTAGAAACAACTATATATACATTGTTTTTTCTGAAAGACTGTATATTTATCGAAAATTCAACATTTAAAATATTGTTTCCAGAAAGCTTACAACCATTATTAGAGCACAAGAACCATATATAGACAATCATTTTTAGGAAAATACAATGTATATATAGTGTAGCTGAAACAGCAAAGATGGGTTACAGAAAGACACAGTGTCTGCATCAGGAAAAAATTGTGGTTTGAATGTTTGTAGTTGAAAGCTGGATCAAAGGAAAGACTGTTGCCTAGCAAATCTTTTCTTGTTTAGACTCTTTCATATTTGATAAAAAGATGAAATGCTTGTGTGGTGGAGGGAACAGGAAATCAATGCTTGTAGGTTGCCAATAACCAACCTATTTATTGCTATGACTATCCCAGATGGAAGTCAGTGGTCTTCTCAAAAGCTCTGCTTGCTGTGAAGAGGCATCAGTCACAAAGAGGATAAGAAATTATGCACTAGCAGATTGGGCAATTTTCTGAGGAAATACAGAGGTTACATCCTGTACTATCTAAAGGTGGTCCTCTGTTAGGAAATGTATTCCTATTGTACCCTTTGACAATGAAACTGTTTTATCCAAACAATGATCAATGAAATGCTTACAATAGTGTAAACTCTGATAAAAGCACCCAAAGGGCAAGAGAAGTAGATTGGAAAGTGAAAGTATTTTTTTTTTTCTACAAATAAATTTTTCCATGAATTTAGCTTTTTTGTATTTTTCTGAAATGAATTAAATACTGGGAAAATGATTTTAAGTTTTAATTTTATAACTTGAATGAATTAGCACAGTTGCTGGAGGGCCTCACTATTATTATCATCATACATCATTTTTCCATGCTGGCATGGGTTGATGGGGTCATAATATCATTATGTTCCATATTTTGGCATGCTTTCAATTGCTGGATGCCCTTCCTTATGCCAGCCACTACAGAGTGTACCTTGTACATTTTATTGTGGCACCAGTACTAGAGAGGTTGTCATATCCTTGACAAGAGCAAAGGGTCCTCTCTAACACACACTACTTAGTTGGTTCATTGGTCACTTTAGAGGGAGGTACCAAATCCATTCTATCAGGTCCCATTTACTGCAAGCTAAAAGAGTCTTCTTTCTCTACATGCAGTCTCTAATTTCTCACCACATTGACTTTTAGCATCATTGTGCTTGTACTAGTGAGTGGGGATTTTCTAGCACAGTAAATCACCAGTTATCATGATTGTGTGTCACCTCGTTCATGTGGTTTAGTTTCTTGTGGTCATTCTTCACAATTTGTCTTCCTTAGTCTCTCTTGTTCACAGGTTCTATTTACATCAATTCTAGCCATTTTTGTCGATTGTTGTGCTATCTTTCCTACACCTTTGTAAACTCATGGCTAATTAAAAAAAATCAACTTTTCTGTTTCAATTAAAACAATTTTCAAGTCAAATTTTCTGTTTTACAACATTTGTAAAATTCCAGAAATCTTAAAATATAATATTTCTAGAAATTTTGTTTTATCCTAGTATTTATTTTTTAAAAACATTAAATTTTTTGATACAATATTTTAAAATATACTATATAAAAGATAAGGAAGCTTTCCTTTCACCAAATAAAGAATGATAATTGAACAAGAAACCATTGTTTTTAATTCTGTTTTAGTGTGTATCTCTTACAATCTAGTGATACAATATGATAATTGTAAAACATCTACAATAGATCATTATATCTAATTAGATTAATGTCATATATGCTGTTTTGTAATGTCATGCATGTTATGATACATTTATAGATTTTTGCCTACACTATGTATAAACAAATGTAAACACCCTGTCTTTATATATAGTATGTTCATTGATATAAAAAGAGGGTCGGTTAGATTACTTTCAATATTGTGTTGAAATTTCATCAATAACTTAAGACCCTTGCTATCTATCCACAGAGATAGTAGTTATAGTCCCTTTATTTCCAAGAGCCTAAGTAAATCATATAGACTGAAGATATTATATATTAAGACAAGCAAGTGTTGGCTAAAATATATAGCTATAAAAAAGAGCATTAGACAAAACACTATTAATGCATCAATAATCTATTAATTGAACTAGCTGCCAAAAGTGCATTATAATATGTGTGTGTGACAGCTCACACCTATGCAGGTTTAGCTGGCCTCCTCCAAGGTATATCTCGTTCGAGGTGTCTTGGGTGATTTAAGACCCCAGTCCTATCATCTCATTTCTACAACTGAGTAAACTGGAGCAACGTGAAATAAAGTGTCTTGCTCAAGGAAACAACACATCACCTGGTCTGAGAATTGAACTCACAACCTTTCGATTGCAAGCCCAATGTTCTAACCACTGAGCCATGCACCTGCATTATAATATGCAAATTGGTTTATCTGATTAAATAATAGAGGATTAATAAGCAGCACCCCTGTAAACAGTTTAAGTGAGTACTTGGTCACTGAAAAAATACCAACACTGGATTGAAGCTAGTCTAACTGATTCCTCTGTTTCTGACTATGAAGATATAAAGATAAAGTTTTTACATTTGTCTTTATATCTACATAGTCACTCAAGTTCCCAAAACTGGTATAGCCAGTTGCTGGAGTGACATTCTTGATGTTTAACCTCTTCAGTGTCATAGATCTGATAACTCATCCTAACATGTATGCATTCCAGTGCCATTGATGAGATAACTCATCCTAACATTTTTAAACTCTTTTCCAACAGTTCATAACTTCAAAGTTATGAACTCACTTCCGACAGTCAACTTCAAAGTTATGAATCGTTTCCAACAGTTGATAACTTCAAAGCTAGATGGGGTTACTAGTTTATTGATGTTTGTCAATCATTCAGATATGTGTTGTTAATAAATGTTTGTTTAAAAGAATAGTCATTTTACTGAAAACAAAACTCCAGCACAGCAACTGTAGCTGTGTAAAATATATGTGGCAGTCAATAGGTTAACTGTCTCTATCATGCCATTTCAATGGGCCTTAGAAATGCTTGACAGTGTCTATCTTCTCTTCAAATCCAAAATACCTATGATTATCCTTGCTATACATATTTAGCATTGGCTAAAATCTTTAAATCTAGCACAAAATAGCATTGAAACAAAGCATTACTCGCCAGTAATTTAATTATAGCATATTGTGCATATGTAAACATAATATAGGTGTATATGAAAGTATACAATATGTACCTCAGGTAGCTGTGACATGATCGGTTTAAAATACTTATAGCAAAACTTATGTATATCTATTATATCATCATCATCAGCGTTTTACATCTATCTTCCATGCTAGCATGGGTTAGATGGGTTTGTCCGATTTGAGGCAAGTTGGGTTGGGTGACTGTGTCTCACTCATATAGGACTGTTTCTGGCTGGTTTTCTATGGCTGGATGCCCTTCCTAACGCCAACCACGTTGACTTGGGTTACTCCTTATGCTTTCATATACGCCTCTATTATGAATCCTGCTAATTAACTATAAACATAGGAGGGAAGAACAGAAGTAATTCTTACTGAGGCATTAATGGTATAATTATAGAATAATTACTAAATCAATACTGATCTGACCCGCCAACAACTTTATCACATTTCATTGTTTTCAAACTTTGTTATTATTGAAAATGTTTGAATAATGAAGATGTTGATATTAACTATTAGATCCTATTAACAATTTACTTTATAAAAAAATATCATGAATCTATTACTACGCAAATTAAATAAACCTTTAAGAAAAGCCAGCCATTTTGTGTTTGTATATGAAAGGTTTTTTATTGTGTTTAAGAGAGTTTGGTGGATCTCAGACTAGTGTTTAGTTACACCCCATTATATTTTGATATCAATTTTTGTTGTTTTCCATTTTGTTGGAAAACCATTGCATGGATAATTTAAATAACAAATGTCTGAATTAAAGACTGAAAGGTCTTGGAATTAGCTCTCCGATAGTGATCTAATATGGGAGACTGAAGAACTGCTGATCTCAGCCCAAGACCATTGAGTACTAAGTTAGTGCCTAGAGGTATATATCATTTTGGTGAAAGTAATGGAATTAATACAGACAGTATCACTTACATAGCAAGTGTGTGCAAAATGTTAGCTGAAAAAGAGTATAAAAGAAAACATGACAAGGTCAGTATGTACCTTTAGTGGTCTAAGTGCCAAAAATATAGTTACCAGCATGTCCCATAGAGTGTGCTTAATGACAGACAAACCTAAGATACTATGGGACTTGGCTATCTAAAGCCTGACATTGTAGTTATGCTCAGAAATATGTGTGAATGTCAGATTATTGATGTTGCCATCTCAGAATATCCTTGAAAAGAAAAATACAAGCACTTAAAGATCAAAATTGCACATATGTAATCAATACCGCCTAACAATATCAATATTATTCCAGTTGATATTAGAGTTTGGGGTTCGATACCACTAAAGCTGAGAGTGCATCTTAAGTAAGTAGACCTCAAATCAGAAATTGCTTTCCTAGAAAAGACCTCCTTGCCTATATACCCAGGAAAGTACTTTTTGTCTAAGGTATTTATGAAAGCTTGACAGACAGTATAAGATCCAGTAATTATAATATATACTGTGCAAGCCATTAATAGTAATAATGATAATGGGGATAATATGAAGACTATTTATAGTAGTGGTGGGTGATGGTAGAGGGAGGAGATGGGAGTGTGACTAGATACACTTCCTCTCTCATAACTTATTGATATCCCTTTATAAGAACAGGGCAGAGGATATAGCAGCATCATAAAAAACAAAATTGTGACTAAATCCCAACCTCCACCTTCATATATTTATTTTTAACATAGCAGTGCTTGTACTGGTGAGTGGGTTTTCTCTAGTCTGGAGAATTCCCAGTCAACATGATCCTGTATTATTTTCTTCATGATGTTCCCCCCTCTTCTACAGATTATATATACTTCAAGTCCTCTGCATTTCTTCATACAACTGTCATTCTGCATACTCATCACATGACCATTCCAGTGCAACTGCCTTTCCTGTGCACAACATCTAATTCTTCTTATACTCAGGTTTTCTCTCTGCTCACTTACACTCAATTATTCATGTACACTAATATTACACATTTAGTGGAACATGCATATTTATATTCTTTCCAGCCATTGCAAATCTTCTGCACCCAAGGCCTATATCTTGCTACCATATGACATAGCAGTTCAAACACACATAATATAATCTGCCCCTCACTCAGAGAGAAGCACTTTGTTGCCAACAGAGGTCACAACTCATTACATTTCTTCCACTCATTCTTACTCTGGCTACAACACTTTCAGTACATTCACCTCCACTACTAATGAAATCATCTAAATAGCAAAAGTTATCTACTATCTCTAGTGAATCTTCTAAGAATTTAAGGGAGTTTATTTCATGAGTAACTTTACTGTTGACTACACCTGTCCACCTGTCACATACTGTCTACCTTTTTTATTAGCCTACTTGTGATCCTATTACACTTCTTATGTATCCATTGTGTGTGTGTGTGTGTGTGTGTGTCTCTCTCTCTCCAAATAAGGATTGTATATATAAACCCATAGAACAAATATTTATTATCTGTACATATTAAAGTTTAAGCAAAGAATTTCTGCTTTCACCTGTATAATGTAAGTGAAAAGGGAGTCCTGGCAAAAAACATACCACTCAGCTTCTGAACCATGTGTGGAACTTCAAAAATAATGACACAGCATTCTCCATTAATTTTTCCAGTATCCTCCATTTAATGTGTTGATATATGTTAATCTATGCAAATATATCTCTCCCTCTCTTCAAACAACAACAAAAAAGTATTTATTTTCACTATATGGACTACAGGCCCATTTGAATTTCATTCATATTGAATAAAAAAAAAAAACAGTGGCAAGAAAATGGTATACAAAATCAACAATGCACTAGGAGATGTATCAAAAATAATCATGGCTGGATAACCATAAACAAAAAATAAATTTTACAAAGACTTTAATTCTGATTAGAGATTCAATCAAATGAGTAATAATTTCAGCATTAATATTTCAGCATTAATTAATTTCAGCAAGAATTACATATTACTAAAACCAAATACCTACATTAAATCATAACCATTCCTACAAATCAACAAGTAGTAAGACATTTCCTATGAACAAACTCATATTATTCATAACTTTTGGCTATGTTGAAGCCATATCTAGTTCACGCATGATAAAAAAAAATATATATATATAGACAAAAAGGCAATAGGATGAAATTTTGCCAACCGTGTAAATCAGAGAAGTGGAAAATACTCTCACAATGGGCTTCACGAAACAAAATTTCTTCTGAACCCTGGAAACACAAGTTGCATACCTCAGGGTTTTTTTCATAGTTATTTTCATTTACATTATTTAAGGTATTTGCTTATTTATAGATAATTTTGGTATTACTTATCCTTAGAACTCTCTTATACTTTTTTAAAATCTCCATGGTGAGAATTCATTTTTAATTTTATGACAGGCTGAATGAAACTTAAATACCTGTACAGTCACTATTGTAACTAATTATATATATATATATATATATATATATATAATAGAAGTTTGGGTACTGATGCATGAAATTAAAACTAATGTCAGCTATTTTGAAAAATAAATTGGGATAATAAAAGTCAGTAAGCATACTGTCAGGAATATGAGAATATTTTCAGTTTAGAGAGGTACTGAATACTTGCTAAATCAAAAATAGCTTTTTTCTGATACGAACTGATATTGCCTTTTTGTCTATATATATATAATTTTTTTTATCATGCGTGAACTAGATATGGCTTCAACATAGCCAAAAGTTATGAATAATATGAGTTTGTTCATAGGAAATGTCTTACTACTTGTTGATTTGTAGGAATGGTTATGATTTAATGTAGGTATTTGGTTTTAGTAATATGTAATTCTTGAGTTATATAGTAATGCTGAAATTATTACTCATTTGATTGAATCCTCTAATCAGAATTAAAGTCTTTGTAAAATTTATTTTTTGTTTATGGTTATCCAGCCATGATTATTTTTGATACATCTCCTAATGTATGCAAGAGTGCATTGTTGATTTTGTATACGATTTTCTTGCCACTGTTTTTTTTTTATTCAATATGAATGAAATTCAAATGGGCCTGTAGTCCATATAGTGAAAATAAATACTTTTTTGTTGTTGTTTGAAGAGAGGGAGAGATATATTTGCATAGATTAACATATATCAACACATTAAATAATTGTGGTGTCATAATGACATTTTTAATAAAAGGAAGTGTGAAATTCAATAAATATATGTAGATTAAGCAGTCAAACTGTGAATGTCAATCTCTTTTCTATGGTCTTTTTCATCAAAGAATCAATCCACAGAAAATTTAGGATTGAAATGTTTGAAGAGAAGAGAAAGCAAAAAAAAAAAAAAAAAAAACTAAACTAATAGGAAATTCTAAATAGAGAGCAAATAGAACAGAATGAAGCAAAAAAATTAAATACAGATGTTGTACCAAAAGCATATCTCAGGTTGGCATATCTTATTTCTAAATATATAAATGACACATATTCAAAATACACTCAGAAATATGAGAAAAAATATGAAAAAAATAAAATAGAAATCATCCAACATAAATGGTTTTTATTATTATTTTTTGTGGCAGTATCGGTAGAGGGTTGAACGCCATGCTTTCCAGCATAGTTATGTCCCTTTATGGTCTGAGTTCAAATCCCGTCGAGGTTAACTTTGCCTTTCATCCTTATGGGGTCGATAAAATAAAGTACCAGTAATGCACTGGGTAATTGCTGGCCTTGTGCCAAAAGTAGAAACAATTATTATTTTTTCCCATTCTGTTCCATTTTCTTCTCTATCTGGAATTTTGTATGAAGTTATTTTCTTACTATTCTTACTAACATTTCAATCCTTGAAGCTTTTGCAGACTAACTCTGTGTTGACAAGATTCACAGACAGAAATATCAGTATCCACAAGTGGAATGCTTATCTATATGCATTTATTGAATTTAATTATTCCTTTTATTAATAATTTCTTTTATTAAAATTGTCACGAAGATGCCACAATTATTTATTGTTGTTGTTCCAATATAGCACTCTCTCTCTCTCTCTCTCTCTCTCTCTCTCTCTCTCTCTCTCTCTCTCTCTCTCAACTAAAACCATTTAAAACCAGAATGTTACTAGGAAAAGTATAGTAAATATTTAGTATTGTGAATGTTATGAAGAGGATGTTATATATTTTAGAAAATATATGAAAAATTTGTCTCTTAAAGGAAGAGCTTTCCATCTGTAAATGAAATAATAATCCAGTAAAGCAGTGAACCACATTGGATTGAGTTATTTGACAGGCTTGGAAAGATGGAGGAAAGGAAGGAGTAACAAAGAATTCATAATAATAATAAAAATTCTCAAGTCAAGAAGGATTGTTAACCCTTTTGATACTAACCCCACCCCTACCCCATCCAATAAAAAACACCAATTTTAAAAGGGTCATATTTAAATTAAAATCTTTCAACATAATTTTATATGAGAACCATTTGATAAGTTAGCATCTTAGTAATAAAATGATTTTAGTAAATCCCTCCCAAATTCTTTATGATTGAAATAGTGTATGTCATTAGAAATATGATAGTGAAATAGTTAATGTTCTGTATCACAAAGATAAAAGGCCTTAACCTTTCTGAATCACAAAACAGTGTGGTCATATTAATCAGGTTGTCATTTGGAAGTAGTGATGAAAGTGCATCAATAATTAAAAAGCATGAATGCAATAATAAGGGACTTATCCAAGGAGGCACATGGCTTAGTGGTTAGAGCATTGGCCTTGCAATCGAAAGGTTGTGAGTTCAATTCTCAGACCGGGTGATGTGTTGTTTCCTTGAGCAACACACTTTATTTCACATTGCTCCAGTTTACTCAGCTGTAGAAATGAGATGATAGGGACCCCAGTCCCTATCAATCCACTGCAAAGTGGTCGTGGAGGTGCCACGGCAAAAAAGCACCCAGCCCACACTGTAAATGAGGTTGGTGTTAGGAAGGGCATCCAGCTGTAGAAATCAAGCCAGCATCAGTTCCCGTCCCACCCTTGCAAGCAGGGAAAAAGCGGACGTAAAATGAAATGAAATGAATGATTCAAGTAAAGTGTGTCTAGTTAGTGAGGTTACTGAGGTTTTTGAAAGAATTAAAAGTAGCAATACACCAGGGGAAGTTGGTGAGGTGTTAAAGATATCTGGTTGTGTAGGTATTATGTTAATTACTCACAGTTTAATCAACTAGTGCAAGAAATAGTATCTCTAATGAGTGGTGTAGCAGCATTATCATCAATTACATCACTGGAAAAGAAAAGTGAGAAACAATGACAGTGAGCTCAAATAAATGAGACAAAGTCTTGAAAAAGTTGACAGAACTTTAACCAAATTATTTTAAGTAAGATGAAAATTGAGTTTGAAACAGGCTGCAGAACCACAGAGGCTGTATTTCTGAGATAGCTTCGTGAGAAGCTTTGGTTAACCAATCTATTTTGTATTTGTTAATTTAGAAAAAAGCCTTTCCCAATATCTCTTGCTTTGTAGTCTGGTAGAAACTAAAGAAACTTTTTGGAGATGAATGGCTTGAATGCAATGTTGTTAGTAAATACATAAGTTCTATTTAGTAACAGAAAGAAAAAAATGTGTCATTTTGGATTGATATTTAAGAGGTAGTGGGATCTCTGACAGACTGGTAGAGAATCAGAACTTCAAATATGATAGATGTACAGGAATAATTAGCTCTTGGAACACCCTTGAAATCAAGTTTATGAGCTAATAAAATAGCATACCAGACATAATTGATAGTTTCTTTCTAATTACAGCAAGAGTCAGATGTAGAGAAAGCATATTATCTAAAGTAATGAAAAAGTGAGAGTATTTTATGTATTTTTTCCCTCACTTTTCAGTAATATTTTGTTTTTATGCAAAAATAAATCTATATGAAGGTGTGTGCTGCTTGTTAGTGAAATATGGACACTAAATTGTTAGTGAAATATGGACACTAAATGTGAAAGATCTGCAGAAGCTGCAGAGAAATGAAGGCAAACATGGTCCATTGAATGTGTAATGTCAGCTTGCTTGAGATGCAGAGAACTATAGACCTGGGTGTGTGGCTAGTATTAAAAGCATTAGGAAGTAGTAGTAGGATTATATCTCAGGATGTTGGACCTCACAATCAAACCATTAAAAAAAAAAAAAAAAAGAAATACAATAAACAATTAATATATTTATTGCAAACCAGTCCACCTCATGCCAACATGGTAAAATGGATGTTAAAATAGTGATGATGAGGATTGGAAACCAAAGTTTAAAAAGGTTTAATGCTCTAAATAATTAATTCAAATCTGTATGCAGTGTAATGTTATATCACTTTTTATTGTATACCATAACTTCCAACAATATTAAGGCTGATCTTTTTCTTTGTAATATTTTCAGCTATATATATACTCAGGTATATCCTAATGTTTGTTGAGTGAGTTGGAATTTGGCCGGAGTATCGCTATTAGCTTTCTCTGATTATGTATTTATATATATATATATATATATATATATATATATATATATATATATATATATATATATATATATATATATATATATATAGTCATCTTTTTCCACACTAACATGGGTTAGACAAGTTGTCCGGTTGTGAGCAATGTTAAGTCAGGTGACCTTGTCTTGCTCATATATCTGTTGAAAGTGTTGTCTCCTTTGTCTCTCTTGATTGGGTTTACAACTGTGAGGTTGAGAATTTTATTTTGGAATGAAATTATATTATATATATATATATATATATATATGGAAGGAAATATAATATTCCTTCGTATATATCTGATTTATTATTAAAAACTCATTTTATGATCAGCATACGTTTTCCTATTTGAGAATCAAAAATAACAGATAAAAGAAGTATACATTATAATTTTTCAGCTTTACTTGAAGCTCTGAGAAATTAGACTCAGAAAGATTTTATCTTTTACCTTTATTGGCAATTGAAATATTTTCAAAGAACTAAGATAAGACAACTGAAATGAATCTCTTGATTTGAAGATAGGTTTACATAGCAGTTTCTTTTGTTTTGTTTTTTCATTAGAAATGTTTTGGGAGATGACAGAAATATCATTTCAAAATTGAACAATATTCTCCAAAAAAATATGAAGTTTGTATTAAATCATAAACTTCTATATCTTAAAAGATTTTCTCTATTTTTTAAATTAACTTTGTCATCTTTTAGACATGACTACATGCAAAGAAATTAGAAATGGATTAATAGAAGAGCTCTAAGAACTAACAACTGTAATGTGAATAGATCATATCTTTATCATTTATAGAGTTCTTTGAAATTTGATTTTAATAGCTTCTTCTTGAATAAAGCTAAGCTTTATCTTTTGATTGCTTTTGATGACTAGAATCGTGTTATATTTTACTACAGACAATAGATGCAAATAATTGTTTCATACTAGTTATAATACTTGTTGTTTTATAACAATGTATTAAAATAGTACAAAGTGAAAATATCACAGCAACCATAGTGAAATTCTTCAATGGATGTATTCATGAAATTTTGTTTAAAGTTCACAAGCTTTTATGCAATGATGTTGATTTCCATGTTTGGAGGGTTAATAGAAATATCACTTCCTCATTTCATGTGTGACATTGTAAGAAAAGAATATTTTCATTATGGACTTTTACCTTTCTATGATATGCAAACAGAATAAAAGTGCATATTGCACACGATAATGTAAAGTTTTTCCTTGTTATGATAGATGAATTATAATGCTTTGTTTCTTAATTTGGTTCAAAAATTAAAAACACTTTAACAGTAAATTGAAAATGCATTAATTTGTTCACTCATTGTAAACATTTCAGTGTAACTATCTTTCCAATATAATTGGTCTATGTTTTTAACATCCAAATACAAGCCCAGATTTTCATGCTGTAAATCATAAAAAAAAAAATATAAAGGATCGATCGGCTTTCGTCAAGTCGGACCGAGGAAACAATGTTTTTGTCGGTCTTTCCAGTTGCTAGTACTATCTATCGGTCGCAACTCCAGGTAGAAGGACCAACGTGAAATAAAGTGTCTTTTCTCAAGGACATAACGCATCGCCCAGTCCAGGAATCAAACTCACAACCTCTAGATTGTGAATCCAATTCTCTAACCACTCAGCCACACATCTTCACACTGTAAATCATATTCAACTAAAATTTATCTTCAGTTTTCTCAAATTGTTCTCTACTGCTCCTATTTTTTCTGTAAGTCACATTGTTTGAAATTAAAACAATTTATGTAGCAGAATTTGAGCGTATTAAGTTTGTGGATAACATCTTATATGTTAAATATTTTAATATACTACAATTCAGTTAAGGACAGATGAAAGGGACAATATAATCATGCAAATATATTTAATGCAAACCAAGATAGAAACAAATGTAAAATACAAACAATAGCAGAAATGGCTGAGATTTCCCATGCAAATATTTTATCCAATATCATGTCAATTACTTTACATCTTTCTACATCTTTGGAATCAAATAAGCATAAATAATATACAGGAGTTTTCCTTCTGAATAACTTGGCCCAAAGGAGTCAATATTATTTCAGCCGAGGTTAACTTTGCCTTTCATCCTTACGGGGGTCGATAAAATAAAGTACCAGTAATGTACTGGAATAATTGCTGGCCTTGTGCCAATAGTAGAAACAATTATTTCAAATGTCATTTGTTTTACTTTTCATTGATTAAGCATTGAAATAAAGTTACTCTTGCTGTGCAATGTTTCTTTCAACACTATTTAGCACCTGATAATGTGTATTACAATTTAGAAATGTCTAGTGAAATAATAAATAAATTTTGGTTTAGCTGCAATAATCATTGGAACTAAATATTACACCAGAGTTATTGATATATATTTATTGATTTCTTTTTAGGTAAGTGAGAAATGTGAAGCTTCAGTTATTTTCCTCATGCAGGTCAGGTAAGTCAGCTTGGGTTGTTTCCAAAATATCTGTATTTAATTATTGATACAGTATTTGTTTCTTTTCAAAGTATTTTTTCATTTAAGAAGAAAAAGTAGTTATATTCTTTTATTTTGAAAGCCAGTATTTGGTTGTGTTTTTAAGTTTTCTCAACTATTTAACTGGGAAGACGTCAGTTTATGATAAAAATGTTGAATTTAGAGTATGCCTTGTTTGTTGTTGTTTAGGAAGGAATGAAGATTTATATTATAAAGAAACAACTTAAAATTGATTAAACCAATTCTTAAAGTTTATATTTGTTATATAAAAGTTATACCTAGCCCTGATACAACAAATTCAAAATTAATAGCATCTTTGCTAAAAATATTGAATAAAGAACTTAATCTAATGAAAATAATTAATTTACATTATCCATTCTGTACTTGTATTCCACTAATTATCAATTGTTTTAATGTGTTAAATAAGGAATTATATATTCTTTTACACACATTATATTATAATGCTTTTTATATAGTCGTATTTTTAATAATTCTATTTTTTCTGTTGAATGCTAGAAATCCAGTTGTTAGGGGTTTTGTTAGAGAAGTAATACAGCCAGCATAAAAAGGGATTTTTAATTGACAATTAAATCATAATTGGGTTGTTGTTCAGTGTGTAAGGAAAAGAGAAAAGAAATGTTAAGTTCTACAAGAAACTAAAAAGCACTAGAAATGTATTTCTTAAAAAAAAAATGACATGTAATCTATCTTTAGATTTAGAATAAAGACAGATGCTACACCTTAGAATTAGAGCAACTGTCTGTCAACTTCCCACATTAGAAATTTAAACATTTTTTTAGTTTCATATACCAGATTAAAATAATGCTTCTATAGTTTTCCATTTGATTACATATAAATTTGAGAGAAGGTAGTGTGAGGTTTCAGGTGTTTTTTTTAATTTTATCTTTTTCCAGTTATATTTTTCTTTTGCATCCATTTTCTTATTAATTTCATGGTCTGTCATTCATAATAAGGATTATTTTTTCCTATTCAATGCCAATTATTATGAAGAAAAAGCATACTCTCTTTAATGGCTTAATACGAATATAGCTTTATTGTATAATATCAACATGTTATCTTGTTTCTTTTTTGAAAAGATTCATAATCATCAGTAAAAGCAAAACTTTATCCTTTTCTGTTCAGAATATAAATTCATTTTAATTTTTGGATTTAAATCTTAATATTTTGATGCTGATAATCAATAAAAGCCAAACTTTATTATTTTTTATTTGAAACATAAATTCATTTAAATCTATAGATTTAAAACTTGATGTTACTGTATTATGCCTATGAAATGTTTGTCAAGCAGAGCTATGTCAAAAGGTTAATTAGGTGAGTCTTTAACTTAAATATGGTTTAGTTATTTCTTTAATTATATCCCACTATTTTGGGGTTTTACTGTTTAGTCAGGAAGGGAAGAGTAACCTTTTTCAGGGCCTCTGGCACCAATGAATGGGAGGAAAGTATGTACCTTCAAACCAGATACCTTACCCTAAAGTTTGCAACAGATTGAACATTGCTAAAGACCCTGAAAGGTCAGGTGGTGGTGTTAAACCAAATGATCAATTAAGTCTATCACCTATGTAGGCTACAATAAGATTTGAGCTCAGAACTCGGAAGCAGAAAAAATACAGCAAATCACCCTATCTGATGCTCAACAATTCCACTAGTCCATTGCCCTAGACAATTATTTATTTTATTGACCCTCAACGATGAAATATAAAGTTGACCTTAGTGACATTTGAACTCGGGAACCAAAATGAATACCACAAGTTATTGTATCCTCTGTTCTAATGACTGCAAATTTACTACTCATGCTATTTTAGGCTATTTTATATTATTTCAGTATAATATTTTTATAATTTTATTTTATTATTGACCCCAGAGAAATAAAGTATAAATAAATCTCAAACAGAATTTAACACCAAACTACAAACAACTGGATCACTTATTTATTCAGTCTAGCATTAAATAATTCTTGTTTTGAAATTATTGCCTCAGTCTTTGAAGACACCAACATATCTAATGCCTCATAGCAGATAAATCAATTGTTTCTTGTTTTTTATTGTGTATTTATTAATAACTAGATATCAAGGAACTTGCCTGAAGGCATATTACCAAGAGTGTCTTTGATGTTAGATATTGTTGTCCAACCTTAAGCATTAATCAAAAGCATTACAGCTTTTATTTCAAGATATAGTGTATCTAGGAATACATTATCCAATGTCTTTTCTCTCTTAAGACAGTAGAGTGTGATTTAGTGGGTATTTAGCTGCAATATCTAGCAATCATATAGATGCTCCTTTCATGGTTCATTTTATTGTTACTTAATAATATAAGGAGGTGAATTACGATAAACTGTACAACACTTTACAAAATGGTTTACAATACTAACTTATGACTCTCTGCCATCTGTGTTCAAAGTTCATATCTCTCAAGGATTGATGTCACCTTTTTCATTCTCTCCCAGAATAACTAAAATGTTCACGAAAATAGCTATAATTGGGAATTGAAACCAAATATGGTGCTTAGCACTCAAATCTAGCAAATAAACACGATAAATATATAGGAATTTGTATAAAATTATGTGTGAAAATAAAAATACACTGAATTTGTGAATTATGTATGTGTTCTCTCATTTATAATATTATTAAACCTAATGCTTGGATTGGCAGTAACAGTAGAGTGTCAGGCACCTTGCTTTGGAGCACAGAGTTACGGCTCATTACATCCTGAGTTCAAATCGTACCAAGGTTAGCTTTGTCTTTCATCCTTACAGGGTCAATAAAATAAAGTACCAGTCTTGCACTGGGGGTCAATTTAATAGACTTTTCCCTGCCCTTCAAATTGCTGGCCTTGTGCCTAAAGTAAAAACAATTGTTTAAAAAAAAAAATTATGAAGATGTTTGAAATCAATCAAATATTACTAAGTCTTTTTTATTGTTTTACTGGTTTTATTCATTATGCAGCAGCCACATTGGGGCACCACCTTCAATGAAGATGGCAGTGTCTATTTATTTTTTTCATTTCATAATACACCTGACAACATCATGTTGAAATTCCCTTGAAACATTTAACTTAGGAAAATGAATAGTTGTTTATCTTTTTGTTTAGAAAAGTCTATATTAATAAATAGAATATTATATGGTTATTTATTATGGTGTCCACAGATTTTTTAAGTCTTGCTAGATCATGAAGGAAATTTACAAATACAAGTCTAATGAACTGATTACATGTTTCTCTGAAGATGGACATCTTAACAGATGACTCAATCTTCAACATATCACCACAAGGAGTTCATTTTCTTGCATGATATATTTAACTAGGCTGATGATGATGATGATAAGATACAATTCCCACTGATGACAATGATGAGATTAAATATGGAATTCTAAAAGCCAGCTGTATGATGCGTTAGTGTAATGTGCTAGGCTGCATGGTAACGAGACATAAGTAGTGAATGCAGAAGATATGTGAAGGCTAGAGAGAAATGAAGCAAGCATGCTTCAATGGATGTGCAATGTTAATGTGCTTGAACGATGAAGCATGGATAAACTGAGAGAAAATGGGGTGTAAAAAGAATCAGGTGTAGTGTGAGAGAGAAACTTGTGCTGGTATGGTCATGGGATGCATATGGATGATAATAGAGTACTACATCGGAGAAACTGGAACAGGTCTATATAACAGGGTTAGGTTCCATAACCAACAAACTAGAGACCCCTCTGTCAGAAACACCACATGCAGTGAACACTTCACATCACATGGGAAGGGAAAATTCACAATTTTCCCCTTCTTTAAAGTATGGTCGGACAACAAACATTTCTGGAAATACAAAGAAGAATTCTACATTAGAAAGTACAAAAATCATATATATTTCATCCTCCAACAATGCCATTTTCAACATCTCATTTAAAAAAAGATCCAAATGTATATATATATATATATATGTATGTATGCGTGTATGTACATGCATATATACATACATGTTTGTATGTGCATATTTGTGTGTGTGATGTATGTAGGAGAATGCATTTTGTATATGTATATATTAATACTTGCATATGCACGTGAATATCATCATCATCATTTTACGTCTGCTTTTCCCTGCTTGCAAGGGTGGAACGGGTCATATTCAACACAGCATCTCTCCATTCGTCACGGTCCTTCATCTGCTCTGTGAGCTTCAGCTATCTGAGGTCAGCTCTTACCACCTCCGCCCATGATACATGCAAATATGCATGGATATATGTATATGAATATGTGTGTGGGCATGTATGTGTACATGTATGTTTATATATATGAAGGCGTGTGGCTTGGTGGTTGGGGTATTTTACTCACAATCCCAAGATCATGATTTCAATTCTCGAACCAAGTAGCGCATGGTGTCCTTGAGCAAGATACTTTATTTCACGTTGTTCCACAGTTGTACCTGTAATTAAAGGAGTCAGCCTTGTCACACACTGTAATGCTGAATCTCTCTGAGATGCATGGTGAATCTCCCTGAGATACACATGAAGGATACAAGTGTCTGTAGAATATGTACATATGTGTGTGTTTATATGTGCATATATATGTATATGTATGTAGGTGTGTATTTATATGTAGAGCTATGTGTGTAAGTATGAGGGCATTTTCACCACCCCTTCTAAACCAACAAGAACAATAACACACCTCTCTCTCCACAAAAAATTAAACTTTGTTATTTCTTCACTAAAGGCCAGTGAGGGAAATCTGACCTGTATGAGGGTATTTTCACCACCTCTTCCAAACAACTCATACTATTCTCTCAACAAAAATGTTTACACTCATTAACTTTGTTTTATATTTTGATTTTTATCTAATATCTTCACTAAAGGCTATTTAGGTAAATCTGACCACCACAGCATCTCCATCACTCCCAATATCACTCTCAAACAATCATCTCTTTGTTTTTATTGTCTTTTCAAACACACACACAAATTCACTATATATATATATGCATGAACAAAATAACGAGAAGGGTGGAGTTCGTCAAATCGGACCTTGGAAACAATGTTTCCATTGGTCTTTCCAATTGCTAATACTATCTGTTGGTTGCAAATCCAGGCAGAAGGAGCAATGTAAAATAAAATGTCTTGCTCAAGGACATAATGTATCGCCAGGTCTGGGAATTGAAATCACAACCGCATGATGATGATCATCATCATCATCACCGTTTTACATCCGTTCTTCCATGCTAGCATGGGTTAGACGGGTTGTCCTGTTGTGGGCAGTGTCTGGTCGGCTGACCATGCCTTGCTCATACAGGAACTGATTTGGCTTGATTTCTACAGCTGGATGCCCTTCCTAACACCAACCTCATTTACAGTGAGTGCTGGGTGCTTTTTCGTGGCGCCTACACGTCCACTTTACAGTGTGGGCTGGGTGCTTTTTTGCCGTGGCACTTCCACGACCACCTTGCGGTGGGGGGTGTGGGGGCATATTGTCTATATGCTTCAGCTTGTACCCATGGGAGGTCGGGTACTCTGTATTACTGTGTGACGCCAGAAGTCACGGTCATGTGTCATTGCCTTTGAGAGGTGTAATTGGGTAAGGTCGGCTTTTATCACCTCATCCCAGGTCATCTTGGGTCTCCCCACTCCGCGGTTTCCATCAACTTCTAGTGCTCTGTACCTTTTTATGCAGCTGTCATCCTTCATACGCATCACATGTCCATACCAGTGCAACCGCCTCTCCTGCACACAGCATTTGATTCCTCTTATGGTCAGTCTCTCTCTCAATTCATTTATGCTTTGTCATTCACGTATATTACTGTTACACATCCATCGGAGCATGCAGGCTTCGTTTCTCTCTAATCTACGTAAGTCTTCCACCTTCAGCGCCCAGGTCTCACTACCATGCAACATTGCTGTTCGGATACACGCATCATACAGTCTGCCTTTCATTCTGAGGGAGAAGCCTTTTGCATCTAGCAGTGGTAGTAGTTCCCTAAACTTCTTCCATCCCATTCTTACCCTAGTTATTGTACTTTCTGAATACTCACCTCCGCTGCTAATTCGGTCACCTAGGTAGCAGAAGCTGTCTACTGTTTCTACAGAGCCCTCCCAGAGATTGGTGGTACTTGTTTCCTGTGGCTGTTTGCTGCTTGCTGTCTCAGCACAGCTGCTGCATGTGAAGCCTACATTCTTAATTAAGCTTCCTGAGATCCCGCTACATCTCTTGTGTACCCATTGTTTGCATTTGGGGCAGAGAATGGAGTTCCTACCTACACCTTTCCTACATACTGAGCAAGGCCATTTCCCTGAGGGGATCTGGGTTCTGTTTTCTCGTCTACTTACAAGGACCTTAGTCTTTGTCATGTTGACTTTGAGACCCTTTCTTTCTAGTCCCTGCTTCCAAGTTTGGAATTTATTCTCTAGTTCTACCATAGATTCAGCTATGAGTGCGAAGTCATCAGCATACAGGAGTTCCCATGGGCATCCAGTCTTAAACTCCTCCGTTATTGCCTGCAGGACTATGATGAACAGGAGGGGGCTAAGAACAGAGCCCTGGTGGACCCCAACCTGTACGCTAAATTCCTCACTATACTCATTGCTAATCCTAACTTTGCTGACTGCTCCCCTATACATGGCATGATGGTGAATCCAATTCTCTAACCACTCAGCCACGTGCCTTCACACACATATATATATATATATATACACACACACACCATCTTCACCTACAGTCTATATCCCAGAAATATACTGTTCTCAGAAATATACTGTTCTCTGTTACTATAATGACATCTATTCCTTTGAACTAGCTAGCTGTTCATTCAAGGCTGGCACTTCCATTAAGCCAATTCAGCAGCTAATTGGGGTGCAGACATCAGAGAGTCACATTACTGAACTTTAAAGGATCAGTTTTATACAAATTTATTTAATTAAATATATAATAATTTCCTCTGGTCAATAGATAAATCACTAAACATCTTTGCCACAGACCAGTGTTGTGGAAGTGGCAGAGAAGATTGTATGGTGTTAAGCTTGTCACATGATTTGGTGTTTACTGTGTAGTGGAAAAAAACTATGTTCATCAGCTTAACAAACTCACCTCATAGAGCTAGGGGTGCTAAATACCCAGGCTGCAGTTGTGTGTGCATCACTTTCCATCACTTGATTCACTTTATTCTCCTTTTGTCATCTCTACTCCTATACTTCTTAAACCTTTAGCGTTCAAACTGGCCATATCCAGCCAGAAATGTCTCACCTCTTTCTGTTCAAACCAGTTCAAACTGGCTGCTTATAGTGATGTTAAGGTGTTGTTCTGAAAATAAATAACATCAAAATCTCATAGATTCGATATTATGTGAGATAATTATGTAAGATAGTGTTTACTTCAAAAAACAATAGTATACAGAGAGTAATGTGAATGCTAAAGGGTTAAACCCTAAATACATTGCTTAATTCTTCCTTTCCAGTATGCCATTACCTAGACTTCTGTCATCGCCCAAGTTTTTCTTATAGACCTTTTAACCTACAAAAATTCAAGTTGAACACCAGCTATACCAGACCATGGCTATCTCATCTCTTACGCTGACAGCACTAAAAAAATACATTGCAGCTTACATCAATATAAATAACAATCAGATGGTGATACACCAAAAATATGTACCTTGCAAAAACCAGTGTTGATTATATATAGAGACCACAAATGCTTATTTACTTTGCTGAATATATTAACTTGCTTTTGTTTAAACTGTTTATAGATAGGGAAAAATCCATTACTGCCTCATCAATTATTATCATCCTATTCCAGTAATTTCCAAAATAAGTCATCGTCATCATCGTTTAACATCCACTTTCCCTGCAAGCAACTAATTAAACAAAAGCAATAAATAAATAAGAAGGATCAATAAATAGCACTAACAAATAAAAGTGATAAATAAATAATAGACTTTCTAATAAAACCAGTTTAGAACTATATCAACATAGCTATTATTATTGGCTGTATTTTACTTAAATAATTATTCATTATCCTAGTATATGCGTTATTGTATTTATTTTGGTGTTTTATTGTACTAAGTTTGAATGTTGATAGCGTTGGTGTTGCTTTTTATACTTCTTTGGTCAATATCAACTATATTTGGTTTTGACAAAATTTGGTTTTTATGTCAAGGTCGATAAAATAAAGTACCAGTAATGCACTGGGTAATTGCTGGTCTTGTGCCTAAAGTAGAAACAATTATTACTTTAGGTCAGAATTTCTCAACAGTTTTCATGAGTTATGACAGGAGTTATTTCCCCTGCATGAAATTTCGCGATGCGGATAGTAGGCGTTCTCTGTTTTTATACAGTTAGTGCTACATGACTTACGATGATGACGACATATTGCTTTCAAGTTGAAAATTCACAAGTTACAACTAATACATTCATGTTTCTGACCCTTAGGTATTTAGTTGTATAGTTTTTAAACACAAGCTTTTACTTACACACACACTCTCCCCCCCCCCCTCTCTCTCTTGTGTTTGTATGTAGGTACATGAAAGAGGCAGTTTAGTCATTTAAGAGAATACAAAATCTGTGTGTCTGTTTATAGTTTTTATATGTTCTTAAGTGGCTAAACAACTTTTCCATCATGTAAATTTTCAGTTTCAACCCAGTCTTTGATCAAGTCACTTATCAAACGTGTACAACTCTGAAATATGTTCATTAGTCTTTTCTGTTTAGTATTGGGCAATAACATTCCTAGAGTAATCAACATTTCTATACCTAGATGGATGAAAGGATTTATTAGAGATGTTTCATATGATTGCATTTGTAAGGTTCATGGGAATATTATTGATAAATATTGTCATCACTAGATTTAAGACTGTAACTGTTAAGTTATTTTCAGTAATCTGTCACTTTATTGTTATTGTTTTCTGTCATTTTTTTTTTGTTTCTTTGTTTCTTTTTTACTAGGTTGCTGGGTTTGTGTGTAAAGTTTTCGTTTGTAGTTTGCTATCTATAAACTTCGATGGTTCATATAATTTTTGTGGAATTCTATATAGGACAGTTGTGCTATCAACTGTTTATTTCATCATATATATAAAGCAAATTGGCAGAGTTGTTAGGGTATTGGATTAAAGTGCCTCTTTATTTCTGTTCCAGGTCACTGCGCTCTGAGTTCAAATCTTGCTGAGGTCAATTTTGCCTTTCGTCCTTTCACAGTTGATAGATAAAGTGCTATCCATTACTGGGGACAATTCTTCACCACCACCCCTCAGCTGTGTTCCAACCTGGAGAGGGATGGACTCCACAAGGTTCAAAATTCCATGTGTTTGGACTGCACCTTTACAATTCCACCAGGACTTAAGGGCACTTTACCAATTATATATATATGGTGGGATGGGGACAGCGCTTCATTATGAGTGTCACCTGAATTTTGTGGAGTCTCAGTAATTTCTAGCTCTGAAGAGAAGACCCAGTCTTTGAGATACAATCCTATCTATGCTAAGGATGTGTATTCACCATGCAAGATCCTCAGTGATAGTGAGGTATAACATTTAGAGTAATCCTGAGGACTCTATTTGCATGTGCCTCATGTTTAAAGTGAAGGGAGTTGCAATGATCTTTTCTTGATATGAGCAGTGCTGGTGTTTTATGGCTGTGTTTTATTGGCAAGTAAGTTATTAAAAACATGCAAATGGCTCTAAGCAAACCACTTAAGATACTTTTCTCAATCTTCTTTTGAAGTGGTAAACTTCCCCCAAAGCTGAAGCAATGTACAGGTCCTATCCATAAGGGAAGAATTACAGACCTATTTCTCTGACTGTTTTTCAGCAATGTAAGGAAAAAATTAACAGAGAGAAATAGATTACATTGTTAAAGGAAAATGACTTGTATTTATTAGCTGAATATTGCAATTTTATTAATACAACATCATCACCATCTTCATCGCTATTTACTGTCTATTTTCCATGCTTACATAGGATAGATGAGTTGTTGCATGCTGAGGCCAGACCAGTGACCATGTCATGTTTGTACGTTCCATTTTGGTCTGCTTCTACAGCTGGATCTCCTTCCTGATGCCAACCATCTTACACCATGTACTGGGAGCATTTTATTGTGAGTCAGGTGCTACCACCTTACAGTGGGGACTGAATGCTTTTTGTTGTGGCACTAGCAATACCTCATTACAACACTAGGGAGTTTAGTGTTCTTGGTTTGATTGGGGAGGCATTGATGGGAGTTGGTAGTATATAGGGGAAGATGGGCAGGGGGGGGGGGGGGGGAATAGGGATCATACTGGCAAGAGAGATAAAGAAATCAGGATTATACTGGGAGGTTGGGTTAGGGGGAATCTGAATGTTGTGCCACCTCCCTGCTTCAGTTTAAGGTGGAAGGAGATTGATGGTGATGATGTCAGATGTATTCATCTTATGCTTGCATGTGAAGATGAGTCCCCTACAGTATGGCATGTCACCAGTTAACTCAATCCTGGACCATCTCTTTTGTAAGGTACAGTTGCATGAAGTTAGCCTTCACCACATCATCCCAAGTTAGCCCAGGTCTTCTCCTTCCGTAGGTTTCTTCGACTTCAAGTGCTCTGCATTTTTTTATGCAACTATCATATTTCATATGCATTACATGTCCATACCAGTGCATTCTCCTCTCCTGTACACTGCTCCTTGCCTCTTATGCTCAGTTTTTCTCTCAGCTCATTGATACTCCGTCACTCATGTATTATACATTCATCAGAGCCTGCTTGCCATATTTCTTTCCAATCTTTGTAAGTCCATTGTA
This sequence comes from Eledone cirrhosa, assembly GCA_964016885.1. Taxonomy (NCBI): domain Eukaryota; kingdom Metazoa; phylum Mollusca; class Cephalopoda; order Octopoda; family Eledonidae; genus Eledone; species Eledone cirrhosa. The sequence goes on along the minus strand of OZ024740.1, from coordinate 407,848,210 downwards.
TACAAAGCCCAAATTTCATTTCTATTCAGCATTGTTGTTGCTCCCAAGCATCATACAATCTGCTTTTCATTCCAAGGGAAAGACTCTTTGTAGCTAACAGTGGTAGTAGCTCCCTGAACATTTTCCAACCGGTCATCACTCTGACTACCCCCCCCCCCCCCCGTCCGGCCTGCTAATTTGGTCTTCCAGGTAGCAAATTCTCTCAACTACTTCTAGGGATCCATCTGAGTATTTGATAGAGCTTGTTTCCTGTGAACTCTCGCTATTGCTCTTGAGCTTCAGCCACATACAAACCCTACATTCTTTGCTAGCTTGCTTGAAATCTGACTACATCCCTTGTGTACCCATAGCTTACATTTTCAGAACTTATTGTTTTTTTAATGCTATTTTAAGATTATTTCCTTTCATTTTTCTTCATGTTCTTTCATGGATGTTGTTTCTATGTTAAATTGAATTATTCAAAGGAATCATCATCATCATCATCATCACCGTTTTACGTCCGTTCTTCCACGCTAACATGGGTTAGACGGGTTGTCCTGTTGTGGGCAGTGTCTGGTCGGCTAACCTTGTCTTGCTCATACAGGAACTGATTCTGGCTTGATTTCTACAGCTGGATGCCCTTCCTAACACCAACCTCATTTACAGTGAGTTCTGGGTGATTTTTTTCTGTGGCGCCTACACGTCCACTTTACAGTGTGGGCTGGGTGCTTTTTTGCCGTGACACCTCCACGACCACTTTGCAGTGGGAGGGTGTGGGGGCATATTGTCTATATGCTTCAGCTTCGGCTTGTACCCGTGGGGGGGGGGGTCTTCTGTATTACTGTGTGATGCCATAGGTCACGGTCATGTGTCATTGCCTTTGAGAGGTGTAATTGGGTAAGGTCGGAATAATTATATCAATATTTTCCATTTCATTTTTATATTTATTTAAGAGGCATTAATTGATATTACTGTGTATGAGATAATTACTATTGAAAGTGGCTTTTATGTAAACACTTTTTAACATTTATACCCTACCTGATGATGATGATGATAAATAAATAATATATCTATATTATTTATTTATCATCATCATCATCATCGTTTAACGTCCATCTTCCACGCTTGCATGGGTTCTCAACCAGTAGAGTAGTATTCCAGTCATACTTCTGTGTGTTAAACACCACTGTCATCATCATTTTACATCTGCTTTCCACACTGGCATGGGTGACAGCTTATTGCATGTCATTACTGATATTCATCTAAAATAAGATTGTTGGATAATCCAATGTCTTTTTTTTTTACTAAGATCAGTTGAGAAATATCTATTAAATGCCAAAATTTAACATGTGTATGTTTGTTTGCATGTTACTTGAATATAGTTAAATAATCAATTGTACTGCATAAATGTACTCTTAAACACAAAATGTTTGCCTCAAATAACCACCAGTGTATTTCTTGGACTGTAAACCAGAAAACCAAAAAATCTAATTTTCTTAAATAAATTTATAAAGAAAAGTCATTTCCAGCCATTATTAGAAGAGAGAGATATACTGGAAGGGAAAGAGCAAAATTCATAGGTCCACTAAAACTGGTGTCTTGAGGGCTATAAACAGTCACACTTTCATGTACATATATGTATATACAAACCCACATACACATAGTAGTAGTATTGATTAGTTTAATCTTGGGAAGGAGGCATAGTAAATTCAATTGAACCCTACCTCAAACACCTTTGAAAGGATATCACATATATCACCTATTGCTTCTCCTCAGATTTACAAAATATACACCCACAGTGTAATACAGAATGTAACAAGGCCACACCTTTGATATACAGGTACAACTCACTTTTGCCAGTTAAGTGGATTGAAGCAATGGGGAAATAATGTGGCTTGCTCAAGGACACAATGTACTGCAGAGAATCAAACTTATGACCATTAGCTGAATATCCTAACCACAAAAGCCATGCACCTTCACACACACATACACACACATTTAGATACAAAGAGAGAGACATATATATAAAAAATATAGCTAAAAATATCAAATCAAAGAAGCATTTAAACATAGTTTAACTTATGCCAAACTTATGCCAAACTCTCCATTTGGAGAACACAAGCTAGACTAGTTAATATATAAGAGAGTTTCACTCATATCTTATCTCCTAACTGCAGTTTCTGGAATTAAGAAAAAAACAATATTACTTATCCTAAAGAGGTTGTATGTGTGTGTATGCGTATGTGTGTGCATGTGTGTGAGTTTGTGTATTATTTACTTTTCTAATAGGTTATTGAAATGCAAGTAAAAGTCTCAGAAGTAAAAATAATCCTATTATCGCTGTAACAAATATTACAAACATCATCATCATCATCATGATCATCACCGTTTTACGTCCGGTCTTCCATGCTAGCATGGGTTAGACGGGTTGTCCTGTTGTGGGAAGTGTCCAGTCGGCTGACCTTGTCTTGCTCATACGGGAACTGATTCTGGCTTGATTTCTACAGCTGGATGCCCTTCCTAACACCAACCTCATTTACAGTGAGTGCTGGGAGCTTTTTCCGTGGCACCTACACATCCACTTTACAGTGTGGGCTGGGTGCTTTTTTGCTGTGGCACCTCCACGACCACCTTGCAGTGGGAGGGGATGGGGGGCATATCGTCTATATGCTTCAGCTTCAGCTTGTACCTGTGGGAAGTCAGGTCTTCTGTAAACAATGTTTAAAATAAATACGTGCAGAATTACCACGATTTTCATTCAACAAATTTGCCAACAACTTAGTGGATTAATTCTCTAGTATATCCGATAAAAAATCTAAGCTAAATATTTCGTGATAAAATATTTATTTATTAGGAAAATTCTTTTTCAAACATGTAATTCAATTTTTCCACGAAAACATGTTTTTTTCTTAGAGTGTCAAAACTTGATATTCTTGGGTAATTTGAATGTTATATTTAACATACATACACACACACTCATGCATGCACACACACATTATTTAAAGGGTCGATAAAATAAAGTACCAGTAATGTACTGGGTAATTGCTGGTCTTGTGCCAAAAGTAGAAACAATTATTTAACTAGTGGTTACTAGCGTATGTATGTATGTGCATGTGTGTGTAAGTGTATATATATTTATGTGTGTGTATGTGCGTGTGTGTGTATATGTGTGTGTAAGTGTATATATATATATATATATTTATATATGTGTGTGTGAGTATATATATTTATATATGTGTGTGTGTGTGTGTGTACGTGTATATATATATTTGTGTGTGTGTATGTAAGTGTATATATATGTGTGTGTGTATGTAAGTGTATATATATTTACGTGTGTGTGTGTATGTGTGTATATGTGTGTGTATATGTATGTGTGTGTATATATATATATATATGTATATATAGGAAAAAGTATGACCCCGACGGCAGAGCTCAAACCGTTTCGACGGCTATTTCTGGACTAAATTAGAATTTTTAGCCTGGTGAATAAATAGCCAAACTTGTCAAGGGGGTACTTCCTTATATGGGAAGATTGTAGTTGTCAAGAGGATTGGTTAAAATTTGTTGTAAACACAAATAAGTCTATTATGACATTTGTTGGGAGGTAGGGGTGGCTGAACTTGCCTGTAGAACAATAGTTTGTAGAAAGGAAAATAGGGCACAAGTGCCCTCAGGAAAATGGCCATGCTCAGTGTGTAGGAAAGGAGTAGGCAGAAATTCCATTTTATGTCCCAAATGCGAAGTATGGGTACATAAAAGATGTAGTGGGATCACAGGTAAACTATCTGAGAACGTAGACTTTATATGTGGCCGATGCTCAGGTGCAATAAGTAGCAAGTGTCCACAGGATACTAGCTCCTTCTATTGCTCAGATGGTTCTATAGAAATAGTGGACACTTTCCGTTACCTGGGTGATGAAATCAGCAGTGGTGGGTACAGTAGCCAGAGTCAGAACGGGATGGAAAAAAGTTCAGAGAGCTTATACCGCTGTTGGCCACAAAAGGTTTCTCTCTAAAAATGAAAGGCAGATTGTATGATGCTTGTATACGAACAGCAATGCTACATGGCAGTGAGACATGGGCATTGCATGCAGAGGACCTGCGTAGACTGGAAAGGAATGAAGCATGCATGGTCCGTTGGATGTGTAATAGTAATATACGTGAACGGCAAAGCATAAATGAACTAAGTGAGAAATTAGGAATAAGTGTGATTAGATGCTGTTTACTTGAGAGAAGACTACGTTGGTATGGCCACGTGATGCGCATGAAAGACTACAGCTGTATAAAAAAGTGCAGGGTGATCAAAATTGATGGTAGTTACGGAGTAGGTAGACCCAGAAAAACCTGGGACGATCTGATAAATTCCGACCTTACACACTTGCACCTCTCTAAGACAATGTCACTGGACCGAGATCTTTGGCGCTACGTAGTAATACAGAAGACCCGCCTTGCCTATGTACAAAGCAAAACCTACAGTCAGTAGGCACCTCTTAACACATCAATCCACTACCCCTACCCTATCCTCTCACTCCCACCAACACCACCCTCTCTCTGTAAAGTTGGTACCACAACATCCAGTCCAAATAAATGAGATAATGAGATCGAGATCGTGTAGGTGTCACAACAAAAAAACACACTGTCCATGCTGTAATGTGGCCGTGTAGGTAACACGGTAAAAGGTTCCCACTTCCACACTGTAAATGTGGTTGGTGTTAGGAAGGGCATCCAGCCGTAGAAAACCTGCCAGATAGTCCTATATGAGCGAGATACGGTCACCCGACTAACCTTGCCTCAAGTGGGACAACTCTCGTCTAACCCATACTAGCGTGGAAGATGGACATTAAATGATGATGATGATGATGGTATATATATGATATAATAATAAATATGGTATTGGCGGTGGATTGGTAGTATTGGTAGAGAGTCGGACGCCATGCTTTGATGCATAGATTTACACCCCTTTATGGTCTGAGTTCAAATCCCGCTGAGGTTAACTTTGCCTTTCATCCTTACGAGGTCGATAAAATAAAGTACCAGTAATGTACTGGAATAATTGCTGGCCTTGTGCCAAATGCAAGTGTGGAACAGGGACGTTAAACGATGATGATGATGATGATGATGATTATATATATTATATCTATATATACATATATATATATGTATATATATTATAAACGGAAAAAATGAAACGAAATTTCATTTCTCACTCTTAGTACGGCTGTTACTTAAATATAAGTATGTACACGTACATACATATATGTATACAGACGTACAGTAGTATGTATATATATATATACATACATGCACACATATATATATATGTACGTATGGATTCACCGAACATTTATTATAATGCTCGGTGTGTTTGTAAACAAACATCCCGAATTAAGCCGTACAGTGTCTAGCAACCATTGTTGCTCATTTGTTCAACCCTGACAAAGGAACGCTGTACTGGTTTCAAGCTTATTAGCTATCGTCAGCAACGTATACCTTCCTGCCAGATGATTATTTAAGTAACAGCCATACTAAGAGTGAGAAATGAAATTTTGTTTCATTTTTTTCTGTTTATCATTTTCGGTACCCCGGCCGATTAACTCACTCGATATGCAAATTAGGCTGCTCAGCCGTTAATATGCATAAGGAAAGTATATACTTTCAGACGTTCAATCATCTGGCAGGAAAATATACGGTGCTGATGATAGCTAACAAGCTTGAAGCTAGTACAGCATTCCTTTGCTAGCGTGGAAGAACGGACATAAAATGGTGATGATGATGATGATGATATATATATATTATATATATTATATAAATACATATATATATTATATATATATATATATATGTGTGTGTGTATGTATATATATACATATGTGTGTGTGTGTATATATATGTGTGTGTGTGTGTGGTCCATGCATCTGTATGCATGTCTCTCTGTGTGTATATCATAAACTGAATGATGCCAGATAGAGAAGTATACTATTTTACTTATTTGATTAAGAATGTATTGAAATTATTTCATCCGATTACCTCTGTTCTCGGTAGGGTAAAAATATTTAGTCTTGAGAAAGCAACACCTACTTAGAAAATGACAAAATACAATTATAGTGAAAGATTAAATAAAACAAATTAACACGAACTTCCTTTATAAACACAAATTTTCTTTATAAGGAACATCTTTTTTTCTGATTTATGACAACATAAACGTGACAGTTCCTATATACGTGACTTAACACAAAACAAAATCCTAGTTTTTTAATACTTTTTATTCATATAACTGGATTTGAAATTGCCAACCACAGATCTTCACAATCTATTTCAAAAACAAATAGATATAAATAGTCTTGAATTTAGTTAAAGTTTATTCTAAGAAACTAATTTCTTCAAATTTGTGATGAAATAAAATCAAGTTTTCTCTTCTAAAGTGGAAGATTTGGATTTATTGAATGTATTTGTTATATATGTGACTAAATATGAAACATTCTTTACATATCTCATAGCCACTCATTGCATACATATTCCAATGACATAACTGATTGTTTATATTTCTTCAAGATTTCAAGTTTACCATAATTTTATTTTCTGAATAATTTTTCATCTATTTTATATAATTTTTGATGTGTTCTCTACATCTAGTGTGTAACTACATACATTCTGTAAGTAATTCCTCATCAAAATAATCTAAGTGTATATAATTATTTATACTGTTTTAACCCTTTAGCATTCACATTACTCTATATTTACTATTGTATTTTCGCAGAAAAGGCTTTATATCACATAGTTAACTCACATAATATCGAATCTACGAAATTTTGATATTATTTATTTTGAGAATAATACCTTAACATCAGTATGAGCAGCTGGTTACAGCCAGTTTGAACAGAAAGAGGTGAGAGAATTCTGGCTGAATATGGTCGGTTTAAATGCTAAAGGGTGAAGGAAATAGAACCAAAGCATTGGCCAGTGATTAAAGGAGAAAACAGAGCTTTATGAATAGAAGTACATTTCTAAGAAGGGAAGGAAGACATTGATTTCTCATTAGAAGAGTGTTGATTAAAAAAATAATTGAGATTGGAGTTAGTTTTAACATTATTACCTATAATAAAAACTTTTTTAAGGATACAGTGCATAACTATAGAATCTCATCCTCTACCAGCTCAAAGTCAACTAATATGTGTCTGTATATGCATGTGTTTTTTAAAGTGAAAATATTAACAGGTTGTTGTCATATAAATATCTCTAATATATACAGGACAACATCCTGTCAATAAAATCTATTATTTTCATTCTAGAAAACATAATAGAGGTGTATATTGAAACGTATATAAACATTATTAGAATTTAATTTTTCCCTCTAACATAGCAGATTACATAAATGTAAATATGGGTTATATCAAATAATAATGATAATAATAATTTTCTACTTTTGGCACAAGACCAGCAGTTACCAGTACATTACTGGTACTTTATTTTATCAACCCTGTAAGGATGAAAGGCAAAGTTAGCCTCAGCAGGATTTGAACTCAGTCTGTAAAGGGACGTAACTATGCTGGAAAGCATGGCATCCGACTCTCTACCAATACTGCCAATCCACTGCCCTTAATAATAATAATAATAATAATAATAACTGCCCTTAATAATGCTTTCTTTATTAACCACAAGGATTTACACAAAGTAGACATTAAGGACAGTATAGGACGGTACAAATGGGCATTTCTGCGTGTAAAAAACAAAAAAAACAGGATGTAATAATAGAAACAATGAAAAAAATTCCCCAATAGGGGGGAGACTTCCGAGGGCCATCGTGGAGAAAGCCCATTAAAAAAAGCCACGGTGACCCTGACCACCAGAGAAATTGTCCTCTCCCAGTTTTCCACCTTCAATTTACAGACACATACTCAGAGTAGGTCCACTCACTCGGGCCATTCTTGCCTCTCTCACCCATCTTTCAACAAAAAGTTGGGAAGAGAGTACCTCCCTCTCTACCCTGATTTTCCTTTTCAAATGAAATTGGAAAAAGTTAATCAGGACATCACCGAAGAGGTAAGTGCTCGTCTTCAACCCTTTCAGACGTGTCCACCATACTATCTCTTTCGCCATGGCCACCAGACAGATAAAAACTGCCTGCCCTTCCCGGCTAAAGGAAGAGGGCGGGGTAATCCTCACGATGGACTCAGCTGATAGCTGGATCCGTCCTACACGTGACAGCAGGTGTTCGACATAAACCCACAAGTCAGCAATGCTCGGACACTGGACGAGTGTATGCAGGACGGTTTCGTCGCCCTGAGCGCATCTTGGACATGCCCGGCTGACGGCACCTCCATGCCTGTAGAGTTTATCCCAAACTGGCAAAGCTCCTCGGTAGCACTGCCAGGCCAGGGATTTCTGGAAGTTGTCCATAGGCCCCGGCCCGAAAGTTCTTCCAAAGAGATTGGCTAGTTGATTTTCGTCAACGCCTAGAGTTTCCCCAAGTACGTCGTCGCTCTTCCCCTCCACTAATCCTCTATAGAAAGCCAAGGTGGAGTTTCCACCGATCACATTGCCCGATTGGCCGAGGGCTGTGAGTGCCTGAAGACATTCCAGTCTCCAAGCGCTCTCTCTCGGTCTTCGCTTGACCCAGGACTGCAGCTCCATCAAGGAGATGAGCTGGGGAAAGACGCATCTAGCAAACGGCGACCACACCTGATCACCGTCGAGGAAGAGGTGGAGATGTCGTAGCCTGAGCGCGTGTCTGCACATCATTAGCTACGGCATGCCCAGCCCTCCACGTAGCGGGTGTTGACAGCAGATGGACCGCCTGACCATCAGAGCACGTCCCTTCTACAAAAAACGAAAGAGCAAACGCTCCAGTGCAGTCAGGCGAGGCTTAGGACAAGGTACGACGGTCAGGCGGTAGCAGATGATGGACGCGATGTACGCGTTAGCCACCTCCGCTCGACCTCTCAGGGATAGCTTCCTCTCCGCCCATTTCTGGGTGAGAGAAGCCATCCTGCTCGTCACCTCGTCCCAGTCTTTGTCCGTCTGGAGGTCCGGACCGAACCAGATGCCTAACAATTTAACTCGTCCGTCCGTCCAGCGCCCGACGCCGCCCTTGGACGGCATGGACCTGCCTCTCCAGGTGCCGAGCTGCAGGCCCACCAACTTTTCCTGGTTGATCATTGCTCCTGTCACCGCTTCGTATTCTCTTAGTGTAGTGCCGATCGCCTCGATGTGTTTGGCGTTCGACACCACTACGGTGACATCGTCCGCATATGCTGACATGGATCTTCCGCATCCTAGTTCGCGCGGGACCCCCCTCAACGTCTCCAGTTTGTGCAGTAATGGCTCGAGAGTCAATACGTACAAGAGGGACGAGAGGGGACATCCTTGGTGGACTGAGCGCATGATGTTGAACAGTTCCGAAAGGTGACCGTTCACTCTCACCAAAGATATAATAATAATAATAATAATCAATTCATTTGCAAGCAAATGGCTTCTCTATACTATGTTTTGTTTTTGTTGACTATCGTCATCCATTTGTTCGACAGTAGCATCAAGGAACAGCCAACATTTTTCTGGGTCATTTCCCTTCATCAGGACTGTATACCGCTCTGCTACATGATTGAACTGTTGAAATATTTAGTATTTTCTCAAGTATATATTGGCTGATTAGCCTCATTTGTATACTGAGTGATTTACATTTAATCTGCTATGTTAAAAATCAAATTGTAATTTTGTTATTAATTTTCGGGAAGGCCATGATCTGAGCTCATGGATGTTATCCAACCCTCTTGCTCAGTCTACCCCTGGGTCTCCTGCCAGTTAATTTTGCCCATAAAATCTGTCCCACAATTCATTCCTGAGACATTCTAACCACCTGCTCACAATATTAAAACTGTGATCTCTCAATTTGGAGAAGTTGCAGCTCTATCTGAAGTGACTCTCTGATCTCTAAGCTACACACTTTATCAAGTAACGTTACCCCAAAGACCTTTCAGAGAAACCCAATTCACGATCGTATTCTTTCGGCCATTACCCAAGTTAAGGGTTGGCATCAATACAGAATTGAAGATAGCGAATTTGGCTTTTACACCTACTTCCCTTCTGATTACTGAAAACTTGAGAGGACAAGTGTTTCAGTTTTTGAATCAGTGATTTTCATTCCAGCTATGCACCACTTGACATCAAATCTATCCAGTACATGTCAGAGAACACGATGATATCTGCAAATTCTAGTCAACTGATCCTATATCTACCAATCATGACACCACTTCCAACCTGGCTGTGCATGTCAAACCTGTTCATGAAGATTATGAACAGGAGAGGTGACAGTACATATCCTTGACAGTCTGATTCCTACATTGAATGGTTTTGATTTAGGATCATTTATCCAAACACAAATATGAGGGCATTCATATAGAGACATCAAGACAACAAGCTGTCCATCAACCCCATACTCTTGAAGAATCTTAAGTCAATTTAATAATTGCTAATAATGATTATAAATTTAGCTGTTATATATTTTCTATACTAGATGGGGAAAGATTAATTTTTATTTTACTCCCATTTTCATAGAGCATTTCATTTTATAGTTGGTTACACTTTATATCAAATACCATGTGTCCGTTTAATCAAGATTAAGCCAACAAAGAAATATGCTTTCATAAACACCAAATCCTTGTAAATGAAAATAATCTTTGAAATTTATTTAAATATTTTCAATGGATTTTTGAAAATATTTATGTAATATCTAAATATTCAATAGTTAAATGATACATTAAAAATTTTTTTTATTAATTTCCTTTATTTCAGTAGAATCTTGTTGATCTTAAATTTTAATTAGATATTAATTAGCATGAGTATTTTTTTTTTTAGAATTCAGCATTGGAAATTAAACAGTTTTATCCCTATTTTCATTTCTATAATTGACTATAGAAAAAGTCATTAATATTCTTCTAGGGTGGTTTTTCTGCAGTTTGTGGGGTTCACATACCTCCCGTATGATTAGAGCAGAGCCCTTCCTGTATGCTGTTGCATTTGTTCAGGGTGCTCAACCTACTAGACAGCAATGGTAGCAGTGTTTAGTTACCAAAAAGGGTAGTTGCAGTGGGCTGGATGTAAAAGTTGTTACTATCAGTATCGGTAGAGGGTCGGATGCTATGCTTTGCAGCTTAGAGTTATGGCTCTTGTCATTCTGAGTTCAAATCCCGCCGAGGTTAACTTTGCCTTTCATCCTAACGGGGTCAATAAAATAAAGTACCAGTAATGTACTGGGTAATTGCTGGCCTTGTGCCAAAAAGTAGAAACAATTATGTAGGTAAAGGGGAGGGGTCTACTAGATTGTTAGTCTATGGCAACATACACAATAGTAGAACAAAATGTACATTTTGTTCAACTTCTCCATGTAATGTTTACATACTGTGCCTCAGTCTGAGTCTGTGACCACGAAACATATACACCAAATAAAGGAACCAAACTCCCACTGTCACTGCCTCCATCTCTCCTGCTCTCTCCATCTCTCACTATTATGAGCAAATGGGGGGGTCCACGCACTCTCTGCCCTGCAGTCCCGGCAGACAGAATAGAGAAGGCATTTCCCCAGAGGATGGTGAGGGAGACGCACTGGAAGAGCCATTCCAGCTCATGAGGCTCATACCTGCAGGTATTCATCTCTGTGCTGATGGTGGTGAGTGAAGTACTTAGCTATCAAGTGATCTTATCCTGATAGACTTTGGTTGTCTAGAGCAGTTGAGGGGATGGAGGGTTACACTGCCCAGAGGCTGTCATGCTTTAAATCTTGTAATTTGTAACATCCAAATCATTTATAACTATTGATTATCTTCTTAGCTTCTTTCTCATTTTTTTTTATTGATCAGCTCTGTCGTCTGTATCCATAAAGGCTTTTGATAAATCAAATTTAGGTGCATTTGAGAGAGCTTATTTATGGCTAAATATGATTGAAGCAAGTAGAAGACTTAGGCTAAAACATGAAGCTTGTAGGCTTCTGCATATAAAAGTTCCTTTTAACCCTTTAGCATTTACATTACTCTATATTTACTAATGTATTTTCACAATAAAGGCTTTACTTCACATAATTAGCTCACATAATATCAAATCTATGAGATTTTGATATTATTTAAGAACAATACCTTAACATCAGTATGAGTGGCCAGTTACAGTCAGTTTGAACAGAAAGAGGTAAGGGAATTCTGGCTGGATATAGTTGGTTTAAATGCTAAATGGTTAAGGAAATCTTAAAAGGAAAACAGAAAAAGCTTGTTTCCCAATTAGTGTTTTTCTCATAAGTCTACTTCCCCACAAAACCTTTTTAGAACTTAGAAGGGGAATAGAAATAACGTTTAGAATTGTTACCTATGTATACCCTCCTACTGTAGAAAAAGGGATAGCATGTTATCTTCAACTAATTTTAGAATAGATTATATATGAAACTATAAAACTGATAGTAATCAAACTGTGAAGTAGAAAGTTTTACTCTACCTGTTATACAAATAGCATTGACCTACATAGCATTTGCATCTTTTAGATATGATAATTGTTGTTATAGTGTGGTTAGATAGAAAAGATGGTGTTGCTGACACAGCTGCTGAAACAAATAAAGCAGTAAACAAATGCAATCTTTAACTGCTGCAGATTATATTCAATATTTAAACACTTCCTTTTGTTTATATAGTACCAACAATTAGTAAGGAGGATATCAATGACAAAAATAATAATGATGACAATGACAAACACAATGACGATAATCGACAGCAACGACGAGTCTTTATATGTGTTTTCAAATAGATCCAATATTATCTTCCATTCTGCATACACAAGCATATTACAAAGCATGAATAATTGCATATGAAACAAAATACTTGAAGTCTTAGAAAAACATAACAAATGAGAAACAATGAGGAGAGGAAAAGTCATTATGTATTAAAAGAAGCCTCATATTAAAAATATTGTGCTGAACATTTTTCTTTTGTGAAGTATTTTATTTGTATCATTATGTATGTTATTACTTTTTCTTTTTAAATTATAAAGTCCAAAAATAAATAAATAAAACTAAGGATCTTCCAAATATTGAGTTTGGATTTTTCTTAAATACTTGCACCAACTCTATCTAATCACTCTTCCATGATCAAATTATGTTCTCTCTCTGTCTCATACAGACACAACATTTTTCTCTCTTCTTTTGAACTTGGTGTCTGTGTGCCACCCTCACCACTACCCATTCAATATACTTCATACAGATGTATGTTAAACCCAATGATGTGTTTTTATGCAAACTCACATTGCATCAGAACACCTTGCCTATATATTTTTATCTCCATCAACTAACACCAAGTGGCTGATGCAGTGGGTATTGCTGGGTGTTCTCCATGGCAATGCCTTTACCATCTTTTCTGCAGGGTGCAGCTGAATTATACCATCCAGACAGGAGTGTAGAGTCTGTCCCCCACTTCCCTTTTTTTAAATTATTATTTAATTTTTTCCCTCTCTCTGTTTACGTACATTAATTGTAAATGAGTAATAACTATCTCCTTCAGATACACCTACCATATTTAATGTATATAGTGACCAATGGTGGGGAACTGTACTAACTTTAACCAATTAATCCTTTTGATACCAAATTGTTTGAAAACACCCTTGTTTCTATAATACAAAATCATTTTAAAGTGCTTATATTTACTTAAACATTTTGATTATAATTTTATTCAAGCACCTTCATTATGTTTCAAACACCAGATAAATAATAAAAAAATTAGTTATAATAGTAAATCTCTTCAAATTGTTGATTATTTTGGAAATTATTTGAATTTAATTGGCAGTGTCTTTCATTATAAATATGATAAAGTTATAATACTAAATCCCTTCACAATTATTTGAAAATAAGAGGCAGTATTGTTCATTTGAATCATGATTATGAAAGAGTTAAGGAAGTCTAGTACTCTCAGTGACTGAACCATTTCATATCTTCACATAACTTTTCAATGTTCCCATCTTTATTGAGATTTACTGCAATTTATAAAAACATATAATAGTATGTTCTGTTCCACAAAAGTGGGATGTCACATTGACCTGTCACATTCATTTCCCAACTTTTCAAAGCTGTTACATATAGTTATAGAGCAACCACCTCAGTTAACCTTTAAGTCTAGATCATCAGTATGCAGGAGCTTCGAAGGGCTGCTAGTCTTAAACTTCATAAAACAATGATGAACAAAAGTTGACTGATGACAGCCCTGTTGCATCCCTACCTACATTTAATTAATCACTGTACACATTGATAACTCTCACCTTGTAAGTTGAACCTCTATATCTAGCTTGTATGGTCCTCACAAGCCATTCATCTACATTTGAGCAGAGCATCCTATCAAAGACCTTCTCTAGATCATGGAGTGCTAACTAAATACTTCTGCAGTTGTCTCACAAAAACAAAAAGGTATTGGCATTACCTTTACCTGGTATAATCATCTAGCATGGTTATGTCTAATTAGTTGTGCCTATAGGTAATTTTCATGACTTGGTTCATCAGTTTGATGCCTCTGTTACCTCTCTCTAGTGTGTCTCTTTTGTCCTTGTAACAGTTTACAGTGATATTACTGCACCAATTTGTGGGTATGATACCGTCACTCTATCATGTACTACTTTATTAATTATGTATTTAATTAGCTCATAACTTACCATGGCAGATATTTTTAGTATCTCAGCAACTATACTGGATAGTCCAGCTACCGTCCTTACTTGCTGGAAGTCTTTTATCTTTTAGTATTTTACATATAAGGGTTAGGAAGACCTTTTAATTGAGATAAAGACATGACAACCTCTCTTGTGCTGGTGCACTCAGTAGAATGTGAGACTGTGTGTAAGCAAGACACATGCCCCCACCCCAGCCTGTTTGTAAGGTCAGCAGCCATGCTAACTGATATGTGAAGAAGCATCTAACTCTTGGTACCAGGGAAAGTGGAAGACAGGGATTGGCAGAAATGGTAGGGTGACAAAAAATAAAAATAAAAAATAATGCTTTATGGTATTTAGTCACTTCTCATTATTTTCAAACCCCACCTTCCATCCTTTCCAAGATCAATCTAATTATGGCTTTGTGTCTGTATTAGAAATCAATATTATAAAAAAAAAACAGTTAATTTTTTTGTTTTTACAACATCTGAAATGCACAGGAGAAATTTAACTTTCTAGAATATCTGCATCATCATCACAATACTGTTCAAATGTCAGCTTTTTCTATACTGGCATAAGTTGAATGGGTTTCCAATGCAGCATATTGCCACTCCTCTCCAAAATATATATAAAATATTTTAATTAATACATGATACAATATGTTGATATTGTTCAACACAGTTTGCCTTAACTTGGATATCAGCCAAGAGATCAAACTAGTTTTATTTACTACTTTAAATCCTTGCCATAAATAATAAACTAAATAGATTTAGTCATACTTTTGAAAATGTTTTACATATTTACAGGCTCCAAAAGTAGAATTAGCAATAAGTATCCTTGCTTTTATAAGTTTGATGAACTGCCAATTAACATACATATAAGAATATAGAAGATAATTTTGTACTTATGGTAATTTTAATTTATTTTGCTGTGATTGATTTGTAGCCATTTCTAATTCAAAATATTCCTCAATTAAATTCAACAATTTTTAATTAGTGTTTAACTAATCAATAAAAAATATTCAGTATCACAAACCCCACATTGAAAATGAAGAAATAAATTGCTTTACTGATGAGGTCATAATAAGACTGAGACATATCTGGAGTTGTCTCATGTACTTACTGCAATAATTAAACTATATGTCATTGACTAATATTGTTTTCCCCCACCACATAATTATTTCTAGCTGGCTTTTGAAGTAATACGCAAATGGCTAGAGTTTCATGGCATGCAGCTTATTCTAAATGTGTAACTCAGTGACACCTTCATAAAAAGCAATAGCTAAGTTGGCTTTAATCTATTTAATTCAGGGAACATTAGAAAGACAACTAGATGAAATTATGCATAGAGAAAAAAATGCTATATCATTTCAGTTGTTTTAGCAATTACAGGAAACAAATTCCGACATGTTTCAGTTCTATTATAATCTCATCAGCAAAGCATAGGCTTTAACATACTTCCCAAAATAGGGGTGAGAGTTTCACAAAGTAAATGTGCGCATGTTAAATATATTAAGACTAAGATAATTCTTGTGCATGTATCTGGTTAATTTACTATATCTATATCAACTGTCACTTGCTACCAAGTATGACTTTGTAGCATAACAAATTTCCTTCTCACCCACTATACCTACACTTCTGTTATAGATACTTATGTAGTCATGAGCAGACCCTACCACGCTCTCAACCCTTGTACCTTTGACCCATCTGAACATGAAAGATGTAACTGCTCAAGCGGGAAAAGTTGCATAGTCTAATCCATTTATAGAATCAAGGTTTATTTAGAGGTGGCCTCTATCCAACTTATCTCAGCACTGTCATAATATATACACAGTCTTTTATAGATCTAACTATTGAGCACAGTACTCTGCTGAATGTTACCTCTGTTGGTTAGTGACTGCTTATTAGTCATCTAGCATGAGTATTCACAGCTAACCTCAATTTAAACGCTATCTCACTATTTATCACTTGTGGACACACCCTAGAGCAATAAATCTCTACAAAGAGGGTTGAGGGTTAATTTATATATATAAACATTCATGCTGTAGCAATTGATGATATTTCTTTTAAAAGATTGCTGTAACTCCCTTTTGGATCTCAATACTGTCACTTTTTTACAATTTGCTATATCTCAATCTTTATTTCAAATTCATTATTGAATTTCTATTCAATTGCTGTTGTCTTTTTGATTAAAATTGTTTTTATTGGTGTGAAAATTTAATGTTTTGCTAAGGAATAAGGATGATATTGCACAATAAAACTTTTATATAATAGATATTTTTTCAAGTTATTATGTATTTTAACAAATGTATTTTTTCTTTTGGTTACTATTTACTTCTGTTATTGAATAACTCCAGTCTAGTGAGATCTACACAAATAGTCTTGTGACAAAGACATAGCTGATTGAATATCTAGTAACAATCCAGATGTCCAGCATGCCAGATCATATACTTCTAGTTAGAGATAATGTTTCACACTCTCTATGTGAGAAATAGTGTATCATTTTAAGTATTGCTCCACAATGCTTACTGCTTTGCTTAGTTATCATTTCTTTCTTGAGACATTCTAATCACATGCCCGTAATATTGGAGCTATAATTTCTCAATTCGGAGAAGTAGCAGCTCTACCTGGAGTGACTCTGATTTCTGAGCTATGCACTCTATTGAGTAACATTACTCCAAAGACCCTTTGGAAGAACCCCATTTTGGCTGCTTGTATTCGCGAACGTATTCTTTCGGCTATTACCCAAGATGGCACGAATTCCAAATTGAAGATACCGAGTTTGTCTTTTACACATACCACCCTTCTTCTGAATACTGAAGCTGGTACATTACTGCACCAACTCTTGCAATTCTTCTACTTAATTCCACCTCCTGCCTTTCATCACTTGTGAACATGGCCCAAGATACTTGAACTTCTCCACCTACTTCAATGGAACTTCATTCAAACGTAGAATGAAACCCATCTATATAAAATGGTGATGGGATCAAGATGACATACTATTGATAATAGTAAAAGTAGTAACAATAATAAAATATTTAATAGTAATGTTTTCGGATTTAGGCTTGATTTTGAGGGAAAAGCCTTTTGTAGCTAGCTATGGTAGTAGCTCCCTGAACTTTTTCCAGCCCATTCTCACTCTGGGAACCATACTTTCAGACACCCACCTCCACAGCTAATTTTGTCACCCAGGTAGCAAAAGCTATCAACTGTTTCTACAGAACCTTCCAAGAATTTGATAGCACTTGTTCCCTGTGAGTGTTTGTTACTGCTCATGTGCAATGGTCACAAGTGAAACCTGCATTCTTAGCTAACCTATCTGAGATGCCACTATATCCTTTGTCTACCCATAGCTTGTATTTAGGACAGAGGATGGAATTTCTACACTCCCCTTTCCTACACACTGAGTTGAACCATTTCCCAGAAGGGATCAGGGCTTTATTTTCCTTAATAGTTACTAACATTTTGGTCTTTGTGAAGTTGACTTTAAGACCTTTTGGTTCCAGGTTAGGCTTCCAGGTCAGGAATTTTTTCTCTAGTTCTGCCATAGATTCAGCTATGAAAGTTAGATCATCAGCACACAGGAGTTCTCAAAGGCATTCTGTTTTAAACTCTTCTGTTATAGCCTGGAGGACGATAATAAACAGGAGAGAACTAAACACAGAACCTTGGTAGACTCCAACTTGCGCACTAAACTCCTCTTTATAGTCATTATTAACTTTAACCTTACTGACAGCCCTCCTGTACATGGCTTGTACCACCCTCACTAGCCACTCTTCTACTCCTAGTTTACTAAGTGCCCACCAGATTACGGAACAGGGAACCCTGTGTAAAGCTTTCTCTAAGTTGATATATGCTAAGTAGAGAGGTTTGCTTTTAGCTCGATACTTCTGCAGTTACCTCACAAGGAAGAAGGAATTTATGGTTCTTTTTTCTGGCACAAATCCAAACTGTATCTCATCTAGATTAATTTGATCCCTAATACAATGGCCCTTTCTGTAATTGTCATGACCTGATCCATCAGTTTGATACCACAATAGTTCTCTATGTCTAGTGCATCACTTTTACCCTTGTAGCAGTTGACAATGATACTGCTATGCCAGTCATTAGGTATAGCACCACTTTGTATTACTTGGTTAACAAAGTCGTTATGGAGTGTCCTACCATCCCAGATGCTTTTAACATCTTAGCAACTATTCTCAATGGCCCAGCTGCTTTGCCTGTTTTCATGTCTTTAATTGCCTGACTTGTACTACTAGTCCCTCTGTAGGGCTCACCTGGGGCAGGTTATCTTCTTCCCACACATTTTCCTCATTTATCAGTCTCTCATAATGTCACTTCCATGTTACCTTCTTTTCAGTTTCAATGAGGGCAAGTGCACCATTGCCATTAAGAGTACACTTCTCTCCCACATCATCACCACTATTTTCCCTGACACACTGTCTTGCGATCCTGAATATCTCACACCTTGGGTCATCACATTGCATAACATGTAATTTTACTTTATAGGCTTTACTTTCCCCTTCCCTCCTTGCACCTCACTTTTCTCCTACCTTCTTGGTAATGTTTTCTGCTACTCCCATTTTACTATTCCTTCCATGCCTGTCTCTTGGCCTTAATTTTTCATCCACCCTACTATTCTACCACCAAGTCACCCTCCTACTCCCTGGACCCCTGCTCCAGCCACAGACCTCATCTGTAGCCTTAAGTAGATTATCTTTCAGGAACTCTCACTGTTCTCCTAATCCGTATGTCACTTTTTCTTCTTCCTTATTGTCAGAAGCGTCAAGTAAGGTATCCTTAAATTTGTTACAAGCTGAGGGCTCCTTCAATTCCATATTCTTCTCCTCCAGGTTGCCTTCCATCTCTGAATTTGTCTAGCTCTAATTAGTAAATCACTACTATCAAGTTATGCTGAGAGGTGCATTCCTCATTCGGAAGGGACTTTGTGTCTACGACGATCATTCTATCTCACTTTCTGGTGATCAAGTAGTTGTCAGGGTTTTGTTTAAGTTAGTGTTACAGACCATCAGTTCATTAGCATCACTAAATTTAGGAGCCTGGATCCTTCCTCATTTCTAGCACCAAACCCATACCTACCGTGTATCCCATAGAAGCCATCACTGTGTTGCCCAATGTGTCCATTAAAGTCTCCTGCTATGACTAATAGTTTCTTATCATTCACTAGAGAAATAGTCTGTATTAGGGATTCATGAAAGTCATCTTTTAGTCCATTTTGTAGACCCAAATGTGGAGTATATGCAGATATAATTGTCACAGTCGTTCTATTGAGGACTATCCTGAGCTTAATGATTCCTTCATTTTCTATGTGCTGCAATTACATTATCTACCCATTTTTCTGCTAACAAAATACCTACTCTGCTTATCCAGTAATCATTCTTTACCAACAAGGAGTCTAGCTGATCCTCCCCTCCACCTAGTCTCTTGTACACAACACACATCTAATCTCTTTCACTCTAACATCTCAACAATCTATCCTGATCTTCCTCTCATTGTGCCTACATTAATCATTGCTGCTCTGAAGTTTTGGAGTTTGCTTGGAAAGGGGGATGGGGAGCTTTGGAAGGGAAGTAGAATCTGTGTTGGGTTTGATGCCAGCTTTCCATGCCTCGAATGAAGAAGGTTCACTCTATTCCCTATATCTGAGTAGATTCATACCTAGAAGACATTTTCAAACCATGAAGTCCAGCCACCACACAGTCCAACTAAATCACACAGCACTTGTACCTTATATTAGTGATAGTGATGCTAGAGTTAAATTTGAAGATGATTGATCTTCTAGAAATATGATGAGGGTAGGCAGGCAGCAAATGGGAGACTAGGCACCCACAGGAGGGAAATATCAAATATAATTTATATATGAATGATACACAGATGTTCAGAAAATAAATTTATATAAATTATGAAATTATATGAGAGAAGAAAAATATAAAATTTAGGATTTATATATGGGATAAATCTATTTTAAAATACAACAGGGAAAAGAGAGAGAAATAACAATATAATTTATACATGAATGATATATATGTATATATATATATGTGTGTATATTTATATATATATATATATATATATATATATATAGTGTGTGTGTGTGTGACCATGTCTGTTTTGATATTTGTGTCTAATTGTATTAATGTTTTATAACTTAGCTGTTTGACAAAAAAGAGATCATTAAAATAATTACTACTCTTGAAAAAATAGTGCCAGGGTTGATATAATTGACTAAATCAAGGCAGTGCCCCAGTAAGGCCATAATCTAATGACTAAAACCAGTAAAAAAATAAAGGAATATAAATATACTATAAATTATATATTTAGACAATGACACAGGACCAAGACACATTACACAGTAATACAGAAGACCCGACTTCCCACGGGTACAAGCCGAAGCTGAAACATATAGACAGTATACCCCCCACCTCCCTCCCACTGTAAAGTGGTCGTGTAAGTGTCACGACAAAAAAGCACCCAGTCCACACTGTTGAGTGGTCATGTATGTGGCATGGAAAGAAAGCACCCAGCACTCACTGTAAATGAGGTTGGTGTTAGGAAAGGCACCCAGCTGTATAAATCAAGCCAACATCAGTTTTGCATAAGCAAGACATGGTCACCTGACCTGGCATTGCCCACAACAGGACAACTTGTCTAACCCATGCTAGCATAGAAGAATGGATGTAAAACGGTGATGATGATGTATAGGTATAGCTGTGCAATTAATGATTCTGCTTCACAACTAAATGGTTTCATAATTTCTTGTAGTTGAGATAGTAGCAGCAGTACTGGACAGCCAGGCAGGTATTGTTAAAGCTGTCAGCTGGTATCTGAGAGACACATTTCCATGTATCAGTTGCTGGCCACTTATTATTTTGTCTATAATGGATCTTTACCTGATTTTTTAAACCTATTTATAGCAACTAACTGTATATATACCAGTGAATTGACGCTGTTAATAATTGTTTCTACTTTAGGCACAAGGCCAGTAATTTTAAGGGGAGGGGAAAGTTGAGTAAATCAACCCCAGTACATGGCTGGTACTTTATTTTATTGACCCTGTAAGGACAAAAGGCAAAGCTAACCCCATAATTCTATGCTGCAAAGCATGTTGTCCAACACTCTACTGATTCTGTCAATCCACCGCCTGTTAATAATGACGGCAATAGTTGAACATATTTAACTTTTGGAGTTCAGGAGTGTATCAGCCATTGCCTTCCTCTTAGACAAAATTGGTGACATGGAGAGGGGAGACTGGTATGCATGGGTGACTGATAGTTTTACATGAACAAACCTTGCCCAGGCTTGTGTCTCAAAGAGAAACTTTCTAGGGGTAAAACCATGGTCATTAGTGACCGATGGATGCCTTTATATACACACATTTATATATATATATATACACACACACATATATATATATGTTGGTACCACAGCATCCAGTCCTAAATAAATGAGGTTGTGTAGGTATCACGACAAAAAAAAACACACAGTCCACGCTGTAATGTGGCCATGTAGGTAACACGGTAAAAACCTCCCAGTCCACACTGTAAACGTGGTTGGTGTTAGGAAGGGCATCCAGCTGTAGAAAATCTGCCAGACAGTCCTATACGAGTGAGACACAGTCACCCGACCAATCTTGCCTAAAGTGGGACAATTCCTGTCTAAACCCATACTAGCGTGGAAGATAGACGTTAAACGATGATGATGATGATGATGATATATATGAGTCCCGAGTTCAATTGGGGGTAACCACAGTAAGTAAAGTACCCAATACATTAGTAGAGTGTAAACATCAAGTTTAATATATAAATGTCTTCTACAGGACTAAAGCCATTTCTATACTAAACTTGATATATATATGTGTGTGTGTATATATATTTGTATATCTATATTTATGTATATTTGTATATTTATGTATATTTATGTATATTTATATACTCTTTT
>OZ024740.1:407795613-407815613 GCA_964016885.1 Eledone cirrhosa | reverse complement strand
GTGAAATTTGTGGTCTTGTTTTGCTTAACTAATGAATATTTCCAGCTCTGCACACCTAACTTCTGCATGAACCCAGCCACCTAGCTGCTTTCTACTGCATATTGCACATTGAGCACATGCCTTTACGCTTTGGCTTCTAACTAACTCACCAATCTCTCCTCTCATATCTCCTCTACTATCTCCATCTCTCTCTTTAAGATTGGTTACTCTTGAACTGTGTATATATATATATATATATATATATATACATAAATGTATATGTGTATATATAATATTATAGGTGTATATATAATATTATATATATATGTTATTTTTATCTAAAGACATTTTTTTAAATTCCAACCCGCCCGTCCCCCCAATCTATCTTTTTTCTCATTCTTTCTTCTGATGAAGGACTAGCGTCCGAAACGTTAAGACCCTCTTCCTGCTATATCAAGCATTAACCTAATATATCCCTTCCATATACTGTACCAATGGGTTTTGTTGTTATTTGTCTTTACCTTTTACTTATATATATATATATATATATATAGAATGGAAGAACGGGGGGAGCAGGGTACATTACATAGAGACCAAGAGGGAAGCTAGGCGACAAGTATACTTAGCTAGGAGGGAAGCAGAGGATAGAAAATTCAAGCATGTTTTACAACGTGAGGACCAGAAGCAGGAGGTATTCAAGATTGCGAGGCAGTGTGTCAGAGATAGTTGTGATGTCATTGGAGAGAAGTGTATCCGGAATGATAAAGGTGAGCTTGCCCTCACAAGTGCTGAGAAGAAAGATGCATGGAAGAGTCATTATGATAGATTACTAAATGAGGAGAATGCATGGGAAGAAGAGACCCTACCCCAAGTAGACCCTATAGAGGGACCAGCAGTACAAGTCAGCAGCAGCGTAGTAAGTAAGGCAATCAAAGATATGAAGATGGGGAAGGCAACCGGTCCATCGGGTATAGCTGCCGAGATGCTGAAGGCATCTGAGTCTGTAGGTCACACTATAACCACACGTATCATTAACCAGGTAATACTAGAAGGGGCCATACCAAAAGATTGGTGCAGTAGCATCATTGTCAACTGCTACAAAGGTAAAGGCGATGCACTAGATAGAGGAAACTATAGAGGTATAAAGTTGATGGACCAGGTCATGAAAGTAACAGAAAGCGTTATAGCACAGCTGATTAGGGACCGGGTGAATATAGACGAGATGCAATTTGGGTTTGTACCAGGAAGAGGCACCACTGATGCCCTCTTCCTTGTGAGGCAATTACAGGAAAAGTACCTAGCTAAAAGTAAGCCTGATCACCTATAGATCGGGGGAACACACAAGCCAGGTAGATTATATCCTTACAAGAAGACGTGACAGAGTGTCTGTTGTAAACACTAAATCCCTCCCCCATGAAGAATGCACCTCCCAACATAGACTGATAATTAGTGACCTAATAGTCAGGACGAGACGTACTAGACAGCAGAAGAGGACTATCCTCAGGAGAAAAATATGGAAGCTAAAGGACCCCACAGCCAGAAATAAATTTAAAAGCATACTACTTGATGCTTTTGACAGTAAGGAAGAGCAATTAGAGTCGTACAATATAGAGGAACAGTGGGAATTCCTGAAAGCAAACCTGCTGATGGTGGCAGACGAAGTCTGTGGCTGGAGCAGGCCTGTAGGCAGGAGGAGAGTAACATGGTGGTGGAACAGTAAGGTGGAGGGGTCAATTAAGGCCAAAAAGCAGGCTTCGAAAATATGGTGGGATGGGGGAAGTAGAGAAGACTATCAAGTGGCCAGGAGGGAAGCTAGGAGACAAGTGTACTTCGCAAGAAGTGAAGCAGAGGAAAGAAAGTTCAAGCATGTTCTACAACGCGAGCACCAAAAACGTGAGGTGTTCAGGATTGCTAGGCAATGTGTCAAGGAAAACCGTGATATTGTCGGGGAGAAGTGTGTCCTTAATGATGATGGCATACTTGCCATCACCGACGCTGATAAGAAGGTAGCTTGGAAGTGTCACTACGAAAGGCTACTAAATGAGGAGAATAAATGGGAGAAAGACAGTCTCCCCCACATCGACCCAATAGAGGGACCAGCAGTGTTAGTCGAGGTTAGTATAATAAGTAAGGCAATCAAAGATATGAAGACGGGTAAGGTGGCTGGGCCTTCGGAAATAGTTGCTGAGATGCTGAAGGCATCTGGAACGGTGGGACACACCATGGTCACCCGGATAGTAAACCAAGTCGTACAGAATGGGGTTGTTCCGAAGGACTGGCGTAGCAGCATCATCATTAACTGTTATAAGGGTAAAGGAGATGCCCTAGATAGGAGTAACTATAGAGGCATTAAATTAATTGACCAGGTCATGAAGGTCACGGAAAAAGTAATAGCACAACTAATCAGAGAGAGAATTGATCTAGATGAAATGCAGTTCGGGTTTGTGTCAGGCAAAAGTACCACAGACGCTCTTTTCATTGTACGACAACTACAGGAGAAGTACCTAGCTAAAAGTAAACCCCTATACTTAGCTTTTGTCGACTTGGAGAAAGCCTTTGACAGAGTCCCCCATTCCATTATCTGGTGGGCTCTTAGAAAACTAGGTGTTGACGAATGGCTTGTGAGAGCTATACCAGCCATGTATAAAGAAACAGTCAGCAAGGTTAGAATTAACAACGAATATAGTGAAGAATTTAGCGTAAAAGTTGGTGTCCATCAGGGCTCTGTTCTTAGCCCCCTACTATTTATTATTGCCCTTCAGGCTATAACAGAGGAGTTCAAGCCCGGCTGCCCATGGGAACTCCTATACGCAGATGATCAAACGCTCATAGCTGAATCAATGGCCAAGCTAGAGAAGAAATTCCAAACATGGAAGCACGGCCTAGAATCAAAAGGCCTTAAAATTAACCTGGCTAAGACTAAAGTTCTAGTTTGTAAGAAAGAAAATAAGGCAGCGGTCCCTTCCGGGAAGTGGCCAAGCTCAGTGTGTAGGAAAGGAGTAGGCAGAAACTCCATTTTATGTCCCAAATGCAAAGTATGGGTGCATAAAAGATGTAGTGGGATCACAGGTAAGCTAACTAAGAACATAGATTTTACATGTGGCCGGTGCTCTGGTGCAATAAGTAGCAGCAAGTGCCCACAAAATACTAGCTCTTTCAATTGCACAGAGGTTCTATAGAAATAGTGGACAGCTTCCGTTACCTGGGTGACAAAATCAGCAGTGGGGGAGGGTGCTCTGAAAGTACAGTAGCTAGAGTCAGAACTGGATGGAAAAAGTTCAGAGAGCTTATACCACTATTAGCCGCTAAAGGGTTCTCCCTAAAAATGAAAGGCAGGTTGTATGATGCCTGCATACGAACAGCAATGTTGCATGGCAGCGAGACCTGGGCATTGTGTGCAGAGGATATACGCAGACTAGAAAGGAACGAAGCTTGCATGCTCCGCTGGATGTGTAATAGTAATATACGTGAACGGCAAAGCATAAACGAACTAAGGAAAAAATTAGAAATAAGAGGGATCAGATGTTGTTTACTCGAGAGAAGGCTACGTTGGTATGGTCACGTGATGTGCATGAAAGACGACAGCTGTATAACAAAGTGCAGGGCAATAAAGATGGACGGTAGCTACGGAGTAGGCAGACCCAGAAAAACCTGGAACGAGCTGATAAATTCCGACCTCACACACTTACACCTCTCCAAGACAATGTCACTGGACCGAGACCTTTGGCGGTACTCAGTAATAGAGAAGACCCGCCTTACCTAAATACAAAGTAAAACCTACTACAGTCAGTAGGCATCTCTAACAAAATACTCCCCCGTCCCACCACCCCCACACCATCCACACCGCCCTTTCAATGTAAAGTTATGTTGGTACCACAATATCCAGGCCGAAACAAATGAGATCGTGTAGATGTCACGACAAAAAAACACACAGTCCACGCTGTAATGTGGTCGTGTAGGCAACACGGTAAAAACCTTCCAGTCCCACACTGTAAATGTGGTTGGTGTTAGGAAGGGCATCCAGCTGTAAAAAAACCCGCCAGGCAGTCCTATGCAAGCAAGTCAACCACTCTTGCCTCAAGTGGGAAAACTCCCGTCCAAACCCATGCAAGCGTGGAACATGGACGTTAAACGATGATGATGATGATGATGATATTGTTGGTCAAAGAATGAAGAGGTTTGACAATCAACAACCAAACAATCATCTGGTTATTAACTTAACCCATGCTAGCATGGAAAAATGGACATTAAACTGTGGATAATGATGATGATATCTGCTAATATTTTATTGTATTATTAATTATATAACAAAGAGCCAAAAATGGATTCCAAAAGAATCCAGTTGTTTTCATTAAGCAAAATAACTCTGAAAAGATATTTAAGGTTAGGGCTTTGGAGTTAGATATGCTATTCTGATATACTTGTCTCTTGTCCTCTAGTTATGCCTTGTTTCATCCAACAAATACCACACTGAATTTTTCACCCGAACTGTCCCCCCTTCCTGTTTTCTGTATAAGTATCAGCTGACAGAAGTTGAAATTAAACAGGACACACATCAATCTTTTTAGTATTTACTATTGTATACTTTATGTACTATTGTATTTTTGTGCTAAAGGCTTTATCTTACATAATTATCTCACATAATATCGAATCTACGAGATTTTGATGTTATTTATTTTGAGAACAATACTTTAACATCAGTATGAGCGGCTGGTTATGACCAGTTTGAACAGAAAGAGGAGAGAGGATTCTGGATGGATATGGCTGGTTTAAATGCTAAAGGGTTAAAGAGGTATTAAAAAAGCTCTTGGCACTGTCCACTGTCCTGCATTAGACTCAGTATTTGAAATATATCGTAGAGATGTTAAGAAATAGAAAAGAACATACTTAACATGAAATACAACTCATTGTAGTTAATTTTAATACATCTCTTATTATTATGATAACAGAGGTTGTGTGGTGGACATGATAGAAATGACTCAAAACAGACACATCCTTCTTCAGTCAAGCTATCATCAACTTTTTCAAGTTTCATTTGGAAAGGAAGGTGAGGGTGGAGAGGGAGGTGCTCCCATCCAATACATTTACCAAAAAGGTGGGTGAAAGTTGAGAAAATGGCATGAGTGAATTAGTTTACTCTCAGCTTGTGCCTGTAGGTTGGACAATGACAGTTATGAAAGTGCACTTGCCCTTAGTGGTCACAGTGATTGAATCTGTGGATTTCCTCGATTAGCCTTGGATATTCAGCACTCTGTACCAGGAGAAATTAACGCTTTATATAATCATATACTATGTATCCCTAACTTGTTTACTATGTGTACTTAATAATAATGAAATTATTGTGTACAGTGCTCAGGTGCACTACAACTCATTAAAGGTGCATGTATATCATCATCATCATCATCATCACCGTTTTACGTCTGTTCTTCCATGCTGTTGTGGGCAGTGTCCAGTCAGCTGACCTTGTCTTGCTCATACGGGAACTGATTCTGGCTTGATTTCTACAGCTGGATGCCCTTCCTAACATCAACCTCATTTACAGTGAGTGCTGGGTGCTTTTTTTCCGTGGCGCCTACACGTCCACTTTACAGTGTGGGCTGGGTGCTTTTTTGCCATGGCACCTCCACGACCACTTTGCAGTGGAATGATAGGGACCCCAGTCCTATCATCTCATTTCTACAGCTGAGTAAACTGGAGCAATGTGAAATAAAGTGTCTTGCTCAAGGAAACAACTCATCACCCGGTCCGAGAATTGAACTCACAACCTTTCGATTGCAAGCCCAATGCTCTAACCACTAAACCATGCGCCTTCACAGAATAACGTACAAATGTCAGGAAAATGAATGAGTTGTTACACATTTTCTCATTTCTATGTAAACCCCTACCTTAATGTTGTAACTTGTCTTTCTAATGTCTCCTTTATCCAATGCTCTTATTAGCAAATAAGAGATTAATATTATTATTTTATTTATTTTCTTAATTTCTGTTATGAATTTTATTTTACACACAAAGAAAAACCATGCTGTATCATCCTGTACCATCTTTAATGTTTTCTTAATGTGAGCCCTGTGTGGCTAATAAAGAAAGCGTTATTATTATTATTATTATTAAAATCCCGCCGAGGTTAACTTTGCCTTTCATCCTTACAGGGTCGGTAAAATAAAGTACCAGTAATACACTGGTTAATTGCTGGCCTTCTGCCAAAAGTAAAATCAATTATTATTATTATTATTGTTGTTGTTGTTGTTGTTATTATTCTTATTGTGTTACATGAATCATTTAATATCAAAATGTTGTTATACTTTTATTTTCATTTTACATAAAGAAAATGAAGGTGTTTACATGCATTGAGTGCATGCCTGCAATTTTTATAATTCCATTGCAATTGTTGCTGTATAGTAGTAAATTATACTCTAAGTGTATTTATAGT
Source organism: Eledone cirrhosa (assembly GCA_964016885.1). Taxonomy (NCBI): domain Eukaryota; kingdom Metazoa; phylum Mollusca; class Cephalopoda; order Octopoda; family Eledonidae; genus Eledone; species Eledone cirrhosa. The sequence continues at coordinate 407,809,204 of OZ024740.1, read as the reverse complement.
GTGAAATTTGCAGTAGCCAATCAGTCAACCTTTCCTCCCTCCCTCTCTCTTTCTCTCTCTCTCCCTCCCTCCCTTCTTTTTCTTTCATTATTCCTTGACCAACTCCCCTTCATTTTTACATATAAATTATTATTTGCTCAGAGTTAAATATTTTCTGATTATGTTCTGAAATGATTAAATGAATATCTATGTCTGAAGCCAAGGTGTTATGACATTAGAGTTGTATTATTTATAAAATATTTTATAAATATGAACATGTATATAAAAGAAAAAATACAGGTAAATCTACAAAATAACTAAATATTTATCATATTTTTAAAATCTAGTAACCCTATAAATAAATCAAGGATATCTTAGACTGAAAACTATTTCTTATTGGCCATACTTAAAAAAACTAATTGGATATTAATTATTCATTTATTAATAAAAGTGATCAACTATAGAATTTATTTATCAAATTATTTTGTTCCATCCCCTTATTTTTATTTATTTTTTTCCATGTAGTTTGGATATTATTGGGGAAAATATATATAACACAGTAGTTTTTTTTTTCAACTATGCACTACACATCACAACTGAGTGATATTTCCCCTTTGTTATCACCTGGTAAATAATTAAAGTTGATGTCACATATGTGGAGAATTTCAGCAGCAGTAGCAGAGGGAGTAAGCAGAGAAATACAGCTGCAACTCTAGTGTTAACATTCTGTGATTGATTATCAAGTCAATGTTTATTGGGTTGTGCTACCAGAGAAATCTGAGAGAGATGACAAATATTTGGCTACATCATCGTTATTATGTCCATTCACGGGTACTTCCTATGAGAGAAAGATCTTATCGAAATTTCCATGTCCATCGGAACAGTGGAGTCATAGGATTAACTGATAGTGCAGATAATATACCACCACCTCCAAAGTAAGAGAAAAATATGAAAAAAATGGTGATGTTAAACACATTTTATTCAAATATTCTGTCTTCTTATATTTCCAATTAATATTTTGTATATATTATTTCATATTGCTTTTTTTATTCTTAAAAAAAAATATTATACAAACAACAGACACGTGTTTAACAGAAGTTTTTTTTACTAGAATTTACACGAAACATGTAAAACCAACATACCTGGTCTGTACATTAAATACTTTAAAACTAAATATATTTTATTTAAAGCCTTATTTTCAAAACTTTAAAGTTGTTCACCTCTAATATATTATTATCAGTGGAGTGTAAAAGTATACAAGTTTGGAGAAGGAAGTCTACATACTGGATTCAACTCGCATATTAGTTCTGTTGTGTATTTATTGATTCATTCTTTTGCTATAGTTCAAATCAGTTTTTCTTAGAAAATTAAAATAGAATATACTTTGTGCAAAATCTTATTTAAAATCATTTATACCTGTTGTAACACTGACTTAACTCTTTCAGCACCCTATTTCTAATGAATGATGCTACCTACGATTTTCAAGTATAATAGAATAAACTTTCTCATTAAGCTGGTGTTTGGAATATAACTTACATAAAATATTCTTACATAAAATTATGATGATAGGTTTTTAAATAAATAAAACCACTTTAAAATAAAGTTTTTTGTTATGATGATAAAAATATTTCATTGCTTAATTAATTTTTTTCTATAGTTTTACAATACAATCCTTCAAACTGTTGTTTATAAACATATTTCACAATAAGATATTTCATACATATTTGCTATTTATAGCGAATTATATACAGGTAACATCTGCTTCTAATAGTTGTTTTGCTGTCAATTGTAGTTTTAATTTGTTGGGGTTCTTCATGTTTCCACAATGTATTATTCTTTACATATGACATGAAAAATACATTTGTCAGATACATATATTTTCATCAGAAATTAAAATAAATATATATATTCTATACATGTGTGTGTAAATATATTCATGTATGGATATTTTCTGAATAATCTTCTACCCCAACAAATCCTAAATACATTTACCTTATATTTTCCTTTTTTATTAACATTTTCTTTACATATTTGTAATATGTAGAGATACACTGTTATAGTGTATATCTACTTTATAATGTTTGCAATTTCTTATATAGTTTTACACATGATACCTGAAAGAAAAGAGCTAGCTTAAATAATTTGCATGAGGAATTGTACCAGCAATACATATGGGTAATTATTTGGATTACAGAGATAGCACAATAAAAGATTGCCTTCTGAATAATGTGAATGACAAATTGTCAGATGATGTGTTTAATTATTTATTGAAGTCCATATGTATTAACCTTAATTTAAATATAATATATTGAATTATCATCATCATAAAACAAATATTAAATGATGATAATGATGATGATGATGATTCAAACTAGTATATTTGAATTAGGATTAATTGTCAGAATGTCCTTATTTTTGTTAACCCTGTAGCATTTAAACCGGCCATATCCGGCCAGAATTCTCTCACTTCTTTCTGTTCAAACCGACAGTAACTGGCCACTCATACTGATATTAAGGTATTGTTCTCAAAATAAATAATATCAAAATCTCATAGATTCGATATTATGTGAGATAATTATGTGAGGTAAAGCGTTTGCTATGAAAATATAATAGTAAATATTGAGTAATGTAAATGCTAAAGGGTTAAACTAATTTCTTAATTATTTAAACTAATTCCTATGTAGAAATTTTCTCTTGGATATGAACCTAATATAATAGACAGTGGGCACAGCTATAAAGTTGGTTTAATTGAATTTTTTCTCATCATACATTCCATATTTAAAATTATGATCCAAAGCATATGGATGGTTGACATAAATCAAAACCTTCTGACAGTGAGCATTTCAATTATTTGTGACAATTCTATATTAGTCATTAGTTATTAGATTTAGTATCATAATTGGCATTTGTATGTCTATTTTTCCATACAGCATCTTACTACTAGTTGCTTTCCTTTGTCATCTTTCTGAGATTCAACATCCTCAGATCCACTTTCACTACTTCTGTAATAGTGTAATAATTTACTAGGGTATTGCACCAACATGATTGACTGGAATACTGGAATACTAAATTAAATAATGGTTTCTTATATAGGCACAAGGCAAGAATTTTGGGGAGGGGGAAGTCCATTAAATCGACCCCCAGTGCGTGACTGGTACTTTATTTTATCGACCCCCGTAAGGATGAAAGGCAAAGTTTACCTCGGCGGGATTTGAACTCAGATAATAAAGGGCCGTAACTCTATGCTGCAAAGCATAGCGTCCGACCCTCTACTGATACTGCCAATTCACTGCCCTTCTAAATTAAATAATAAAAATATATGTACATATGTTCATATTTGTATCTTTATTTTTATATTGAATAGAGCTAACATTGATTCAGCTATTACATCAAATGTCATAAACTTTTGAGTAATATGTTCAGTGTCGATAATAAAAATATACTTTATAGCATCAATGTATTTGAATATTATATATATATATATATCATCATCATCATCATCACTGTTTTACGTCCATTCTTCCACGCTAGCATGGGTTAGATGGGTTGTCCTGTTGGGGGCAGTGTCCAGTCGGCTGACCTTGTCCTGCCCATACAGGAACTGATCTGGCTTGATTTCTACACCTGGATGCCCTTCCTAACACCAACCTCATTTACACTGAGTGCTGGGTGCTTTTTCGTGGCGCCTACACGTCCACTTTACAGTGTGGGCTGGGTGCTTTTTTGCCGTGGCACCTCCACGACCACCTTGCGGTGGGGGAGTGGGGGCATATTGTTTATATGCTTCAGCATGTACCCATGGGAGGTCGGGTACCCTGTATTACTGCGTGACGCCAGAAGTCACGGTCGTGTGTCATTGTCTTTGAGAGGTGTAGTTGGGTAAGGTCGGCTTTTATCACCTCATCCCAAGTCATCTTGGGTCTCCCCACTCCGCGGTTTCCATCAACTTCTAGTGCTCTGCACCTTTTTATGCAGCTGTCATCCTTCATACGCATCACATGTCCATACCAGCGTAACTGCCTCTCCTGCACGCAGCATTTGATTCCTCTTATGCTCAGTCTCTCTCTCAATTCCTTTATGCTTTGTCGTTCACGTATATTACTGTTACACATCCATCGGAGCATGCAGGCTTCGTTTCTCTCTAATCTACGTAAGTCTTCCACCTTCAGCGCCCAGGTCTCACTACCATGCAACATCGCTGTTCGGATACACGCATCATACAGTCTGCCTTTCATTCTGAGGGAGAAGCCTTTTGCAGCTAGCAGTGGTAGTAGTTCCCTAAACTTCTTCCATCCCGTTCTTACCCTAGTTATTGTACTTTCTGAGCACCCACCTCCGTTGCTAATTTGGTCACCTAGGTAGCAGAAGCTGTCTACTGTTTCTACAGGGCCCTCCCAGAGATTGGTGGTACTTGTTTCCTGTGGCTGTTTGCTTGCTGTTTCAGCACAGCTGCTGCATGTGAATCCTATATTCTTAATTAAGCTTCCTGAGATCCCGCTACATCTCTTGTGTACCCATTGTTTGCATTTGGGGCAGAGAATGGAGTTCCTACCTACACCTTTCCTACATACTGAGCAAGGCCATTTCCCTGAGGGGATCTGGGTTCTGTTTTCTCGTCTACTTACAAGGACCTTAGTCTTTGTCATGTTGACTTTGAGGCCCTTTCTCTCTAGTCCCTGCTTCCAGGTTTGGAATTTATTCTCTAGTTCTACCATAGATTCAGCTATGAGTGCGAGGTCATCAGCATACAGGAGTTCCCATGGGCATCCGGTCTTAAACTCCTCCGTTATTGCCTGCAGGACTATGATGAACAGGAGAGGGCTAAGAACAGAGCCCTGGTGGACCCCAACCTGTACGCTAAATTCCTCGCTATACTCATTGCTAATCCTAACTTTGCTGACTGCTCCCCTATACATGGCTTGTACCGCTTTCACAAGCCATTCATCTACTCCTAGTTTTCTAAGAGCCCACCAGATTACTGCACGTGGAACTCTGTCAAAGGCTTTCTCAAGGTCGACAAATGCCAAGTAGAGTGGCTTACTTTTAGCTAGGTACTTTTCCTGTAATTGCCTCACAAGGAAGAGGGCATCAGTGGTGCCTCTCCCTGGTACAAACCCAAATTGCATCTCGTCTATATTCACCCGGTCCCTAATCAGCTGTGCTATAACTCTTTCTGTTACTTTCATGACCTGGTCCATCAACTTTATACCTCTATAGTTTCCTCTATCTAGTGCATCGCCTTTACCTTTGTAGCAGTTGACAATGATGCTACTGCACCAATCTTTTGGTATGGCCCCTTCTAGTATTACCTGGTTAACGATACGTGTGGTTATAGTGTGACCTACAGACCCAGATGCCTTCAGCATCTCGGCAGCTATACCCGATGGACCGGTTGCCTTCTCCATCTTCATATCTCTGATTGCCTTACTTACTATGCTGCCGCTGACTTGTACTGCTGGTCCCTCTATAGGGTCTACATGGGGTAGGGTCTCTTCTTCCCATGCATTCTCCTCATTTAGTAATCTATCATAATGACTCTTCCATGCATCTTTCTTCTCAGCACTTGTGAGGGCAAGCTCACCTTTATCATTCCGGATACACTTCTCTCCAATGACATCACAACTATCTCTGACACACTGCCTCGCAATCTTGAATACCTCCTGTTTCTGGTCCTCACGTTGTAAAACATGCTTGAATTTTCTATCCTCTGCTTCCCTCCTAGCTAAGTATACTTGTCGCCTAGCTTCCCTCTTGGTCTCTATGTAATGTACCCTGCTCCCCCCGTTCTTCCATTCTTTCCATGCCTGTCTCTTGGCCTTGACTGCTTCATCTACCTTATTGTTCCACCACCAAGTCACTCTCCTCCTGCTTGAGGTCTTACTCCAGCCACAAACCCCATCCGTCGCCTCTAGTAAGTTATTTTTTAGGAACTCCCAGTTCTCTTCTACGTTAAATGTCTCTATCTGTTCTTCTTTACTGTCGTAGGCGTTGAGTAAAATATCTTTAAATCTGTTACTGGTTGAGGGGACTTTCAGCTTCCAGATCTTTCTTCTCCAGGTTGGCCTCTGTTTCAGGGCTCGTCTAGTTCTGACCGTGAGGTCGCTGACAACTAAGCTATGTTGGGATGTACATTCCTCACTAGGGAAGGCTTTTGTGTTTACGACCGTCCATCTGTCACGTCCTCTGATGAGGATAAAATCTAACTGACTAGAGTGCTCCCCTGATCTATAGGTGATCAGGTGGTTGTCAGGTTTTTTAAAGTTTGTGTTACATATCGACATGTCATTGGCGTCGCAGAATTCTAGAAGTCTGAATCCTTCCTCATTCCTTGTGCCAACTCCATGGCCTCCATGTACTCTATTGAAGCCGTCGCAGTGTTTACCTACGTGTCCGTTAAAATCTCCTGCAATGATTAGGAAGTCCTTGTCGTCTGTTAGAGCAGTAGTGTGTATTAGGGACTCGTAAAACCTATCCTTAAGTTCGTCTGGCAGCCCCGATTGGGGTGCGTAAGCTGATATTATTGTGGTAATTGTCTTATTCAGGACTAGTCTGAGTTTAATGATTCTTGCATTTACCCTGTACACTGAGATTACTTTATCTACCCACTTGTCAGCTAGTAGTATACCTACACCACCCATCCCATCGTCATTTCCCACCCAGAAAAATTTGTAGCACTGGCTTTTTCCTACAAGGACTCTAGCAGACCCTCCTCTCCATCTAGTCTCTTGCACATAGCATACATCAACTTCCTTTCGCTCTAGCATTTCTACGATTTCTCCTGCTCTTCCTTTCATTGAGCCTACATTTATGGTACCAACTCGGAGTTTTGGGCATTTGTCGACACTCGTAGGGGAGGGTCTCTGGGTTGGCGCTTCACGTGGGTGCTTGGTAGCTCGCAGATTCATATTTCATCTATTGATTCAGAGTTGCTCAAATGTATTCTCAGCTCATCCATCCATAACGGTGGGAAAATTGAGGGCTAGAAGAACAGTGGTGGTGGGGTAATGGCAGGGTGTGTTGGGATGCGCCAGAGGAGGAGAGAGTTAGTTAGGCAGGTAGTAGCAGCAGCAGTGGAAATGGCATGCTAGGTTTGATTGGTCGAATAGACTATGGTGGTATGTGGGGGTGGGGGGGGGAGGGATGTGAGGTAGGAACTGAGGGTCGCATGGTAAATAACTGAGAGAGATACAATAGAATTAGAATACCGCATGGTAAATATCCAAGTTAATACTACATCAGTAAAATTAACAATAATAACGTCATGAAAACTACTAAGAAAAACCCTCGAAAATTTATCGCTAATACAGCAGGGAACATCATTAATATTAACAACAATATGTAGGCTAAAATACCTTCGGAGAATTTAATATAGAAAAGGCTTCTACAGGACTAGAACTGTTTCATTCAGGAGAAATCATCAGGGCTTCCTGATGATTTCTCTCGAATGAAACAGTTCTAGTCTTGTAGAAGCCTTTTCTATATTAAATATTTATACTCTGCTATGTATTGAGTACATTACTTATTGTGGTTACCCCCGATTGAACCCTGGATAAACTTTATATATGTATGTTTACATGGTCTGTGGCTCTTTTTTGAAGTCTTCTAGGACTTCCACATACCATTCCTTTGTGACTGTAACAGTCTCTCCATTTTCTTCAAAGAAGAAAGAGCCAATCAACTCTCTCTCAAAAAAGGAAGTCCAGATGGTGGAGAGGTTTCACAGCCACTTCAGTGGGTTTCTTTGACCTCAAAAACATATTGAGAGTTGATCTTCCCCTCTAAATGAAGGTGGGCTTCAGCAGAGGTCCATAGCAGATTCAGAAAATTTGGGTTATTTTCTATGTTCTCCAGCATTTTCTCAGCTGTAGCCTTTCTCTTGATCTTATCAGCTACAGTAAGCTTTTGTTTAGTCTGTATTCTGTAGGGGTACTTCTTAAGATCCTCATTGACAACCCTTCTACAAGTTTCTGTGGAGAGACCCAAGGGTTGGTTTCTCCCGCACAGCGATCTTTATGGGCTCTGTTCAACAGACACTCAGACCAAGTCCTTAACTTTCTGTGTGTGCTTTCTTCGTTGTCCAGATTGGGTAGACAGTGCATAGACATAATACTGAGGTTCTCAACTGTCCCATAAGTCTCAAACTTTTTCAGCTAGTTTTGTATATTGTCTTTGAAGGGAGATTTGTCCATTCCAAAGAATGCATGAAATTGCTCTTGTAACTGCTTGTAAGAGCCACACTTATAGCCGTGTTTCACACAGAAAATCTTGTGTTGGAGGTGTCATTGGGGTTTTGTCATCTTCTTAGATGTATCTGCAATGTCTTGAAATTTAAGGTTGATTGATTACAAAAAGAATATATAGTAACACAAAATGTGTGCAGGGTTAGTTTTTTTTTTAGTCACTTGTATATATATCATCATCATCATTGTTATTTTTACATCCAGTTTTCCAAACTTCCATGGGTTAGGCAAATCTTTTTTAGCAAAGCATCTCTCCACTTACTGTGTTCCTTCATCATCTCCTCTGTTATTTCAACAATTGGAGATCAGCTTTCACCACATCTGCCCAGGTCTTTTTTGGTCTACCTCTACTACAGCTTCTTTTTACTGGGATTTCCTGGCATTTCTTCACCCATCGATCATCATCCATGTGCATCACATGTCCATACCAATGCAGTCTTCCCCTTTGCACACTACATCAGAATCATCTTAAACCCAGTTTCTCTCACAGATCATCCAAGCTCTGTCGTTCTCTCACATTGCATATCTATTAAAGCATGGTTGCATCATTTATCTCCCGCCTACACATGTCCTCTGCAGTCATTGCTCATATTTCACTATCATGCAACATTGTACTTCACACACAAGCATCATACAGCCACCCTTCCATTCGTAGAGAAAAACCTTTTGTTGTTAACAGAGGAGTAGCTCTTTAAACTTTTTCCATCCTATCCTTATTCAGAGCACCTTCCTCTACTGCTAATTAGAACACCTAGGTAGCAGAAGCTATCAGTCACTTCTATGGATCTTTCATGGGACTGGAAAAGGTTTATATCACTGATGCTCTTCCTATTGATTACCCCTGTGCCTCTATTACATATGAAGTTTTCCTTTCCTATTAGTTTGCCTGCTATACAACTACATCTCTTGTTTAATCAAGATATAGAGTCTGTGCCTCCTCCTTTTCTGCATAGAAAACACAGCCACTTCCCTGATAGAACTAGGGTCTTGTATTCTTTCCTGCTTACTAACATTTTAGTTTCATTTCTAAGTTTACTCTCAACCCTTTTGATTGTAAATTCTATTTCCACAGTTGGAATTTATTCTCTAATTGTTCTATGGATTCAGCTATAAGAACCAGACCATCCACATTGTCAGCCAGTTGTATAGTTCTCTGTTATGGCCTGGGGAACTATGATTGAAAGAAGTGGGCTGAGGACTGAGCTACTTGTAACCTGAATTTCTCACTAAACTCACTTCCTATTCTCACTTTACTGACAGCTCTTCTATACATGGCTTGCACTGCTCTTATAAGCCATTCTTCTATACCTAAATTCTTTGAGGACCACCAGATGATAGATCGAGGTATTCTGTCAAAGGCCATTTATATATCAACAACTAAATATAGCTGCTTATTCTTGGTGTGGAACTTCTCTTGTTGTTGTCTCACTAAGAAGTGGGCACCTGTTCTACTTCTTACAGGCATAAAACTGAACTGCATCTTATCTAATTTGACTAATATATAAGTTTTTTGTATCTCACAAAATATAGGAAAAAAGAAGTTGAAAATACAATTGGAGTCTTTAAGAAGATTTATTCACAGTAACTTCACCAGTTTCACAGTTTCATGATTTTCAAAAGATAAGTGAGATGGAGAGATGTGTGGCTATAGAGTCATGTGTCTCACCTCTGATGGGTTCGGAAATATATAGAGCAGTTTTATGCCAAAAAAGGTGGCTCAGATTACTAGCTGTTTAAAATACAATTTGATCATGTGATTAGGTATAAAGTTTTGTTGTAGATTTTGCTCCAAAAATTGATGAGCATATAATTAAGAGTAGAATTTTGTTGTAGTTTTTGTATTAAAAATTGGGAGTGTCATGGTTCTCTGACAGGTTTGTGGTTGTGCCCTTGGCAGTGGAAACTTCTGGTGTCCTCGGCCCTAGGGCTACCTCCCTACTCACTACCATAGGCACTGAGCCTGCCAACTGCAGATGTCAGTGTTGTAAGTTGGAATAGTTCTTCCAACGCGTCTCCCTTGCCATCCTCCGGGGAAACGCCTTCTCCATCCTGTCTGCCGTGGCTGTGGGGAGGCGATCAATATGATTGACTGACTTGTCATTTTATCAGTCAACATGAACACATAACTCTTACCGGCTACATAGACTCTTCTTTGTGATTTTGTATATTTGTCTATCATATTTAAATGTTTGCAATCTATATATATAAAACTGTGGTTGTCTGTCTGTCTATCGATTTTTGGCACACATCTCCTCTTAGAATCTCTCACGGAATTGCACCGAAATTGCTATACTTGTACATTGAGCCCTAGCGAAGACATCGGAAAAAAAATATTTCAAATTGACCCACCCTATGTGACGAAATCGAATATAATGTATCGATTTTTGAGCGTAAGTTATCAGTTATTTCCCTTTGTTCTGTTTACATTGAGCGTCTTACGTAAAAAATTACGCTGGCTTTCTCAGCGTTTAAAATGACATTAACACAATACACGAACAGTTGTCGAGCCAGCAAAATATTGACCTGCAAAATTCATCAGTTCGAACACTAAGCTTCCGTTTTGCTTCATTTCCATTTAAAAGCATTTTAAAACAATATTTTTACTTGAAAACAAGTCTATTTAAAGACTACGTAAAACAAGCAAATATTTCAGGCGTGCAGACAGACAGTCGTGCAGAGAGGTGATATAGGCGTGCAGACAGACATAACTGATAATTTGGTTACGCTAATGTTTTTCTCTGCGTTGCAGTGTTTACATTTTCGATCTTTGTTAATAAATAACCAGTGCAGTTTTTATCCCCAGCATCCTCTTTTGTTATAACATTCGGGTTATCGTTATGTTTTCTTAACTTCATATTGTTGGTTGAGGGAATATTAATCAAAAACACCACATGCAAGTCTGCACAGTAGACATTACAGTTTTTAAGCCAAAAAAGAAACTTAACATTGTAACTTTAACACAGCTACTGAGCGACCCCGAGCAACGCCGGGCTTTACTGCTAGTATATCATATAATAATTGTTTCTACTTTTGGCACAAGGCCAGCAATTACCCAGTGTATTACTGGTACTTTATTTTATCGACTCCGTAAGGATGAAAGGCAAAGTTAACCTCGGCAGGATTTGAACTCAGAATTGAAAGGACCGTAACTCAATGCGTCAAAGCATGGCGTCCGACCCTCTACCGATACTGCCAATCGACCATATCATATATCATATAATAATGAAAGTTTAAGACACCACAAACCTGCCTAGTGAAATCCCAAAAGGAATTGAAGTCTATTTTGGTGTGTTAAACAGTCAAGTCTATAGAATGGTTCCTGACAATCCCCACCAAAATTAAATTTACAGAAATTTTATTTATATGTTTACGTGTGGGTATGTGTAGAAACATCTTTTTTTTTATTGTTTCCTGTTACAATGGAATAAAATGTCACATCCCAACGAATAAAAATAATAATAATTATTATAATATTGGTTTCTGATTTAGGCACAAGGCAGGGGAGTTGATTAAATTGACACCAGTGGATTACTGATACTTCTTTACATTTGTTGCATTCAATCCGCTATACCACATGTGCCCGCTGGCACATACACATGTGGTGGATAGAGCAGTTAGTCAGCATGCATTGGTTGTTGTTGTTTCTGGATTGTTTTTTAGATAGGTATCCACACAGTGAAGGGCCGGAGTGAGCTAATTGTATGTCCAGTCCTTTCTTGTGGATGGCTCTGTGGTTAGCTGTGGTTATGTTTTCGCTGAAGTGTGATACTTTCATGAAGCAGGTGTTAGAGGAGGTCTTATGCCTGTGGCACCTTCAATTCCTAAAACAATTCACTGTCAATGTTGGGTATCCATTTGTCTTCAGTACATCCATGAAGCAGTGTGAGTGATCTGATCCTCTGTCTTGCTGCATTTATTCTGGATACATGTAAGTTCATTTCTTATGTATCCAGTTTTAGCATCAAAGGGAAGGGCTGACCTATAATTCAGAAACCGATCTCTGCTGGCAGCTTTCCTATAGAAGTTGGTGTATATATCACCTTCTGTTATTCTGGGTGAAGAAGACACAGGAGTGGCAGGAGTGTTGAATCCTCAACGTTCCAGTTGGTTCATATAGATGATGGCCAGAAAGCATGAAAAACTGGATCTCATGGGTAGACCTGTTTGTTTGTCTGTATGAGCTGTGGTGGAAAGTGAAACATGTATTTTCTATGATGAGGGATAGAAGTTGATGTACACACATATATATATATACACATACACACACACCCATTATGTATATAGGCATCTTCTAACTAAATATACACCCCAATCCACTACCCCTACCCTATTCTCCCACTCCCACCAACACCACCCTCTCTCTGTAAAGTTGGTACCACAACATCCAGTCCAAATAAATGAGATAATGAGATCGAGATCGTGTAGGTGTCACGACAAAAAAACACACAGTCCACACTGTAATGTAGCCGTGTAGGAAATACGGTAAAAAGTTCCCAGTTCCACACTGTAAATGTGGTTGGTGTTAGGAAGGGCATCCAGCCGTAGAAAACCTGCCAGATAGTCCTATATGAGCGAGACACGGTCACCCGACCAGCCTTGCCTCAAGTGGCACAACTCCCGTCTAACCCATGCTAGCGTGGAAGATGGACGTTAAACGATGATGATGATGATATGTATCATGACTCATACTCTTCACTTTCCTGGCGTTTGTTCATTATTCTATTGACTATATATGCACCTTTGAAAAGTTTTAGTGCACTGTACACAATAATTTCCATTATTATTATATATATATATATATATATATCATCATCATTTGACGTCCATTTTCCATGTTAGCATGGGTTAAACGGTTTTGTTCCATTTGATGCGGGAATGGTCGGGAGACCATGTCTCGCTCGCACAGAAGCATCCCTAGCAGGTTTTTTACTGCTGGATGCCCTTCCTAACACCAACCACATTTTCAGTGTCGACTGGGAGCCTTTTCACCCCTTCTTACACTTGTGGTAAAAGCAGGTGCAAAAAGTCACAGCTAAGACAGTAAAGGTGTCCAAAGTTAAGACACGGGAAGATTTTGGGGTTAACCTAGAATCTGATTTCAGATCAGCTAATAAAGTGTTCTGGCAGACTATCCACTGACTTTATAATAAGTCCTCTTCCACACCTACTATCAGAAATGTATCTGGGGTTCTCCTTTCTTCAGAGAGATGCATCTTTACATGGGGGAGAGATCACTTTGCTGACCTGGTAAACCTGGGCATAACAGCATCTTCTGATGTACACCAGGTGGATCTGGGAGAGAGGTTGAGATCATAAGAGCAATTAAAGAGTTGGGGAGGATGAATCTGTCTTAAATAAAGAAGATATTCATG
>OZ024740.1:407770613-407788113 GCA_964016885.1 Eledone cirrhosa | reverse complement strand
GTGGGAGTAGGGAAGAATATACAGCCACTAAGAGAGAAGCTAGACGTCAGGTGTACTTAGCACGCAGGGAGGTAGAGAGTAGGAGGTTTGCCAATGTTCTGCGACAGGAAGATCAGAAGCGTGCGGTGTTCCATATTGCAAGGCAATGTGCCAATGCAAATCAGGATGTTGTTGGAGATAAATGTGTCTGGGATGACGCCGGTGTACTTAGTGTCATGAATGATCAGAAAAAGGAGGCCTGGAAATGTCATTATGAGAGACTGATGAATGTGGAGAACGAATGGGAGAGAGAGAAATTACTCTTGGTAGATCCGACAGAGAGACCAGCTATTGAGATTGACGAATATAGGGTCCAAGAGGCGATTAGGGAAATGAAAAATGGTAAGGCTGCCGGACCATCGGGAATAGTTGCTGAGATGCTGAAGGCATCAGGGGACGTAGGCACTAAACTGGTTGCACGCATCATCAATCAGGCTATATATGGTGGTGTCATATCCAAAGACTGATGCAGCAGTATTCTTATAAATTGCTACAAAGGTAAAGGGGATGCTTTGGAGAGGAGCAATTATAGGGGTATAAAACTGATAGATCAGGTTATGAAAGTGGCAGAAAGGATTTTAGCACAACTAATTAGAGAAAGGGTCAAACTAGATGAGATGCAGTTTGGTTTTGTGCTTGGGAAGAGTACAACAGATGCCCTCTTCTTGGTGAGACAATTGCAAGAGGGGTTCTTAGAAAAGAATAAGCCACTATACTTAGCCTTTTTTGACCTAGAGAAGGCCTTTGATAGGGTACCCCAATCTGTCATCTGGTTGTCCCTAAGGAAGCTAGGTGTTGAGGAATGGCTTGTGAGGACAGTGCAAACTTTGTACAGAGGTACTCTCAGTAAAGTCAGGGTAGGAATGGAGTTTAGTGAGGAATTCCAGACACAAGTAGGAGTACATCAGGGTTCGGTCCTCAGCCCGCTCTTGTTCATTATAGTCCTCCAAGCCATAACAGAGGAGTTTAAGACTGGCTGTCCATGGGAACTTCTCTATGCTGACGATCTGGTTCTTATAGCAGAATCAGTAGAGGAACTAGAGAATAAATTCTGGCTATGGAAACAGCAGTTGGAAGCAAGAGGACTGAGAGTGAATCTAGCTAAGACAAAAGTGTTGATGAGTAGAAAAGAGGACAAAACCCTGATTCCATCAGGGAAATGGCCATGTTCGATATGCAGAAAAGAAACTGGCATAAATTCTATAAAATGCACACAATGCAGATCCTGGGTACACAAGAGATGTAGCGGGATAGGAGGCAAACTAACAGGTAGGGAGAAATATGTATGCAGTAGATGTACAGGGAAATTAGACAGTAGAAGTCGCACTGATAGACACATTTTTCAAATGCATGAGGGCGCTATAGAAGTGGTGGATAGCTTCCGGTACCTAGGAGATCAGATTAGCATGGGAGGAGGGTGTTCCGAGGCCATAGTATCTAGAATAAGGACGGGTTGGAAGAAGTTTAGGGAGCTGCTTCCTCTGTTGACGAAGAAGTGTTTCTCCCTGCGTACGAAAGGCCGGTTGTATGATGCCTGTGTGAGGAACGCGATGCTGCATGGTAGTGAGACATGGGCAGCAACTGCAGAGGATATGCGACGGCTGGAGAGAAATGAGGCAAGCATGCTCCGTTGGATGTGCAGTGTAAATGTGCGTGAACGACCCAGCATAAATGTGTTGAGAGAGAAACTGTGTCTGAGAGGGATAGAATGTAGTGTACGGGAGAGGAGACTGATGTGGTATGGACATGTGATGCGCATGGAGGATGACCGATGGGTGAAGAAGTGCCAGGAATTGCCAGTTGAAGGAAGACGTGGTAGAGGTAGACCACGAAAAACATGGGCGGATGTGGTGAGAACAGACCTCAGATCACTGAAGCTCACGGTGGAGATGACGAGGGACCGTGACGAGTGGAGAGATGCTGTGCTGAATAAGACCCGTCCCACCCTTGCAAGCAGGGAAAAGCAGACGTAAAATGATGATGATGATGATGATGATGATGTCAGGTGGTTGTCGGGTTTTTTGAAGTTTGTGTTACATATCGACATGTCATTGGCATCGCAGAATTCTAGAAGTCTGAATCCTTCCTCATTTCTTGTGCCAACCACATGGCCTCCATGGACTCTATTGAAGCCATCGCAGTGTTTACCTACGTGTCTGTTAAAATCTCCTGCGATGATTAGGAAATCATTGTCGTTTGTTAGAGCAGTAGTGCGCATTAGGGACTCGTAAAACCTATCCTTAAGTTCGTCTGGCAACCCCGATTGGGGTGCGTAAGCTGATTGTCCATGTTTACAGGACGGTTGTCAATGTTTACAGGATGGTTGTCAGACAAATAGTGACGTAATGTTTTTAATAGTCCTTAGAAGTTACCTTAAACCTAATCTAGAACATTCTACTGAATTTTAAATCTGAAAATTTAAGAATTTTCTTGAAAAAAAGCGATAAATATAAAATGTGTTGTAAACTTTTGCGTTATAAAAATATTGATTTTTCTTCATGTGTTATTTCCTTGTTATATTTTTAAAAATATGATTGTATCATTCAATGCCTCATTATATGTTCTATCAGTAGTTAAATTTTCATTACCCTAACTTTATTAAAAATACCTAAAACTGCATTTTTCCTAATGTGTTGTAAACTTTTGCGGGGCACTGTATATATAGATGTATGTATCTATGTATATATATAGATATATGTATCTATGTATATAGATATATGTATCTATGTATATAGATATATGTATATGTATATAGATAGATATGTGTATATAGATATATGTATCATCATCATCATCATCATCATCATCATTTTTACGTCAGCTTTTCCCTGCTTGGGTGGGACAGGAACTGATTCTGGCTTGATTTCTACAGCTGGATGCCCTTCCTAACACCAACCTCATTTACAGTGAGTGCTGGGTGCTTTTTTGCCGTGGCACCTCCACGACCACTTTGCAGTGGAATGATAGGGACCCCAGTCCTATCATCTCATTTCTACAGCTGAGTAAACTAGAGCAATGTGAAATAAAGTGTCTTGCTCAAAGAAACAACACATCACCCAGTCTGAGAATTGAACTTACAACCATTCGATTGCAAGGCCAATGCTCTAACCACTAAGCCACGTGCCTCCATGAATACATATATACTTTTGAAAAGCAGAAGAACTGCGAAACCGGTAAAGGAACCAAATAAATATATATATTTTTTAAAAAATAAGACTCCAGTTGCATTTTCGATTTCATCTTTTTTTCTTTTCTCTCTCTCTCTCTCTCTCTCTCTCTCTCTCTCTCTATATATATATATATATATATATATATATATATATATATATATATATATATATATATATATATAATATATATATATAGAGAGAGAGAGAGAGGGAGAGAGAGAGAGATGTATCTATGTATATATATATGTATATATATATATATATGTATTTTATATGTATATATATGTATATATATATATGTATATATATTTTTATGTATATATATATATGTATATATATATATATATATATATATATGTATATATATATATGTATATATATATATGTATATATATATATATACATATATATATATGTATATATATATATGTATATATATATATATATATATGTATATATATATATATGTATATATATATATATGTATATATATATATATGTATATATATATATATATATATATATGTATATAACGAAGGAAATGTGGTAAGGAACCAGGTGGACCATAACGCACCAAAGTACTCAATACTTGAGGTAGTAGAGTGGGTAATAGGAACCAGTAAGACCCCGACAGCTGAGCTCAAGCCGTTTCGACGGCTAATTCAGAATTGATCTAGATGAAATGCAGAATTAGCCGTCGAAACGGCTTGAGCTCAGCTGTCGGGGTCTTACTGGTTCCTATATGTATATATATATATATATATATATATATATATATATATATATATATATATACATATATATATATATATATGTATATATATATATATATGTATATATATATATATATGATATATATATATATATGTATATATATATATATATGATATATATATATATATGTATATATATATATATATATATATATATGTATATATATATATATATATGTATATATATATATATATATGTATATATATATATGTATATATATATATGTATATATATATATGTATATATATATATGTATATATATATATGTATATATATATGTATATATATATATATATATGATATTAAATAAATGGAAACTATATTTATAAAACCATATTTATTTCATTATACATATTTCAGGGATACCAAATTAAAATATGGTATGCCTTCATATATATATGTATATGTATATATATATATATATGTATATATATATATATATGTATATATATATATATATATATGTATATATATATATGTCGGGGAGAAGTGTGTACTTAACGATGATGGCATACTTGCCATAACCGATGCTGATAAGAAGGTAGCTTGGAAGTGTCACTATGAAAGGCTTCTAAATGAGGAGAACAAATGGGAGAAAGACAGTCTCCCCCACATCGACCCAATAGAGGGACCAGCAGTGTTAGGCCAGGGTAGTACATTAAGCAAGGCAATCAAAGATATGAAGACGGGTAAGGCGGCTGGTCCTTCGGAAATAGTTGCTGAGATGCTGAAGGCATCTGGTTCGGTGGGACACACCATGGTCACCTGGATAGTTAACCAAGTCGTACAGAATGGGGTTGTTCCGAAGGACTGGCGTAGCAGCATCATCGTTAACTGCTATAAGGGAAAAGGAGATGCCCTAGATAGGAGTAACTATAGAGGCATTAAATTAATCGACCAGGTCATGAAGGTCACGGAAAAAGTAATAGCGCAACTAATCAGAGAGAGAATTGATCTAGATGAAATGCAGTTCGGGTTTGTGTCAGGCAAAAGTACCACAGACGCTCTTTTCATTGTACGACAACTACAGGAGAAGTACCTAGCTAAAAGTAAACCCCTATACTTAGCTTTCGTCGACTTGGAGAAAGCCTTCGACAGAGTCCCCCGTTCCATTATCTGGTGGTCTCTTAGAAAACTAGGTGTCAACAAATGGCTTGTGAGAGCTATACAAGCCATGTATAAAGAAACAGTCAGTAAGGTTAGAATTAACAACGAATATAGTGAAGAGTTTAGCGTAAAAGTTGGTGTCCATCAGGGCTCTGTTCTTAGCCCCCTACTATTTATTATTGCCCTTCAGGCTATAACAGAGGAGTTCAAGCCCGGCTGCCCATGGGAACTCCTATACGCAGATGATCTAATGCTCATAGCTGAATCAATGACCGAACTAGAGAAGAAATTCCAAACATGGAAGCACGGCCTAGAATCAAAAGGCCTTAAAATTAACCTGGCTAAGACTAAAGTTCTAGTTTGTAGGAAAGAAAATAAGGCGGCGGTCCCTTCTGGGAAATGGACATGCTCAGTGTGTAGGAAAGGCGTAGGTAGAAACTCTATTTTATGTCCCAAATGCAAAGTATGGGTGCATAAAAGATGTAGTGGGATCACAGGTAAGCTAACTAAGAACATAGATTTTACATATGGCCGGTGCTCTGGTGCAATAAGTAGCAGCAAGTGCCCACAAAATACTAGCTCCTTCAACTGCGCAGAGGGTTCTATAGAAATAGTGGACAGCTTCCGTTACCTGGGTGACAAAATCAACAGTGGGGGAGGGTGCTCTGAAAGTACAGTAGCTAGAGTCAGAACTGGATGGAAAAAGTTCAGAGAGCTTATACCACTATTAGCCGCTAGAGGGTTCTCCCTAAAAATGAAAGGCAGGTTATACGATGCCTCCATACGAACAGCAATGCTGCATGGCAGTGAGACCTGGGCATTGTGTGCAGAGGATATACGCAGACTAGAGAGGAACGAAGCTTGCATGCTCCGCTGGATGTGCAATAGTAATATACGTGAACGGCAAAGCATAAACGAACTAAGGAAAAAATTAGAAATAAGAGGGATCAGATGTTGTTTACTCGAGAGAAGGCTACGTTGGTACGGTCACGTGATGCGCATGAAAGACGACAGCTGTATAACAAAGTGCAGGGAAATAAAGATAGACGGTAGCCACGGAGTAGGCAGACCCAGAAAAAACATGGGACGAGCTGATAAATTCCGACCTCACACGCTTACACCTCTCCAAGACAATGTCACTGGACCGAGACCTTTGGCGGTACTCAGTAATAGAGAAGACCCGCCTTACCTAAATACAAAGTAAAAACCTACTACAGTCAGTAGGCATCTCTATCAAAACACCCCCCGTCCCACCACCTCCACCCCATCCACACCGCCCCTTTCAATGTAAAGTTATGTTGGTCCCACAACATCCAGGCCGAAACAAATGAGATCGTGTAGATGTCACGACAAAAAAACACACAGTCCACGCTGTAAATGTGGCCGTGTAGGCAACACGGTAAAAATCTCCCAGCCCCACACTGTAAATGTGGTTGGTGTTAGGAAGGGCATCCAGCTGTAGAAAACCCGCCAGACAGTCCACGCTGTAATGTGGCCGTGTAGGCAACACGGTAAAAACCTCCCAGCCCCACACTGTAAATGTGGTTGGTGTTAGGAAGGGCATCCAACTGTAGAAAACCCGCCAGACAGTCCTATGCGAGCAAGACAACCACTCTTGCCTCAAGTGGGAAAACCCCCGTCCAAACCCATGCAAGCGTGGAACACGGACGCTAAACCTGATGATGATGATGATGATATATATGTATATATATATATATATATATGTATATATATATATATATATATGTATATATATATATATATATATACATATATATATATATTGCTTCATATATATATATTATATATACTTGTCCGCCATTGCAAAAGACCATAAATTCAAAATTTTGAAGATAGAGGAAAAGAGACAAGTGATCTATGAACTTGTACATCTCACTGACCCCCCCCCCCCCCCCGCCACCACAATAACAATAACGGCTACACTCGCTCCCCACCATCACCACAGTACTCATTACTCTATCTAAGGTGGCTGACCTGTTCCCTGTTCCCTGTTGACATACTGCTGACTCTTTTGATGTATGTATGTGTATATACATATATATATGTGTGTGTATATGTATGGATGCGACCAGATTTCAACACAGCAACAACTACAACAACAACAGCAGCAACACCAACAACAACAACAGTAGCAACACCACCAACAACAACGGCAACAACACCATTGTCTGTGTTGAATGTGTGTGTATGTGTGTGTTTGTATATATGCGACAGCAATAACAGCATCAACACCATTGTCTGCAGCAACAGCAGCAGTGAAATGAAGAACAACAACAACAGCGACAACAGCAACAACGACAACAACTACAACCACCATCACTGACAGTCCACCAACACCACACTGACGCCATCCACCACCACCACACTGGCACCAATGCCATTACCAGCGTAAAGCAAACAATTATTATTGTTATTATATACAAGCTGAACTGGACTGGGAAAGGTCAACAGTTGACATAATATTGATTTTGATTTTGATGATTTTGATTTTGATTTTGTATTTGTATCAGTACTGTCGGTGATGTATATATATGTGTGTTTGTGAGTGGTGTGTGTGATTGTATGCATGAATGAGTATTGGTATGTGAGTGGCGTGTGTGTGGTTGTGGTTTGTATGCATGAGTGTTGGTGTGTGAGTGTTTCTGTGTGCGTCATGTCAATAAGTTTTTTTTTTTTTTTTTTTTTATGACCATGCTGTAAAATGGAGGGGTAGAGAGGGCCCTTGAGTCTAGTAAAACATCCTCTCTAGTGCTGGTGGCACAAATAAAAGCACCCAGTCCATGCTGTAAAGTGGCGCTGGTGTTAGGAAGGGCATCCAGCCAGTGTATCAATGCCAAAATTCTTATTAGCACAGCAACAAATAGGAACAACAACATCGCATCTCAGAGTTGCAACACTTAATGTTGGCACTCTCAGAGGTAGATCTGCTGAAATAGCGGAGATGCTGGAGAGAAGGCAGGTGGATGTGTGCTGCGTGCAAGAGGTGAGATGGAGAGGTGCCTCTGCGAGACTAGTCGTAGGCAAGCGTCTTAGCTATAAGCTATTCTGGGTAGGTAAGGATGATGGGCTAGGGGGAGTAGGCATTTTCCTGGCTGAGAAATGGATCAATAAGACAATAGAGGTAGTTTGAGTTAGTAATCGAATAATTAAGCTTAGATTAGTTGTAGGTAGGAGACTACTGACAATCATCTCGGTCTATGCTCCCCAAGCAGGCCTGGGCAAAGATGAGAAAGACTGCTTTTATGAGCAACTTTTGCAAACAACCGCAATGACAGAGGACGGAGACATCGTTATGCTAGCAGGAGACTTCAATGGTCATGTTGGACAGCTCCAGGATGGTTACACTGGGGTACATGGTGGGCACGGTTACGGTTTAAGAAATGAAGAAGTAGTGAGACTTCTTGAATTTTGTGATGCGGGTACATTGACTATTTGCAACACAAACTTCCAGAAACCTGCCAATCACCTAATAACCTACAAATCTGGTGAGCACATAAGCCAGATTGACTTCTTACTAGTTAGGCAGCGGGACAGGCAGATAGTGTCTAATACCAAGGCATACCCTGGGGAAGAATGTACCCCACAGCATAGGTTAGTTGTTAGTGATATCTCAGTAAGCAAGAGATGGAATGAGACATATAGGAAGGTGTGGAGAAGAAAGGTCTGGAAGCTAAAAGACCTTTCACTAAAATACAAATTTAGGAAAGCCCTTCAAGATGTATATGACGAAAAAGAAGACGATTTAGACACGTATGACATAGATAATAACTGGAATTTCTTACGTGACAACTTGCTGCAGGCTACTGATGAAACCTGTGGCTGGAGCAGAGCTCCAACCAGACAGAGAGTGACCCCCTGGTGGTGAAACAGCACAGTAGATAAGGCTATTAGAGACAAAAGACTAGCATGAAAGGCTTGGAAAAAGGGTGGGAGTAGGGAAGAATATACAGCCACTAAGAGAGAAGCTAGACGTCAGGTGTACTTAGCACGCAGGGAGGCAGAGAGTAGGAGGTTTGCCAATGTTCTGCGACGGGAAGATCAGAGGCGTGCGGTGTTCCACATTGCAAGGCAGTGTGTCAATGCAAATCAGGATGTTGTTGGAGATAAATGTGTCTGGGATGATGCCGGTGTACTTAGTGTCACGAATGATCAGAAAAAGGAGGCCTGGAAATGTCATTATGAGAGACTGATGAATGTGGAGAAATTACCCTTGGTGGATCCGACAGAGGGACGAGCTATTGAGATTGACGAATATAGGGTCCAAGAGGCGATTAGCGAAATGAAAAATGGTAAGGCTGCCGGACCATCGGGAATAGTTGCTGAGATGCTGAAGGCATCAGGGGACGTAGGCACTAAACTGGTTGCACGCATCATCAATCAGGCTATATATGGTGGTGTCATACCCAAAGACTGGTGCAGCAGTATTCTCATAAATTGCTACAAAGTTAAAGGGGATGCTTTGGAGAGGAGCAATTATAGGGGTATAAAACTGATAGATCAGGTTATGAAAGTGGCAGAAAGGAT
Organism: Eledone cirrhosa; assembly: GCA_964016885.1. Taxonomy (NCBI): domain Eukaryota; kingdom Metazoa; phylum Mollusca; class Cephalopoda; order Octopoda; family Eledonidae; genus Eledone; species Eledone cirrhosa. The sequence goes on along the minus strand of OZ024740.1, from coordinate 407,778,478 downwards.
TTTAGCACAACTAATTAGAGAAAGGGTCAAACTAGATGAGATGCAGTTTCGTTTTGTGCCTGGGAAGAGTACAACAGATGCCCTCTTCTTGGTGAGACAATTGCAAGAGAGGTTCTTAGAGAAGAATAAGCCACTATACTTAGCCTTTTTTGACCTAGAGAAGGCCTTTGATAGGGTACCCCGATCTGTCATCTGGTGGTCCCTAAGGAAGCTAGGTGTTGAGGAATGGCTTGTGAGGACAGTGCAAACTTTGTACAGAGGTACTCTCAGTAAAGTCAGGGTAGGAATGGAGTTTAGTGAGGAATTCCAGATACAAGTAGGAGTACATCAGGGTTCGGTCCTCAGCCCGCTCTTGTTCATTATAGTCCTCCAAGCCATAACAGAGGAGTTTAAGACTGGATATCCATGGGAACTTCTCTACACTGACGATCTGGTTCTTATAGCAGAATCAGTAGAGGAGCTAGAGAATAAATTCTGGCTATGGAAACAGCAGTTGGAAGCAAGAGGACTGAGAGTGAATCTAGCTAAGACAAAAGTGTTGATGAGTAGAAAAGAGGACAAAACCCTGATTCCGTCAGGGAAATGGCCATGTTCGATATGCAGAAAAGGAACTGGCATAAATTCTATAAAATGCACACAATGCAGATCCTGGGTACACAAGAGATGTAGCAGGATAGCAGGCAAACTAACAGAGAAATATGTATGCAGTAGATGTACAGGGAAATTAGACAGTAGAAGTCGCACTGATAGACACATTTTTCAAATGCAAGAGGGCGCTATAGAAGTGGTGGATAGCTTCCGGTAGCTAGGAGATCAGATTAGCATGGGAGGAGGGTGTTCCGAGGCCATAGTATCTAGAATAAGGACGGGTTGGAAGAAGTTTAGGGAGCTGCTTCCTCTGTTGACGAAGAAGGGTTTCTCCCTGCGTACGAAAGGCCGGTTGTATGATGCCTGTGTGAGGAGCGCGATGCTGCATGGTAGTGAGACATGGGCAGCAACTGCAGAGGATATGCGACGGCTGGAGAGAAATGAGGCAAGCATGCTCCGTTGGATGTGCAGTGTAAATGTGCGTGAACGACCCAGCATAAATGTGTTGAGAGAGAAATTGTGTCTGAGAGGGATAGAACGTAGTGTACGGGAGAGGAGACTGAGGTGGTATGGACATGTGATGCGCATGGAGGATGACCGATGGGTGAAGAAGTGCCAGGAATTGCCAGTTGAAGGAAGACGTGGTAGAGGTAGACCACGAAAAACATGGGCGGAGGTGGTGAGAACAGACCTCAGATCATTGAAGCTCACGGTGGAGATGACGAGGGACCGTGACGAGTGGAGAGATGCTGTGCTGAATAAGACCCGTCCCACCCTTGCAAGCAGGGATAAGCGGACGTGAAATGATGATGATGATGATGATGATATATATATATAATATAAGATCAAAAGATGGTTAAAGGAGTTCCATGTATTTTATTATGCGCATTTCAAAAACAAACATCATCATGCAATAATATTTGTGTTTTCATAAGATAAAACAGGAGAACATGATATGAAGGCTAAAAAACACTTGTGGATAGTGCAGTTTTAAATCAACATATGAAAAGTGGTTTTAGATTGATGTGTGATATTGGGGAAAATATTTTATTTAGAGAGGGGGGGGGTGGAAAGGATGAAAAAGGGGAGGAGATGAGAGGGAGAGATGGGTGATAGAGAGAAAGAGATAGTTTTTATAACTGAGAGGAGATATATTGTTTTACATAGAGAGGTTGAAAACCGTTGGAAGATAATTTATAAAATAAAAAAAATTTGAAAACTAAATTATGTTAACTTTAAATCTAACCATCCTACCAATATCAAGAATGCTATAGTTAGTAATATTGGAAAAAGAATATCTAACATATCCTCTAATAAAAACATCTTTGATGCTAACGCCAATTACTATAATAACGCACTTTCTAAAGCCGGCTATCCAGATAAAATCAAATATAGTAAAGAAACAAATTCTAAAAAAACTTACAGTAGAATAATTAATCATGATCATTCCAATAATTTTAATAAAAGACCTAGATACAAAATCATAATCTGGTATAATGCTCCTTTCTCCATCTCTATTAATAACAATATTCCTAAATTATTTTTTAGTGCCTTAAATAAATGCTTCCCTCCCTCACATATCTAGAGTAAAATATTTAACAAACACACCATCAAATTTTCTTATTCTACATCCTCCAATATTTGCAACATCATCTCTAAACACAACAATAAAATACTAAATACTAAATCTCTTCCTTCCAACATTGAATTTCATAATAACAGTAATAGTACTCCCGACGTCATTGTAAACCCTAGGCTAACTTATGTAAACCCAAATACAACGTCAAACACAACTTCGCTAAATGTTCATAATCCAACTCTAAATCAAGAAACTATTATTCCTATTATTCCTATCGCAAACAACTTCTCCAATCCAATTCCTTCTATAGATAACACTAGGTCACTCATTAATAATCTCTCTAATTGCAAATGCCGCATTAAAAATAAATGTCCTCTCAACAACCATTGTCTCGATAAAAACTTAATTTATGAATGTAAAATTATAACTAGCACCAATTCCTTCACCTATTTTGGCTCCACTTCCACCTCTTTTAAAGCTCGTCTCTATAATCATCATTCATTTTTCAAATACAAACTTAAAAGAACCAACACTGCTCTCTCAGAACTCATATGGTCCTTAAAAGACAAAAACATTACATATACCATCTTTTGGAAGAAGGTTTCTTCTGCATCCTCATACTTGAACAGCTCTCTATCTCAAATCTGTAATCTCTGCCTAAATGAAAAATTTACCATTATCTCTAACCTAGATTCTATAATAAATAGACGTACAGATTTGTTTTCTATCTGCCTGCATAAATTCCATAGGACTTTTCACAAAGTATACAGTTAATATTCAATTCGTTATCAATTTAGAATCTTTTCTCAAAGGCACATATACATACACCTCTTTAAAATATACCCTTACTTTAAAGGGCATTATACATTCTATAATACTTGTTTACTCATTACCCTCATTCTATCTTCACCTTGTAAAATCCTTCATAACATATACATTTGTTTTTTTGACGTTAGAATATTCATCCGCAATCATTATTATTTTTTCTCTCTATCATAAATCTTTTTAATCTCAATTTCATCCTTAATTTATTATTTTTTTCTCCCCATCAACGAACTCATTCTTAATACATATTAACTCTTTATTCGCATATATTATCAATTCCTTCAATATACAAACTTTAACTTCACATTATTTTTCTCAAATCCTTCTACACACAAACCTTAATAATTTTTCTCTTCGTTAATTTTGAAATTGCCACAATACTTATCAACATACACTTTTTTTGACGTTAGAATATTCATCCACATTTATTATTTTTTCTCTCTATCTTCATACATAAATTCCCTTCGTTAATTTTCAAATTCCTTTAATTTATACATTATCTTCCAACGGTTCTCAACCTCTCTATGTAAAACAATATATCTTTTTCTCAGTTATAAAAACTATCTCTTTCTCTCTATCACCCATCTCTCCCTCTCCACCTTCACTCTCATCTCCTCCCCCTTTTCTCATCCTTTCCACATTACCCTCCCTAAATAAAATATTTTTTCCTCGCACATATCCTCCCTTCGTTAATTTTCAAATTTTTTTTAATTTATACATTATCTTCCAACGGTTTTCAACCTCTCTATGTAAAACAATATATCTCCTCTCAGTTATAAAAACTATCTCTTTCTCTCTATCACCCATCTCTCCCTCTCATCTCCTCCCCTTTTTCATCCTTTCCACCCCCCCCTCTCTAAATAAAATATTTTTCCCAATATCACACATCAATCTAAAACCACTTTTCATATGTAGATTTAAAACTGCACTATCCACAAGTGTTTTTTAGCCTTCATATCATGTTCTCCTGTTTTATCTGATGAAAACACAAATATTATTGCATGATAATGTTTGTTTTTGAAATGCGTATAATAAAATACATGGAACTCCTTTAACCATCTTTTGATCTTATATGATGTATACTCCAGTCCTACAAACTGTAGAGTGCTTCTTATCCGATATCTGCATTGCTTTATTGTACTACAATAAAACTCACCTCCTATATATATATATATATATGTATATATATATATATATATATATATATATGTATATATATATATATATATATGTATATATATATATATATATATATATATGTATATATATATATATATGTATATATATATATATATGTATATATATATATATGTATATATATATATATGTATATATATATATGTATATATATATATATGTATATATATATATATGTATATATATATATATATATATATATATATATATATATATATATATATGTATATATATATATATATATATATATATGTATATATATATATATATATATATATATATGTATATATATATATATATATATATATATATGTATATATATATATATATATATATATATATATATATATATATATATATATATGTATATATATATATATATATATTTATATTTATATGTATATATATATATATATATATATATGTATATATATATATATATATATATATTTATATATATATATATATTTATATATATATTTATATATATATATATATATTTATATATATATTTATATATATATATATATATTTATATATATATATATATATGTATATATATATATAAGAGTTTAGCGTAAAAGTTGGTGTCCATCAGGGCTCTGTACTTAGCCCCCTACTATTTATTATTGCCCTTCAGGCTATAACAGAGGAGTTCAAGACCGGCTGCCCATGGGAACTCCTATACGCAGATGATCTAACGCTCATAGCTGAATCAATGACCGAACTAGAGAAGAAATTCCAAACGTGGAAGCACGGCCTAGAATCAAAAGGCCTTAAAATTAACCTGGCTAAGACTAAAGTTCTAGTTTGTAGGAAAGAAAATAAGGCGGCGGTCCCATCGGGGAAATGGCCATGCTCAGTGTGTAGGAAAGGCGTAGGTAGAAACTCCATTTTATGTCCCAAATGCAAAGTATGGGTGCATAAAAGATGTAGTGGGATCACAGGTAAGCTAACTAAGAACATAGATTTTACATGTGGCCGGTGCTCTGGTGCAATAAGTAGCAGCAAGTGCCCACAAAATACTAGCTCCTTCAACTGCGCAGAGGGTTCTATAGAAATAGTGGACAGCTTCCGTTATCTGGGTGACAAAATCAGCAGTGGGGGAGGGTGCTCTGAAAGTACAGTAGCTAGAGTCAGAACTGGATGGAAAAAGTTCAGAGAGCTTATACCACTATTAGCCGCTAGAGGGTTCTCCCTAAAAATGAAAGGCAGGTTATACGATGCCTGCATACGAACAGCAATGCTGCATGGCAGTGAGACCTGGGCATTGTGTGCAGAGGATATACGCAGACTAGAGAGGAACGAAGCTTGCATGCTCCGCTGGATGTGCAATAGTAATATACGTGAACGGCAAAGCATAAACGAACTAAGGAAAAAATTAGAAATAAGAGGGATCAGATGTTGTTTACTCAAGAGAAGGCTACGTTGGTATGGTCATGTGATGCGCATGAAAGACGACAGCTGTATAACAAAGTGCAGGGCAATAAAGATAGACGGTAGCCACGGAGTAGGCAGACCCAGAAAAACATGGGACGAGCTGATAAATTCCGACCTCACACGCTTACACCTCTCCAAGACAATGTCACTGGACCGAGACCTTTGGCGGTACTCAGTAATAGAGAAGACCCGCCTTACCTAAATACAAAGTAAAAACCTACTACAGTCAGTAGGCATCTCTATCAAAACACACCCCCGTCCCACCACCTCCACCCCACCCACACCGCCCCTTTCAATGTAAAGTTATGTTGGTCCCACAACATCCAGGCCGAAACAAATGAGATCGTGTAGGTGTCACGACAAAAAACACACAGTCCACGCTGTAAATGTGGCCGTGTAGGCAACACGGTAAAAACCTCCCAGCCCCACACTGTAAATGTGGTTGGTGTTAGGAAGGGCATCCAGCTGTAGAAAACCCGCCAGACAGTCCACGCTGTAATGTGGCCGTGTAGGCAACACGGTAAAAACCTCCCAGCCCCACACTGTAAATGTGGTTGGTGTTAGGAAGGGCATCCAACTGTAGAAAACCCGCCAGACAGTCCTATGCGAGCAAGACAACCACTCTTGCCTCAAGTGGGAAAACCCCCGTCCAAACCCATGCAAGCGTGGAACACGGACGCTAAACCTGATGATGATGATGATGATGATATATATATATATATATATATATATATATATATATATTTATATATATATATATATATATATATATTTATATATATATATATATATATATATATATATATATATATATATATATATATATATATATATATATATATATATTTATATATATATATATATATATATATATATATTTATATATATATATATATATATATATATATATATATATATATATATATATATATTTATATATATATATATATATATATATATATATTTATATACAGTTTTTTCCGTTGTGTTGTAATATAAATATTACACACAGTAGATTATCAGCTCACGTAGAGTTTGCTCGACGGTTCCAGTTGTAGTTCCAAAAGTAATCCGGAGAAAAATAGAAAGATTTGAATGGATACAGTTTAGTTGAAAGGAATTTATTGACACGTGTTTCTATAACAGTTACATAACCTAAAACAGCTATCTACAAACTTTTAGTTATGCAGACATTCAATATTTCAATGTTATTGTTTACTGTCATTTCATCAGAATAATATTACTGAGGACCTATTTAGTTTTTATAGAGAATATTAGGAGGAAGGGGTGAAGTTGTTAGAAGAATAGTTGAAGGAGTGGTTTTTCGATAGCAGTGAGAATTCTTGGTGGCAGTGATTAATTAGATTCCCATCTGTTGTTTTGACATTTTTTATAGAATATATTATTGGTTATTTTTCTAAATCTATAGAAGGATTAGAGATAGTAAAGATATGCGTGGTTGGTTTTGTGTTTGCACTTAACATTCAGACTTAAATTTTTCTTTCAAGTGTACGTATTCTTTCACCCACGCATTCACACACAAATATATTTGCACACCTCTACAAAATACATATACTCACAATTCACATATTCATACTTACATATATATACACATGCATACACATATATATACACACTTGTATTCATGTACATACATACGCGCTCATGTGTATACATTTTCATACTCAACTTATCTTTATATATACACACGTATAGACACACACATATATACATACATACTCTAGTCCATGTGTACACACATACACATACATACACATCCATATACACATACATACATACACATATATATATACACATATACATATACATATATATACATATATATATATATATATATACACATACATATATACACACATATACACACACACACATATATATATATATATATATATAAGCACTTTAATACATGAATACACTTACATCTAACTATACACATCAAACATATATATATATTTACTTATTTATATACATTTTCACATATATATACATACTTATGGACGTTTTTAGACACATTCATTATCGCATATTTGTACCTATTCTCATCAGTATATCTTTTCATTATTAGTATGGTAATTTAAGGTTATTAATATATGTTGAAAAGAGATTGTTTTTATATTTTTCTAACTAGATTAAGGTTTATATAGTTGGGGGATGTCCCTCTTTTATGTAATATTCGGCTTGTAGTGGGAAAAAAGGGTTTTAGTTCTGTGAC
>OZ024740.1:407743113-407768113 GCA_964016885.1 Eledone cirrhosa | reverse complement strand
GTATGTATGCATGTATATATATATGTATGTATATATATATATATATATGTATGCTTATGTATATATATATATGCATATGTATATATATGTATGTATGCATATGTATGCATATATATATATATATATATGCATATATATGTATGTATATATATATATATGTATGCATATATATATATGTATGTATATATATATATATGTATGTATATGTATATATATATATATGTACATTTACGTAGGTATGTAAATATATATATATGTATATACATATATGTATGTATACATATACATATATATGTCTAATGGAGGCACATGGCTTAGTGGTTAGAGCATTGGGCTTGCAATCAAAAGGTCGTGAGTTCAATTCTCAGACCGGGTCATGTGTTGTTTCCTTGAGCAAGACACTTTATTTCACATTGCTCCAGTTTACTCAGCTGTAGAAATGAGATGATAGGGACTGGGGTCCATATCATTCCACTGCAAAGTGGTCGTGTAGGTGCCACGGCAAAAAAGCACCCAGCACTCACTGTAAATGAGGTTGGTGTTAGGAAGGGCATCCAGCTGTAGAAATCAAGCCAGCATCAATTCCCGTCCCACCCTTGCAAGCAGGGAAAAGCGGACGTAAAATGAAATGATGATGATGATGATATGCATATATATCTATATATAAGTATATATAATTGGATACTTAGTAAAATCGAATCTCTGGCGCTTTACAAGCAAATTCGGCCTACTATATGAAATAATGAGTTATCAAAGCACACGATAAGGTAGGCCCTTAGAGTAATAACATACGTTTAAATAGCTTGACAAATCGAACATTGTGGTAGGCAAAATCTAACACGCAATATACCAAAGTAACGAAAGAACTAACAGGTTGAGAAAAAGTATATAAGTATATATATGTATGTATATCTATATGTATGTATATCTATATGTATGTATATCTATATATGTATGTATATATATATGTATATATATATATTCTAGGAGAAGGAAAACTCTGATCTAACACCTGCAACCCTGATGGTATCCAATGATGTTGACTTGTTCTTCTTTTTGGTAAATGTCATCTTGGTTAAGAGAGTGGGACTGGCTTTGTGCAGTGCCTTTGCTCACTATAAAAGCTTCACGGCACAGGCATTGCTTTGTATCTGGAGATCTCTCTGCACTTGTCGTCACATGGTACCATGGGCCCAGCACTATGTGTCAATAATTGTCACAGGTGTAGTCTTTGTACCAGAGTTTTCAAGTCGCTGCCTGGACTAAAAAGTCACACTCGTTCAGCGCATCGGTAGGAGTTCTCCTACATGGATATAAAGTAGTGGCCGTACTCAAAAACGAGTTGGCAGCCACCATATATATATATATATATATATATATATATATATATATATATATATATATATGTATATATATATATATATGTATATATATGGATGTATGTATATATATATATATGTATGTATATATATATATATATATATATATATATGTATATATATATATATATATGTATATATGTAGGCTTCACATGCAGCAGCTGTGATGAGACAGCACACCAATCTCTGGGAGGGCTCTGTAGAAACAGTAGACAGCTTCTGCTACCTAGGTGACCGAATTAGCAGCGGAGGTGGGTGTTCAGAAAGTACATTAACTAGGGTAAGAACGAGATGGAAGAAGTTTAGGGAACTACTACCACTGCTAGCTGCAAAAGGCTTCTCCCTCAGAATGAAAGGCAGACTGTATGATGCGTGTATCCGAACAGCAATGTTGCATGGTAGTGAGACCTGGGCGCTGAAGGTGGAAGACTTACGTAGATTAGAGAGAAACGAAGCCTGCATGCTCCGATGGATGTCTAACAGTAATATACGTGAACGACAAAGTATAAATGAATTGAGAGAGAGACTGAGCATAAGAGGAATCAAATGCTGTGTGCAGGAGAGGCGGTTGCGCTGGTATGGACATGTGATATGTATGAAGGATGACAGCTGTATAAAAAGGTGCAGAGCACTAGAAGTTGATGGAAACCGCGGAGTGGGGAGACCCAAGATGACCTGGGATGAGGTGATAAAAGCCGACCTTACCCAATTACACCTCTCAAAAGCAATGACTCACGACCGTGACTTCTGGCGTCACGCAGTAATACAGAGTACCCGCCTCCCATGGGTACAAGCTGAAGCATATAGACAATATTCCCGCACTCCCCCCACCGGAAGGTGGTCGTGGAGGCGCCACGACAAAAAAGCACCCAGCCCACACTGTAAAGTGGACGTGTAGGCGCCACAAAAAAGCACCCAGCACTCACTGTAAACGAGGTTGGTGTTAGGAAGGGCATCCAGCTGTATAAATCAAGCCAAATCAGTTCCTGTATGAGCCAGGCATGTTCAGCCGACCAGATACTGCCCACAACAGGACAACCCATCTAACCCATGCTAGCGTGGAAGAACGGACGTAAGACGGTGATGATGATATATATATATGTATGTATATAATATGTATGTATATAATATGTATATATATATATATATGTATATATATATGTATGTATCATCATCATCATCATCATCACCGTTTTACGTCCGTTCTTCCACGCTAGCATGGGTTAGACGGGTTGTCCTGTTGTGGGCAGTGTCTGGTCGGCTGACCATGCCTTGCTCATACAGGAACTGATCTGGCTTGATTTCTACAGCTGGATGCCCTTCCTAACACCAACCTCATTTACAGTGAGTGCTGGGTGCTTTTTCGTGGCGCCTACACGTCCACTTTACAGTGTGGGCTGGGTGCTTTTTTGCCGTGGCACCTCCACGGCCACCTTGCGGTGGTGGGGGGGGGGGCATATTGTTTATATGCTTCAGCATGTACCCATGGGAGGTCGGGTACCCTGTATTACTGCGTGACGCCAGAAGTCACGGTCGTGTGTCATTGACTTTGAGAGGTGTAGTTGGGTAAGGTCGGCTTTTATCACCTCATCCCAAGTCATCTTGGGTCTCCCCACTCCGCGGTTTCCATCAACTTCTAGTGCTCTGCACCTTTTTATGCAGCTGTCATCCTTCATACGCATCACATGTCCATACCAGCATAACCGCCTCTCCTGCACGCAGCATTTGATTCCTCTTATGCTCAGTCTCTCTCTCAATTCCTTTATGCTTTGTCGTTCACGTATATTACTGTTACACATCCATCGGAGCATGCAGGCTTCGTTTCTCTCTAATCTACGTAAGTCTTCCACCTTCAGCACCCAGGTCTCACTACCATGCAACATCGCTGTTCGGATACACGCATCATACAGTCTGCCTTTCATTCTGAGGGAGAAGCCTTTTGCAGCTAGCAGTGGTAGTAGTTCCCTAAACTTCTTCCATCCCGTTCTTACCCTAGTTATTGTACTTTCTGAGCACCCACCTCCGTTGCTAATTCGGTCACCTAGGTAGCAGAAGCTGTCTACTGTTTCTACAGGACCCTCCCAGAGATTGGTGGTACTTGTTTCCTGTGGCTGTTTGCTTGCTGTTTCAGCACAGCTGCTGCATGTGAATCCTACATTCTTAATTAAGCTTCCTGAGATCCCGCTACATCTCTTGTGTACCCATTGTTTGCATTTGGGGCAGAGAATGGAGTTCCTACCTACACCTTTATATGTATATATATAGGTATGTTTATATATATATACATGTATGTATATATATATATGTATATGTATGTAACTTTGAATAACTTTGAATAACTTTGAAATGTTTTGGCCAGTATTGGCCCAGGCCATGTCTAACTTAATAGCACCACCTGGCGAAGTCTTTCAATTCAGGATTTGGGCACCATGGCCCATTCGAGAAGAGAATTACTGTTTGCGGAGACATATCCGGGTGTGGGTGGTTTGTCCGGGATTACTTGGAGGAATTTGTCCAAAGACGTCTTGAATTTTGTGTGGTCAGTTTCTGTTTTGACGTGTCCTGGTGTGATGTTGAAGAGAGCAGGGCCGATTGAGGTGAAATAATTGTGCCGTATTGTTGTTATGAGTTGCGATTTAGATTTTTGAATGGGACGGATAGCACGGGGCCCAAGCCTTGGGTGTATCTTGAAGGCGATGCCAACATCATTTGGGCAGTGATGATGGAACATTTTCCACATCATGCAGATAATATAACGCTCACGGCGACGTTGGAGTGAGTAAAGTTTCAGGTTTTCTAATCGACCCCAGTAGTCAAGGTCTGACATGCCATCTATCTTTTTCGTGATTGCCCTTTGAGGAGCTTCAAGTTTCATGATACTTTGTTTCGTGTGGGGAGACCACAGTGGACAACAGTATTCAAGGTGTGGTCGGGCAAAAGTAGAGAAGAGAAGGATAATGGTGCGGGAATCTCTCGACTGGAAGGTTCTGAGGATCCAGGAACACATTCTGCGGGCCATGTCAACTTTGCTGCTTATATGCGTGGTCCAGCTTATATTGCTGTCCACGGTTACTCCCAAGTCTCTGATGTTGTTAGATGCCACGACAGTTTCCCCGGAGGGAAGGGAGTACGGGAGTTTCAGAGCATCCTCTTTTCCAAAGTGGATCAGTTCAAATTTGTCTTCGTTCAGTAACATGTTGTTCTTTTCTGCCCATTGGGTAACAGCCAGTAGGTCTGACTGAAGGCTTATCCGGTCATCCACGCCATTGATGACCTTTTGGAGCTTGGAATCATCAGCGAAAATTTTAATGTTGCTGTGTTTGATGATGTCAGTGATGTCATTAATATAGATGATGAAGAGAAGTGGGCCCAACACATGTATATATATATATATGTATATGTATATGTATGTATATATATATATATATGTGTATATATATATCTATATATATGTGTATTTGTATATATATATGTATATGTATGTATATATATATATATGTATATGTATATATATATATGTATATGTATGTATATATATATATGTGTATATATATGTGTATATATATATCTATATATATGTGTATTTGTATATATATATATATGTATGCATATATATATATGTATTTATGTTTATATATATATATGTGTGTATTTGTATATATATATATATGTATGTATATATATATATGTATTTATGTTTATATATATATATGTATATAGAGAGAGAATTGATCTAGATGAAATGCAGTTCGGGTTTGTGTCAGGCAAAAGTACCACAGACGCTCTTTTCATTGTACGACAACTACAGGAGAAGTACCTAGCTAAAAGTAAACCCCTATACTTAGCTTTCGTCGACTTGGAGAAGGCCTTCGACAGAGTCCCCCGTTCCATTATCTGGTGGTCTCTTAGAAAACTAGGTGTTGACGAATGGCTTGTTAGAGCTATACAAGCCATGTATAAAGAAACAGTCAGTAAGGTTAGAATTAACAACGAATATAGTGAAGAGTTTAGCGTAAAAGTTGGTGTCCATCAGGGCTCTGTTCTTAGCCCTCTACTATTTATTATTGCCCTTCAGGCTATAACAGAGGAGTTCAAGACCGGCTGCCCATGGGAACTCCTATACGCAGATGATCTAACGCTCATAGCTGAATCAATGACCGAACTAGAGAAGAAATTCCAAACATGGAAGCACGGCCTAGAATCAAAAGGCCTTAAAATTAACCTGGCTAAGACTAAAGTTCTAGTTTGTAGGAAAGAAAATAAGGCGGCGGTCCCATCTGGGAAATGGCCATGCTCAGTGTGTAGGAAAGGCGTATGTAGAAACTCCATTTTATGTCCCAAATGCAAAGTATGGGTGCATAAAAGATGTAGTGGGATCACAGGTAAGCTAACTAAGAACATAGATTTTACATGTGGCCGATGCTCTGGTGCAATAAGTAGCAGCAAGTGCCCACAAAATACTAGCTCCTTTAACTGTGCAGAGGGTTCTATAGAAATAGTGGACAGCTTCCGTTACCTGGGTGACAAAATCAGCAGTGGGGGAGGGTGCTCTGAAAGTACAGTAGCTAGAGTCAGAACTGGATGTAAAAAGTTCAGAGAGCTTATACCACTATTAGCCGCTAGAGGGTTCTCCCTAAAAATGAAAGGCAGGTTATACGATGCCTGCATACGAACAGCAATGCTGCATGGCAGTGAGACCTGGGCATTGTGTGCAGAGGATATACGCAGACTAGAGAGGAACGAAGCTTGCATGCTCCGCTGGATGTGCAATAGTAATATACGTGAACGGCAAAGCATAAACGAACTAAGGAAAAAATTAGAAATAAGAGGGATCAGATGTTGTTTACTCGAGAGAAGGCTACGTTGGTACGGTCACGTGATGTGCATGAAAGACGACAGCTGTATAACAAAGTGCAGGGCAATAAAGATAGACGGTAGCCACGGAGTAGGCAGACCCAGAAAAACATGGGACGAGCTGATAAATTCCGACCTCACATGCTTACACCTCTCCAAGACAATGTCACTGGACCGAGACCTTTGGCGGTACTCAGTAATAGAGAAGACCCGCCTTACCTAAATACAAAGTAAAAACCTACTACAGTCAGTAGGCATCTCTATCAAACCCCCCCCCCCCCCGTCCCACCACCCCCACCCCATCCACATCGCCCCTTTCAATGTAAAGTTATGTTGGTGCCACAACATCCAGGCCGAAACAAATGAGATCGTGTAGGTGTCACGACAAAAAACACACAGTCCACGCTGTAAATGCGGCCGTGTAGGCAACACGGTAAAAACCTCCCAGCCCCACACTGTAAATGTGGTTGGTGTTAGGAAGGGCATCCAACTGTAGAAAACCCGCCAGACAGTCCTATGCGAGCAAGACAACCACCCTTGCCTCAAGTGGCAAAACCCCCGTCCAAACCCATGCAAGCGTGGAACACGGACGCTAAACCTGATGATGATGATGATGATATGTGTATATATATATGTATTTATGTTTATTTCGATATATATATGTATATATATGTGTATATATATATGTATATATATGTGTATATATATATGTATTTATATTTATATATATATATGTATATATATGTGTATATATGTATTTGTAATTATATATATATGTATATATATGTGTATATATGTATTTGTATTTATATATATATGTATATATATATGTGTATATATGTATTTGTATTTATATATATATGTATATATATGTGTATATATATATATATATATATATATATATATATATATATATATATATATATATATATGTATCTCTGTATATATATATAGAGATATATGTATCTATATATATATATAAAATAAAGTAAAATAAAAGGTGAAATGTTTAAAATTTAGCTTCGTTTATTACTGCTATATATATTTCAGTGACAGCCATCTTTGGCTGTGACCTCTTCAGGCAGTGGTTAGAGCATTGGCCTTGCAATCGAAAGGTTGTGAGTTCAATTCTCTGACTGGGTGATGTGTTGTTTCCGTGAGCAAGACACTTTATTTCACATTGCTCCAGTTTACTCTGCTGTAGAAATGAGATGATAGGGACAGGGGTCCCTATCATTCCACTGCAAAATAGTCGTGGAGGTGCCACGGCAAAAAAACACCCAGCACTCACTATAAATGAGGTTGGTGTTAGGAAGGGCATCCAGCTGTAGAAATCAAGCCAAAATCAGTTCCCGTCCTACCCTTGCAAGCAGGGAAAAGCGGACGTAAAATGAAATGATGAAATGATGATGATATATATTATATATATATATATATATATATATATATTTATTTATTACCCGCGCCTTGCTGCATTTCACACATTTTGTTTGTAAGAAAATGAAGATTGGTTTTAAATTAGTGATATAATTTATGCAGAAAAACTCTGCATTTCAATATTACTGAATGTAAAATGTAATACATGAAAAATTGGAAAACATTATTTTTTGTAATATATCAAATCAAAATTACATTATCAAATCTTATTCTTATTTTGTTTCTTGTAAATAATTTTTTTCAAAATATCAATTGAAAACTTTTGTGAATAGGCATCATATCTTGTCATTTACCTATGGTTTAAATTTCATATACATCGAAGGGACAAAATTTTCATTGGAGGTTTTGCGCCCCCGGGGCACCCTTTAATTAAAATGAAATATATTTATCCAAGTACCCTGGGCAATGTAGTTTCAGAATATATGTCGTTATGGGGTCTATCTCCAAAACCATAGGAGGAGTACGTGAAATCTTGTTCCATTTATTGGCCAAAATTTTCACTATATGGTTTTAACCCCTATTAGGGTGTGTTAATATTATTGAAATTTGCTGATAGTTTGTGAATAGGCATCATATCTTGTCATTTACCTATAGTTAAAATTTCATATAAATCGAAGGGAAAAGATTTTCAGCGGAGGTTTGAGCCTCCGGGGAAACCTTTGATTAAAATGAAAT
Organism: Eledone cirrhosa; assembly: GCA_964016885.1. NCBI lineage: Eukaryota > Metazoa > Mollusca > Cephalopoda > Octopoda > Eledonidae > Eledone > Eledone cirrhosa. Next base: position 407,759,768 of record OZ024740.1, on the reverse strand, counting down.
ATACGTAAGAAATCAAATGGGCATGAGCCCCACACATGTGTCAAGTTTCATCAAGATAAGTTTCGTAGTTTTTGAGTTTTAGGTTCACAAACAAATCCACAAACAAACACACAAACAGACTGAAATTGCCATTTATGTATATAGATTACCCCTGCTAACATGGAGAATGAATGTTAAATGAAGATGATGATGATAGTGATGAATATATATATATATATAATATAAGATCAAAAGATGGTTAAAAGAGTTCCAAGTATTTTATTATGCGCATTTCAAAAACAAATATCATCATGGGATGATATTTGCGTTTTCATCAGATAAAATAGGGAGACATGATATGAAGCTTAAAAAACACTTGCGACCAATGAAGTGTTGAATCAACATATGAAAAATAAAGTAAGATGGTACTTATCCGATATTTGCATTGCTTTATTATGCTACAATAAAACTCACCTGCTATATATATATATATATATATATAATGAAGGAAATGTGGTAAGGAACCAGGTGGACCATAACGCACCAAAGTACTCAATACTTAGGGTAGTAGAGTGGGTAATAGGAACGAGTAGGACCCCGACGGCTGAGCTCAAGCCGTTTCGACGGCTAATTCTGAGCTCAGCCGTCGGGGTCCTACTCGTTCCTATATATATATATATATATATATATATATATATATATTATAGAAGTGGATGGATACTTCAACAGGTACAATGTACTTGTAGAAATATTCAAGTTGTTTATAATACATGTGGTTCAATGGCACTAATTCGAGATACCAGAACAATATAAAAGTAGCGAAACAAACGGTTATTAAACAATTTTCTAAATAAATTAAAAAATGATTAAATAATCACCTGTTCAGATGCTGTTACCGACGGTTTCATCATTCCGAAAGATTGGAAATCCAACGAATTTCCAATGGAAAGAAATGAATCTTCAGACAGCCCTATTTCCACGCTATAAGGTATAGCAAGTAAATATTATGCTCCCTGCCCAACGCATGCGGTCAAGCCGTTAAAGTGACACACACGCAAATCAGGTCGCTGATAAAAGCTGGATATTATAAACATGTCGAATTGCCACTAAAATTAGCGGCATTATTCAACGTTTTGTTCTCTACGTAAGGAGAATAAATTATAGAAGTGGATGGATACTTCAACAGGTACAATGTACTTGTAGAAATATTCAAGTTGTTTATAATACATGTGGTTCAATGGCACTAATTCGAGATACCAGAACAATATAAAAGTAGCGAAACAAACGGTTATTAAACAATTTTCTAAATAAATTAAAAAATGATTAAATAATCACCTGTTCAGATGCTGTTACCGACGGTTTCATCATTCCGAAAGATTGGAAATCCAACGAATTTCCAATGGAAAGAAATGAATCTTCAGACAGCCCTATTTCCACGCTATAAGGTATAGCAAGTAAATATTATGCTCCCTGCCCAACGCATGCGGTCAAGCCGTTAAAGTGACACACGCAAATCAGGTCGCTGATAAAAGCTGGATATTATAAACATGTCGAATTGCCACTAAAATTAGCGGCATTATTCAACGTTTTGTTCTCTACGTAAGGAGAATAAATTATAGAAGTGGATGGATACTTCAACAGGTACAATGTACTTGTAGAAATATTCAAGTTGTTTATAATACATGTGGTTCAATGGCACTAATTCGAGATACCAGAACAATATAAAAGTAGCGAAACAAACGGTTATTAAACAATTTTCTAAATAAATTAAAAAATGATTAAATAATCACCTGTTCAGATGCTGTTACCGACGGTTTCATCATTCCGAAAGATTGGAAATCCAACGAATTTCCAATGGAAAGAAATGAATCTTCAGACAGCCCTATTTCCACGCTATAAGGTATAGCAAGTAAATATTATGCTCCCTGCCCAACGCATGCGGTCAAGCCGTTAAAGTGACACACACGCAAATCAGGTCGCTGATAAAAGCTGGATATTATAAACATGTCGAATTGCCACTAAAATTAGCGGCATTATTCAACGTTTTGTTCTCTACGTAAGGAGAATAAATTATAGAAGTGGATGGATACTTCAACAGGTACAATGTACTTGTAGAAATATTCAAGTTGTTTATAATACATGTGGTTCAATGGCACTAATTCGAGATACCAGAACAATATAAAAGTAGCGAAACAAACGGTTATTAAACAATTTTCTAAATAAATTAAAAAATGATTAAATAATCACCTGTTCAGATGCTGTTACCGACGGTTTCATCATTCCGAAAGATTGGAAATCCAACGAATTTCCAATGGAAAGAAATGAATCTTCAGACAGCCCTATTTCCACGCTATAAGGTATAGCAAGTAAATATTATGCTCCCTGCCCAACGCATGCGGTCAAGCCGTTAAAGTGACACACACGCAAATCAGGTCGCTGATAAAAGCTGGATATTATAAACATGTCGAATTGCCACTAAAATTAGCGGCATTATTCAACGTTTTGTTCTCTACGTAAGGAGAATAAATTATAGAAGTGGATGGATACTTCAACAGGTACAATGTACTTGTAGAAATATTCAAGTTGTTTATAATACATGTGGTTCAATGGCACTAATTCGAGATACCAGAACAATATAAAAGTAGCGAAACAAACGGTTATTAAACAATTTTCTAAATAAATTAAAAAATGATTAAATAATCACCTGTTCAGATGCTGTTACCGACGGTTTCATCATTCCGAAAGATTGGAAATCCAACGAATTTCCAATGGAAAGAAATTGGACTGCGGAATCCTGGAAAGTGGAGGAGAGAGAGAGAAAAATCTGGACGCTCAGCGGCAATGCCAAAGATAAAGACAAGTTCACCTCTTGGACGAGAATGCGAGCACTCCTCATTGTTTCGACCGCGGACGGCTAACATAACCCCATCGCCCCCCGCCCCCACCGCCCCCAACCCCCAAACGCAATCCAAAACTTCAGAGTTGGTACCATAAATGTAGGCACTCTAAAGGGTCGCGCTAACGAGGTTGTAGAAATGCTTGAACGTAAGGAGGTCGATGTTTGTTGTATTCAAGAGACCAGGTGGAGGGGTGGGTCTGCTAGATTCATTGAGGGTAAAAAACGATGTTATAAGCTTTTCTGGGTGGGAAACGACGATGGGCTGGGTGGAGTAGGAATCATGGTAGCGGAAAAGTGGGCAGATAAGATAATAGACGTAAATAGAGTGAACGACAGAATAATTAAAATACGACTTGTCCTCAATAGAACTACGGTGACAGTAATATCTGCGTACGCACCCCAATCCGGACTGCCCGGCACTATAAAAGACAGATTCTATGAGACACTGATGCTAACTACCTCCCAAATATCCGACAGTGACTATATAATTATTGCAGGCGACCTAAATGGTCACGTTGGACAACATTGTGACGGCTACGACAAAATCCATGGAGGCTATGGGTTTGGTACTAGAAATGAGGAAGGCTCCAGAATCCTGGAATTCTGTGATGCAAATAACCTAACTATCTGTAACACTAACTTCAAAAAACGTGACAATCACCTGATCACCTATAGATCCGGGGAACACACAAGCCAGGTAGATTATATCCTTACCAGAAGACGTGACAGAGTGTCTGTTGTAAACACCAAATCCCTCCCCCATGAAGAATGCACCTCCCAACATAGACTGATAATTAGCGACCTCATAGTCAGGACGAGACGTACTCGACAGCAGAAGAGGACTATCCTCAGGAGAAAAATATGGAAGCTAAAGGACCCCACAGCCAGGAATAAATTTCAAAGCATATTACTTGATGCTTTCGACAGTAAGGAAGAACATTTAGAGTCGGACAATATAGAGGGAGAGTGGGAATTTCTGAAAGCAAACCTGCTGTTGGCGACAGACGAAGTCTGTGGCTGGAGCAGGCCTGTAGGCAGGAGGAGAGTAACATGGTGGTGGAACAGTAAGGTGGAGGGGTCAATTAAGGCCAAAAAGCAGGCTTGGAAAGTATGGCGGGATGGGGGAAGTAGAGAAGACTATCAAGTGGCCAGGAGGGAAGCTAGGAGACAAGTGTACTTAGCAAGAAGGGAAGCTGAGGAAAGAAAGTTCAAGCATGTTCTACAACGCGATGACCAAAAACGTGAGGTGTTCAGGATTGCTAGGCAATGCGTCAAGGAAAACCGTGATATTGTCGGGGAGAAGTGTGTACTTAATGATGATGGTGTACTTGCCATCACTGACGCTGATAAGAAGGTAGCTTGGAAGTGTCACTACGAAAGGCTACTAAATGAGGAGAATAAATGGGAGAAAGACAGTCTCCCCCATATCGACCCAATAGAGGGACCAGCAGTGTTAGTCGAGGGGAGTATAATAAGTAAGGCAATCAAGGATATGAAGACGGGTAAGGCGGCTGGGCCTTCGGAAATAGTTGCTGAGATGCTGAAGGCATCTGGCACGGTGGGACACACCATGGTCACCCGCATAGTTAACCAAGTCGTACAGAATGGGGTTGTTCCGAAGGACTGGCATAGCAGCATCATCGTTAACTGTTATAAGGGTAAAGGAGACGCCCTAGATAGGAGTAACTATAGAGGCATTAAATTAATCGACCAGGTCATGAAGGTCACGGAAAAAGTAATAGCGCAACTAATCAGAGAGAGAATCGACCTAGATGAAATGCAGTTCGGGTTTGTGTCAGGCAAAAGTACCACAGACGCTCTTTTCATAGTACGACAACTACAGGAGAAGTACCTAGCTAAAGGTAAACCCCTCTACTTAGCTTTTGTCGACTTGGAGAAAGCCTTCGACAGAGTCCCCCGTTCCATTATCTGGTGGGCCCTTAGAAAACTAGGCGTTGACGAATGGCTTGTGAGGGCTATACAAGCCATGTATAAAGAAACAGTCAGCAAGGTTAGAATTAACAACGAATATAGTGAAGAGTTTAGCGTAAAAGTTGGCGTCCATCAGGGCTCTGTTCTCAGCCCCCTACTATTTATTATTGCCCTTCAGGCTATAACAGAGGAGTTCAAGACAGGCTGCCCATGGGAACTCCTATACGCAGACGACCTGACACTCATAGCGGAATCAATGGCCGAGCTAGAGAAGAAATTCCAAACATGGAAGCACGGCCTAGAGTCAAAAGGACTTAAAATTAACCTGGCTAAGACCAAAGTTCTAGTTTGTAGGAAAGAAAACAAGGCGGCGGTCCCTTCTGGGAAATGGTCGTGCTCGGTGTGTAGGAAAGGCGTAGGTAGATACTCCATTTTATGTCCTAAATGCAAAGTATGGGTGCATAAAAGATGTAGTGGGATTACAGGTAAGCTAACTAAGAACATAGATTTTACATGTGGCCGGTGTTCTGGTGCAATAAGTAGCAGCAAGTGCCCACAAAATACTAGCTCTTTCAATTGCGCAGAGGGTTCTATAGAAATAGTGGACAGCTTCCGTTACCTGGGCGATAAAATCAGCAGTGGGGGAGGGTGCTCTGAAAGTACTGTAGCTAGAGTCAGAACTGGTTGGAAAAAGTTCAGACAGCTTATACCACTATTAGCTGCTAAAGGGTTCTTCCTAAAAATGAAAGGCAGGTTGTACGATGCCTGCATACGAACAGCAATGCTGCATGGCAGTGAGACCTGGGCATTGTGTGCAGAGGATATATGCAGACTAGAGAGGAATGAAGCTTGCATGCTCTGCTGGATGTGTAACAGTAATATACGTGAACGGCAAAGCATAAACGAACTAAGGAAAAAATTAGAGATAAGAGGGATCAGATGTTGTTTACTCGAGAGAAGGCTACGTTGGTATGGACACGTGATGCGCATGAAAGTCGATAGCTGTATAACAAAGTGCAGGGCAATAAAGATAGACGGTAGTCACGGAATAGGCAGACCTAGAAAAACCTGGGACGAGCTGATAAACTCCGACATCACACACTTACACCTCTCCAAGACAATGTCACTGGACCGAGACCTTTGGCGGTACTCAGTAACAGCCTTACCTAAATATATAGTAAAACCTACTCCAACCAGTAGGCATCTCTAACAAAATACACCCCGTCCCACCACCACCACCCCCACCCCATCCACACCACCCCGTTCTATGTAAAGTTATGTTGGTGCCGCGCCATAGGCCGAAACAAATGAGATCGTGTAGGTGTCACGACAAAAATACACACAGTCCACGCTGTAATGTGGCCGTGTAGGCAACACGGTAAAAACCTCCCAGACCCACACTGTAAATGTGGTTGGTGTTAGGAAGGGCATCCAACTGTAGAAAACCTGCCAGACAGTCCTATGCGAGCAAGACAATCACTCTTGCCTCAAGTGGGACTACCCCCGTCCAAACCCATGCAAGCGTGGAACACGGACGTTAAACGTTGATGATGATGATGATGATATATGTTAAGTATTTCCATGGAAAAGGTAAAGGAAATATATAAACTTATAATGTCATCAGTTTTATGTTAGGTTTTGTAGTTTTTTTGACAGCATTCTACAGCTCTTATTGATGCCAAGTCTCATTTGTTTTTAAGTAGGGAATGAATTGTTGCATATCTAATTGCTGAGCAGGAAGACCAGTATTGATGCAGAACATAAACAAATATCACCATCTGCTCTATCTACTATCTCTCTGCCCCCCCCCCCCCCCACACACACACATACTCTCTCTCTCTCTATATATATATATATATATCTTCATCATCACCGCAAGGTGGTCGTGGAGGTGCCACGGCAAAAAAGCACCCAGCCCACACTGTAAAGTGGACGTGTAGGCGCCACGAAAAAGCACCCAGCACTCACTGTAAATGAGGTTGGTGTTAGGAAGGGCATCCAGCTGTAGAAATCAAGCCAGATCAGTTCCTGTATGAGCAAGGCATGGTCAGCCGACCAGACACTGCCCACAACAGGACAACCCGTCTAACCCATGCTAGCGTGGAAGAACGGACGTAAAACGGTGATGATGATGATGATCATTTAACATTCACTTCCCCTATAGCAAGAGTTGGACAGGTTTTCACGCTTTACTGAAGTGAGTCCACAGTCCTCCCAGACAGGCTGGTGGTTCACATCTTGCTAACACACTGTTCAGTGTTCTAACAAGTGCAATTTATTGTGACACTAGAGTAGTTGTTTTGTCTTTGACACAACTGGAAGATCCTCTCAAACATTTGTTTAGCAATCTTTCTGTGGATGGTTGTCCTTCCTATCAAAAACAACTATACAGTGTTTATTAGGTGCATTTTCATTGTGGCACCAGCATCCCTCCCTCTTCTTCACTCCAGGTGATATTGTTATTCCTTTTAACCTCTTCAAGTAATTCGGCTTGGTAAGGAAAAATTATTTTTGAAGGCACCAGAGAAGAGTGGAGAGAGAGAGAAAGAAAGAAAACAAAATGAAAAGGAGGAATGTAGTAGGCCCTGGGCAACAATGTTTATTCACTTTTATCATAGCTATGTTTTTATTAGTTTTCCAATTTGGACTGGCACCATGGTCTGTAGCTTACTGCTTTCCTCCTTTTCCTTTTTTTCTTTTTTTGTTTGTCTCTCCCCCACTATTCTCTTGTCCCTACACATAATTGCTGCTGTCACTTCCACCCTAGAGCTATACCATTCCTTTTATCTAGGGGCACATCACCAGCAGGGCATGCTTTATCTTGCTCTGATTTGTCTGTCTGCTTATCTATTCTGTGTTTTTGTCATCGTACATGCATCATATCAGCAGAAATGTTTGTTTATTTTCTGTTGCATGAACTGATATAAAAAAATTGACATCCTCTCAATGAATTCGTGCGAAACTACAAGCCAGATTGAGATTTGATTAGGTCAGATGCACCTGTGATTTTTATATCATCTATAACTTTAATCTTGACTCTTATTGTAACCCTAATCTCCATTTGTCTTCCTTGCTTTCTTTCTTTATTCTTTACTTATTACTTCTAAATGCCAACACACTCCTCTCTCAATCACCTCTCTGTTTCATCTACCTGTCACCCACCTCACAACTTAACTTTTCACTTTATCAACGATTTCTGTCCTCAGGGGTATTTTTACTTGACTTACATGCTGTTATCATTGATGGCATTTGGCTGTTTTAACGAGTTTTCAAACTATTCCTATGAATTTATACTTATTGTATCTATGACAGCTATTATAGTATTTCTTTTGTGTCACTATAACTGAGAGTTACCATTTTCTATACAAAGTTACAGTGTTGAGAAACTCTGATGATCTAGCTATTTGTATGTATACCAGCAGAGTACTAAAAACTACTATTGAATTTATCATTAAGAATTTCTCTTACCCTGTAAGGATTTTCCTTCATACAATGACCTATTTATGTGATGCACAGATGTTTCTTTTGCAATTCTGTAGCAAGCTTTAAAATTGTTTTTTTATGCTTTTACAGCCCGTGTTTACCTTATATGTTTTTGTACATGTGTATGTGTGTGGCTCAGTGTATATTTGTGTAAGTTTAAAACTTATCTACATTCTCACCAGAAAAGAATTTGTATATTGTCTTCATATTATTTACTCCATTTCCTATATTATGAGTGGAAAACTGGAATAGAAATTGCTAATAATTTAATTGTTTCTACTATTGGCACAAGGCCAGCAATTACCCAGTACATTACTGGTACTTTATTTTATCGACCCCGTAAGGATGAAAGGCAAAGTTAACCTCGGTGGGATTTGAACTCAGAATTACAAGGGCCGTAACTCTATGCGTCAAAGCATGGTGTCCGACCCTCTACCGATACTGCCAATTAATTTAATGTTAAGTAAATTGTTTTCAAAATTATTATTTTTTTCAACTTCATTGTTATTTCCTTCCAATAGAATCAATTTAAAGCTATTACCTTTAAATACATATCTCAAATATATGTGGCTGTCATCTCGTGCTTCTGTAGGTGGTTAGTTGACAGCTGAGGTCCCCTCTTAACATCTAGCAGAGAATCGAAGATATCGAAGACAATAAAATCAAATCAATTACTGACCTGTTTAATCCTTTAGCATTTACATTACTTTGTTTACTATTGTATTTTCAAGGTAAACACATAATTATCTCAAATAATATCGGATCTATGAGATTTTGATATTATTTATTTTGAGAAAAATACCTTAACATAAGTTTGAGCAGGCGGTTGGGACCATTTGAACAGAAAGAGGTGAGAGAATTCTGGCTGGATATGGCCAGTTTAAATGATAAAGGGTTAACAAGGAAAAATAGGACTGGAGCCCCTAACATTAAAACACACAAGAAACCTCCCATGAGATGTACTGCATAGGTTTCAATTGTAAATTATTATTATTATTTTTTATTTTTTTATTTTCTTAGATTTAGATTTTACCTTTTAGATGGTGAATGTCAGAATTGGTTTATTTTGCTTTTTACCTGTTTGGGTTGAATAAAATATTGAATAAATATCAAAACTTATTTGAAATATATTCAAGCAACTATTCCATATTATATATTTATGGTTTTGTGTCAACGTAAGAAATCATTTGGATTTAATGGGTTTTAATATGCAAGGAAATCTTTATGCAGGGAATATAGAATATGAAATTTGTACAATTCAGTGATTAGCATGATTATTCATAAAATGTTTTAATTAATGCATTCTTGGCATCTACATTTTTTTCTGTAACCTGGTTTATTTAAAATGAAATAATTGTAGGCGTTTTCTCTTTCACATTCAGGAAACCAAAGATTACCGTTGTATGGACATATAAACTTTCTGGGTTTTTAGATGAAGATTATTATTAACACAATCATTTCTTTCGCTAGTCCTAGTGTTACTTTACTTTAGCATGTGAAAAATGGATAGTTGTAATGTTAGTATTTTATTGAGAGCATTAGCAATACAAGGGAAATTTAGTTTTAAAATATTGCTCTGTGTGCATGTGTGTGTGTATGTGTGTGTATGTGTGTGTGTGTGTGTGTGTGTGTGTGTGTGTGTGTGTGTGTGTGTGTGTGTGTGTGTGTGTGTGTGCGCGTGTGAGATTAGTATCATTGTACAAAATCAGAAGTGTTATTTTATAGAGATGTTACTCTAGGCAACATAATTTCTAGGAAATTACCCAAGAACTCAGAAAGTTGAAAGAAATCTTGTTGGGGCTGCTTTGTCCTTTCATCCCTTGTGGGCAAATAAAATAAATACTAAGCATACTGGGATCAATTAAATTAACTATATGTGGTCTTTCTTTCAGATACATGAGCTTCTGTCAATTTGATAAAGCATTTGTATTGAGAATATGATTAAGCTGAATTGTTAAATATTTTGTGTTGTAGGATGTTTGTCCCATTTTTTTACAAGATGAGGAATCAATTTCTTTTTCAAGAATTTTAAGTCAGCTGTTAGAGATATCCTGAATAGATTTTTACCTTTATATTTCAAAATGCTAAGTATATATTCTTTCGAAGTACTACAAGTTGCAAAAATAAATAAACAAATTTAAATAAAGTTATCTCGAATATCGAGTTTGAAGTGCGAGTGTATTAGAATTCATAGAATAATGGGAAGAACTCAATGCAACGAAGCTGTTAAAATAGCAAAATGCCATCAATGACAGTGTCAGGTAAAATTTACCTCAAAGGATAGAAATCAGCAGCTAGAAGTGTGTTGGTCCACAGAAGTGATAGGAAGAAAGGGAAGAAAATGGACAAAAGAAGATCATATAAACATTTAAATATTCTCATCAGCTTTTAAATTTAAATTAGTTTATTCAAAATAAATATATATCAGTTATTTATGGGTAGCTAGTCAAAAGTATTTAAGCTGAAAATTTGCTTTAGTTTGTTTCTAGATATTGAGAAATTTTTTATTTAAAAAATTGTCCCACAAAAGAGAAACTGTGATGTATCACCATAACAAAATAAAAAAATACGTGCTATTTCATTGATCTAGAAAATAAATATTAATAGAACTTTCTGATCAATATAAAATAAGATGGAATTGATTTTGAAAGTTAGATGGACCTATCAGAATATTTTTCTCTTTTGGATCCTGTCCAAAAATGTTAGTGTTATGGTTAAAGCTCTTCACACATCTCCAGAGAAATCCATAATTGATTAATCAGATTCGTTCACACTTAGAAACCAATGGTGTTGTGACTGAAAATAGTTTATTTTCTCATCACAGAGTGTAGTAGTGTAGTCTGTGTGTGTAAATGTTTTCTATATATGAATTGGGGTCCGTATATATAAAGTCAAATATATTATAATAGAAAATCATAGTAGATCCCACAAATGCACTCATACACACATATGTATGTATAGACGTGTAGATGTGTGTATATATATATATATATATATATATATATATATGGATTTAATCACAGCATGTAAAGGGATATTACTAAATACCACCAGGAATTTAGTCCATCACAGTAAATACAGTTACAATATAATAATTACAGTAATAATATGATTACAGAGACCAATAATATAATATAAACATGCATAATTACAACATAGTCCTGATAATGCTAAAGTGCAGTCTTCATCTGTGATATAAAATTATTTCTCACCATGGTTCCATAGATTTAAATGTAACTTTACTCTCAACCACATAGTGCCAAGATTAATGTAATCTATGTGGCTAATGTAAGAGATAATGGTGAGCTCTCACTCCAGACATCAATCCTATTAAATGTCTTTCTTAGATATAAGTTGAATACCAATGATCTTTTGAAACATTTTCTTTACTTTTTACAGTACATTTTGAAGTATTGAATAGTTAATATATAATGTATCTTTACTGTATCATTAAATAAGTTTGCAAAAACAGTTTGGAGAAAGAGAAAGCAGGAGAGATCTTCTTAGACATTTACAATACACCTCACTTATCTAATCACTGTATGATCTCAGGTCAGACAGAAGGTATATATATATATATATATATATATATATATATATCCAGTTGGGATAAATTAGTATAATTCTTCCAAATGTTAGTTCAATTTTGTCAACGCCACAAGTCTACTTAGTGATGATTTCAGTCTACTCAACAATCTACTTAAATAATTCCGCCATCAAGCATGAAATACTTTTGTAGGAAAACTCTATTAAATGATATTAATCAGCTTCTGAGCATTTTTCTTCACTGAACTCTGACATCTGTTAGGATTAATGCTAGCATATTCATTGTTATATCCCTTTAAATCATGAAACTAAGTAATTGTTTTCTAATATTAAATTCAGCAAAGACTGCATCACAATGACTGGGTTTTGTCTTCAGAACCAGAAAATATTTCGACTCCCAACAACTTTTAACCTTCTACAAAGCTCAGGTGAAACACAGTGGAGTACTGCTGCTACATACACAGACATTCTAGATTATATCCAAAGAAAGGTCATGCAACTGATTGACATGAAATTACTCACTAACACACTTCAACCCTTGGTCTGTAGACATGCTGTCTACTCTTTCTACTTTTTTTACCAATACAACAGTGAGCTCTGCTTCTCAGACCTGATTGATTTCATGCCACCTACCCTCCAAAACTCACTTGTCTCCCTTTCTCTCATCATCCATATTGTGTCCATTCCTCTGGGCCCTGCACTTATCACCAAACTCAGTCCTTCCTCCACAAAGATGTTTTTCTTTAGCCATTAACTCCAAAAGGAATGTAAATCGCATTTATCTAATCACTCTTGAAGAACCTACAATGACCACATGCACAAACTCCACCACCCTTCCTGACCAAACCAATAAAAAAATTTATATTGCTGGTATACAGATAATGTTTTCTTAATTACTGTCAGTAAAAACCTAAGCATGTCTCTTCAAAATTATGAGATTTAAATACTTCTATAATAATTTAATAATCTTTTCATCACCACCATCATCATCATTTTTATGTCCATTTTTCCATGCTTGCATGGGTTAGACAAGTTCTTCTCAGCACAGCATCTTTCCACTTACCACATTCCTTCATCATTGTCTCAGCGATTTGAGTTCAGCTCTCACCACCTCTGCCCAAGTCGTTCAATGTAAATAAAATACCAGTTATATATATTAAAAAGCATAACAAAATAAATTAAGCAAGTTTTCATTCATATTAAATGCCCTAATTAGTTGATAAGCTAATCTGTTTACAGTTTTAATGATAGTTGTTTCCTTCACTAACACCTTTTAACATCAACAAAAGTAATAATATTGAGAGAAACAATAATAATATAGCCAATAATCAAGAGTGTTACTGCTAAAACTATCTGTGTCAACTCTAAATCCACAATAATTGTAATGTTAATGGTTATAATAATGTGTTGAAAATGTTGGTTAATATTACTAGAATTAATGGCATTATTGATAATGAAACCAATAAGCACATAAATATCAATAATATTAGTGAGGTGCTTAGAGAAACATTTGATAAAATATGCAATACATCAGCATCAAAGAGTTTTTAATAATGTATTCTGCACCTAAATATCAGGTATTGATATTTAACCAGAATCTTTTTATGATATAGTCTGGTTGACAATGGAAAACCTAGTTACAGGGAATAATTATTGTTGTTTAACCCCAGGTTATTTTTTTATTGTGCAGGCGAATGATCATAGGTACTCCAGTGAGCTTTGTCAATTTTGTTTTTCTTCAGGCTTAGTTTGTCTAAATCTATATTATCCAGTGTGTTTTTCATCTTTTAAAGACAGTAGCATGTGATTTGAAGACATTTTGGTTACTATTTTTAGCAAGTCAAGTGAATATGGCTCCCTCACTTCTTATATTGGTAAATAGGTTCTCAAGTTTGTGCATGTTTTGGGTATTAAACTATGGTATGTGTTTAGTGAGAATATTTACATTATCAGTTATTTAGTAGGATTCTGTGTACATTTAGATGATTCTATATATCTTTTACATGCTTTGCAAACCAGAAAAAAATGGAGAATAATCTTCATTCTTATCTTCAATTTAATGTTCATTTTTCTATTGTGGTTTCTGCTGGACATTTCTGAGTATATTACTATTTATCTTGTTTTTGTGTAATCTTATATGTGAGAATCAGGATATTTTCCCATGTTTTCTTTTGTATTCATCTGCCACAGGCACCTTACATTTTTTATCCAGTTCATATGTTCCATTCATTCCATATGTCTACACCATAGTAGTTGTTATACTTTTGCATAGATTGACTGATGCCTTCATTATTCACTCACTTGCATTCTACTTTTAATGAAACTCAATGCTACACATCATACTTACCTTCTCTTCAGGCTCTCTAGAACTTCCATGTTGAATGCCCATATATATTCCCTTGTAGCTCCAGATTCTTTATACAAACATACAGTCTGTCTTTTGAAGAGATGGGGAAAATATCATTTGTTGCAAACACAAGTAAACAAGCAGTTTTCTGAACTTTTTGTACTTATAAGTCTATGTTTTATATAAAAAGAAATCAGCTGTATTGTGAACAAAAGTAGACATTTGCCAAATTTTCCATTGCATTATCACTGGTTTAAGGTTGTTTTGGGTGCAATTAATATTGGATACTACCAATAGTAATGTATTTAAAATAAATAACCACCTGAGTATCCCAGTTTAGACCACCCTCACTCACTTTCTCCATCCACATCTTGCATCCTCATTATCTAAGTACCCTACCTTAGTACTCCCTCATTCACTTCCTACAAAGACAGTTCCTCTGCCCCCTGCTTATCCTATTCCATTCTAGTATGCAAAAGCATCTCCCACATACATTCCCCCTTCTCCCATGCCAACATGCAAAAATGGATGCACCCCATCTGTCCATCCAACCCATGCCAACATGGAAAAACAAAAATGGAGTGTATAAAGTCAGCCTGGCCTTGTGTTTGGCCTAGTCTCAGAATATGACAGCCTATCTGCTGATGAGGGTGTGGGAAATAGATGTCTAATCGATGACAAAGGTGTACTCCACTACCCACCAAACTCCTAATACACCTCTCCTGTCCAACTCAAGTATACTTGCATGGAAAGTTGGACACACTCCACAAATACTCTCCCACAGTGTTGCTGCCACGACAAAGAGCACCCAGTAAACCCTGCACAGTGATAGTGTTGGTGCAACAACAACAAAAGCACCCAGTCGACTCTGTAAAGTGGTCATGCTGGTGACACAAGGAAAAGAACACCCAGTTCACTTTGCTAGGAGATTGTGCTGGTACCATGATATAAAGCACCCATTCCACACTCTAATGTGGTTGACGTTAGGAATGGCATCAAGCCATAGAAACCAATCCAAAAGACATATCCATATGAGCAAAACATTGTTACCTGACCTGACTAGTCTCATAATGTGACAACTCATCTAACCCATGCAAACATGGAAAATAGACGTCAACCACATTAGGGTTGGATGGACAGATGGGGTGCATCCATTTTTGCATGTTGGCATGGGTGAAGGAGGAATGTATGTGGGAGCTGCTTTTGCATACTGGAATGGAATAGGATAAGCAGGAGGCAGAGGAACTGTAGGAAGTGAATGAGGGAGTACTAAGGTAGGGTACATAGATAATGAGGTGAGAGGAGTATGCAAGATATGGATGGAGAAAGTGAGTGAGGGTGGTCTAAACTGGGATACTCAGGTGGTTATTTATTTTAAATACATTACTATTGGTAGTATCCAATATTAATTGCACCCAAAACAACCTTAAACCAGTGATAATGCAGTGGAAAATTTGGCAAATGTCTACAATACAGCTGATTTCTTTTTATATAAAATGTAGGCTTATAGACATGTGAAATTATTTGGAAACACCAGTCACACACTGCTTAATAGTTATGTGAGTGAAAATGTATTTATCGTATTGGACATTAACATACTAAAGTAAGATGGATAATGTTATAAAATAAAGCTAGTTAAGGGCCAATGTTTCTTAAGCTTTTTAATATTCCAAGCATTAAAATGCTTTCCCCTACTTAACTATCAATTATTATATGGATGGATTCTCAGAATAATTACTTTTTTCATAAATGCACTTAATCTGCACCAACAAATATACATTTAAATGCATTTCCTAAGCAATTTGATCATTAGTGTTTCAGCATATAATCTGGCAATATATTAGAAATAAATGATAGATTGCTCAAGCAATCTATCATTTGTTTCTAATATATTGTGTGATGAGAATGAATAATGCATACTGTATAAATACATTCTAGAGCTAGAATGCAACTAATAACCCTGTACAAAGCATAAACTTTGCCCACGTGTGTCGAATTGATCTAACAAATATTCTGGATATCATTAAACCCCGATAGGCTAGCATTTACTCACTATTATGCAAAAGCCACAAGTCTCTTGATATACTGTGTCCTTACCCTTCCTCTTTTATCATGAGTTCCATGGTCTCTGCTCTCCTGAAGTAGTTGAACCAGTTGAAATTCATTTGATGCACTTTATTACTCTCATTATCCCAAGAGTGTATGATCCCACACATAACCTGAAATAAATAGCTGCCTTATTTTTTCATGTTCAGAATTGCAACTGTTTAGAATTCCTTCTCTGCTAACGTTTTATCTTAAAATATTCACCTACGGAATTTCAAATTGAACATCAGTCTCATAAGTCTTGAAGAGTTTGTAAAATCTATGAGAAATGTTCCTTCTCCTTCAGAATAATTGGAGGTTGGCTGTGCATAATCAAGGATAGTTAAAAATTACCTGGAAACACCCCATAGAAGTTTTAATGAA